>CAJNDT010005935.1:125403-210403 GCA_905221615.1 Symbiodinium sp. CCMP2592
AAGAGTGCAAGACACGAAGGCCTGGCATAACATCTAGATGTCATGTGTGCATGCATGCTTCTACCATGCATGTGTTAAGAATAGATCCTTCTACCTCGATCCATGGAGGAGCAAATTAAGCAAATTCGCTACTTGGAGATGCAAAGGATGCGAGTTCTTCAGCTCGCTGTTGCCTGCTTCTCTCAAAAGGACGGCTCGCTGCACAGGATCTGTCTGCAATGGGTGTGCAATCACATGACAGCATGTGACGCCCCCGGTGCTTGCATGCTGGCAATTTCAAGTATAAGTATATAGGTTAAATATAATTAATGTATAAGCCCGCACGACCCTTATAATACTTCATCATATATTCGCCTGGAACAATATGCCCTGAATGCTATGATGAACCCGGTCCCATCCTATCTTCCTCAAGAATACCTGTGGAGCTATGAAGCTCTCCATGGTCTTGCCGATCCTGCAGTTTATAGCGCAGCTGGAAAAGCCGGCCCCGATGGAGCAGAATGATTTTGTTTTCCAGCTGCACAGATGCATGGTCATCGATACTCTACTAAGCTATTGCTCTCAGCCCGAAACCCTAGAACCTAAACCTAGAGCCCTCCACCCTAAACCTTTTACCTTTGATCACTCAATCCTAAACTCTCGATCTGTTGGGCTGTGATCTGAGGTCGAGTTCTGTGCTGGTGCCGGCGAACTGACGGCTGCATTGGTTGATGCCTTCGACTTCCAGGGGAAGAGATTCGGTCTGAATTATTCCAAGAACCACGACTTCTTGCGGACTGTGGGATTTTTGGCTGTGTTGGCTGCGGTGTCTTGGCTTTGCTGATCCCCACTGCCGGGCTGTCCCTAGCTAGCGCTACAACCGACGAAGTGCATATGCTGTTCCCAGGTCAGAAACACTGTTTATGGTGGTCTTCTTATGTGCGCTCCACCATGTTCGAGCTGGATATCTATGTGACTGGTCCGAATTCATAAATGCATGTCTGAGGTACTTAAGAAATGCCTCCGCGCACCACCTTCCATCCAGGAGTCGCTCGACGACGAAGAGGAGTGGTCGCAATCCTCAGGGTGAGACGAAGTACAAGAAAGTTCGGCGGGCCAATGCGTTTGTGGAGCGTTTGTGTTACGTTCTGAGGATAGCACATAAACTAGGAATATTTTGGGTGGTGGAACAGCCTTCGAGTTCCGTGTCTCGGACATCATATTCGATCGGCTCGATCTTTGCCTCTCTCTCCATCACTCTCTCTCTCTCTCTCTGTCTCTCTCTGTGTCGTATCTAGCGATCGATCTCTCTAGACATCTAAGGTAATGTGGAAGCTGCCATGCATGCGGCTCACGCTGAGAAAGTGCAATGCGATGCGGGTCTCCTTCCATATGGGCGCCTATGGGGCTCTCTCACCGAAGCCCACTGTGTGGCTTGGATACGCATGTTGACTTTTGTCTGCATATACATGCATGTACACCTATAATATCTATATATATATATATAGATAGATATATATATATATATATATCTAGTATATATATAATATACATATATATATATATAAATATATATATATATATATATCTCTCAGGTGTTGGGGAACACTGCCAGGATTGTATATGCTGGCAAGGAGGATATCCTTCAAGCGGGTGAAAACCCTGGTGGCAGAGAGGCGCATCGAACCCCATCCCCCTAAGAACAGAAAGCCCCACCTCGACTAGTTAATTTTATGGTGCATAGATCCAGTTATTATGTATACTTATGAATAGCCGACCCCATATACCCTCTAGCAAGACCCTGCACCCCAGAGCACTAAAAAAAAAAGATCCCTAAACCTCAAAAACCCGGAAGCGCCTAAACCCCTCAACGCCTAAACCCCTCAACCCCTAAACCTCCAAATCCCCAAACCAATTCCTGGTGGAGCAGGCTGCTACGAAAGTCTAGCAGCTTTCATGTCGTGAAGAAGAAGGACGGAAAATATGTGGCCTGGCCTCCTCTATACAGTGCTGTTGTAATCAAAGCTAGCATGCTCCAAGCTGCTCAGACTGGGGGGCGAGATCTTCGTCAAACCCAAGAATATCCCCGTGGTTTCGGTCTCGCTCTGGGGCGATTGCTTTTCGGCTAAGATCAAAGTATTTCTATAAATGCTCTGGGGCAGGAATGCTAGTATATATATATATACAGGACTTTAGTCTCTTGGGCTCCTATACACTTCCTATACTAAAGACCACTATTATAAGCGGTGTGCCCCTCTCATGTGTATACTGCTAGCGAAGTGACATCATCTTCTCAGAGTTTCAATATACAGTACGTCTTATGCATATTTAAACATTGCATGCATGATCGGTAATTATGTAGCCTATAGCACTGCATCCGTCCGAGGCTAACGACTGCAGCCGGGAGACCATGCCTCTGTGGTGTTCCGCCACAAATCGATTCAGTGGAGCTATCTGATGATGATGGCGAGGACGGCTACAATGGAGAGCTGGACGACCTGCTGGGGATGGGAGGGGTGAACTGGCGCTGAGGTGTGCATGTATCAGGGAAAAGCACATATCCGTCAGCGTCGCAGATTGGGGCTGCTTGTGTCTGATGCAAACATGCTAACGTAGCTGCTGAACCGGCCTATAACCAGGTAAAGTGCACAGCTTCACATTCAACTGTCATTCGCAGCTGCTGCCTTCAGCAAGTCCTGTAGCTGGATCATCGATCGTGGAAGCCTCAACCACCTGCCATGGTTAAGAGCTACGTGGAGCCGGCCAGCCAGCCTCAATCTCCTACCGTGGTTAAGAGCTACGTCGAGGCGGCCAGCCAGCCGTATCAGTTCGAAGAGAAACATGTCTTGTGGCTTCTGAAGCACCGGCGGTATAATCTTGGAAAGCTACACAAAACCATAATTTACCTTGCCAAATCAGAACCCCGACTGTATTAATATGCGATGTGTGCAGGTGTGCCTCTACTGCACATGCTGGTCTATCCAAAGCCCATCTCTCAACCCCAGGAGAGCAAATCCGCGAGACAGCTGGCCGAGACTATCTTGGAGACCCTCGAGAAGCATTATCCGGGGAAGCAGGCTTTCATGTTCAACTGCAGGGCACTACAGCAGCTTCTGGCAGTTCTTTCAGCCAGGATAGCCTAACCTAGTTTTTTGTGCATGCTCGATAATTGACTTTAGAGTGCTACCTGCACGTGCAGCTACATAATTGCTGCAATGCTAGATGATCACTTGCCGGCCGATGTACATGCTCTAGCCTAGGGGACCCGGGTTATAGGCATTTTAGATTATAGATTCGTATTAATGAATGGAGTGCTGGCGGGGGTCGGTTACCGCTTATGATACCTGGCCAAATCAAGCGATTGGTCCCTAGGTCTTGTCCATATAGGTCAGTCGAACAATATTTAACACAGTTATATCCTTATAAGTCCTACCTATAGGTAGCACCAATGGTTTAGACCGTACGAAGATCATATGGGATACCGGCCAATCACACTACCTAGCGCTAGGTTCTATAGTAATCTTAATATCACACTTTTGTGCGTGTCACTGCGTGTCGCTGCGTGTCACCCCTCTCTCATACAGATCGCCCTGAACTGCACTTGAGTGGTACCGGTACCTTCTCATACAGATCGCCACAAAGTGTACTGTTTCGGATGCGTGTCGCTGCGTGTCACTGCGTGTCACCCCTCTCTCATACAGATCGCCTCGAACTGTACTACAAAGGTACCGGTACCACTGTCATACACTTCGCCATGAACTGTACTTGAGTGGTACGTGTCACTGCGTGTCACTGCGTGTCACTGCGTGTCACCTCGTGTCACCCCACACACAAACAGTACATAACGCAGCACACGCCTTTGGTCGGGTCCAGCTGCCTATGTGTGCGTCAGTATCCCATAGGTAATGCCGGTGCATCATATATTAAGTGCTATGCTGCGCGCAGCAAATATGCTGTTACATGTAGATCGACATATAGCGCTTGTGTGTGGGATATGTATGCATGATATCCTTACATAGACAGATCATCATGGCCGGAAACTAGGCATGCATATTTGTATGCATAAAATATGCCCGAGATGGACAAGGCTTCATGGGTCAATCGAGGCGGCCCACGTAATGACTCCACATGGATCCAATGCAGACACTGCCATGGGCATCAAAGAGTGCCGTCCTGTCTGGGGCAGATTCGATCTGTGGTCGTTCTACATATAATATCTACATGTACAGTATGTATGTATATATATATATATATGCCAAATTTAATGTTTCCTGGTATATATATATACACACATATATATATATATATATATATATATAGATATGTACATATATCTATATAATTACGAGGAAACATTTGGCATATATATATATATATACATATATATATACACATATATATATATATGTTACATGGCAGGTGTCCGTATATAGAGGGTATTTGGGATTTCGAGTTTTGGGGCTTTAGGATTTTCAGCTTTTAGGGTTTTAGGGCTCTACGGTTTTAGGGTTCTAGGGTTGTAGGATTTCCGGGTTTTCGGGCTCTGGGGTTTTAGGGTTTTATGGTTTTGGGGCCTTAGGATTATCGGGTTTTAGGGCTTTAGGGTTTTGGGCTTCTGGGGTTTTAGGGCTATAGGACTTAAGGGCTTTAGGATGCTCGGGTTTACGGTTTACTGAGGCTCCTGGAGCCAATTCGATAACAAGCCATCCCCGTACTTTATTCGCACTTCATGCAGTGCTGTGTGCTGTACACGAGTTGTGCTTTGAAGCTTGCTTGCAGCATGCAATCGCAAGAGGTTTTGTGCTCAGTGCAGCGAAACAGAAGATTAGCTCAGCCATCTGTCATTTTGACAGCACTATGGTGAGCCCACCGATCGAAAGGGTTAGGACCATGGCCAGCCTGCAAGTGCTGGATGCTGCTTGGCTATGTCTATCTAAGCTTCACTATTGTCATCACACTGAAGCAATATATCAGCGGCTATATAATATAAATGGGTGCAGGGTATATAATTAGCAGGGTTGTGCTAGGATACGTTCTGGCCATTAGTCACTTAAGGGTGTGTCGCAGTGTGTTGAGTTGTTCAGAGCCGAGGTAATATGTATACGTATTTTATATACGACTAAGATCACTATATGTATCCATAAGCATGAAGTTAGAGCATCCCAGGAAACCCCTGCTTCAAATATCTGCAAGAAGGAATTCTGAAGGCCTGCAAACCCCCCAATAGATCCGCATCCCAGGCTGTGAAACCCTCGCGAACATCCTCGTCCTCCCGTCTCTCGGTGGCCAGCACAGCTGCAGCCTCCGAAGAAGCAGTGCAGCAGATGCTGGGGAAGAAGAGAGAGTGTGAGAAGGGAAAGGAAAGTGAGGTTGGGAAGAGGCCCCGCCAGGCCAGAGTTGTTGTGCTTTAGGGCTTTAGGGTTGATATCTAGGTTTGGAGATTAGGACTAGGATCGGGCACTTTGGTTCAGTCATGTATGACCCTTCGATCAATGTTCATGCCAGCAAGCTTTATATATATATATATATATTATATTAATCCTGTCTGCTATTATACTATAATATGGTACCGTCTGTACATATATATATATATACATATCTATGTTCCCCATGCAATCACACACAACCCGCCACACCAGGACCCCTACGAAGCTCAAGCTTTGAGGCTCTTGGGTAGTCTTCGAAATTCCCAGGACCGGGGCTATACATGTATACATGTATCATAATATATATCTATATATTATAATTATACATGTCTATATATATATAAATATATATATATATATATATATATATATAATCATATTCCTGCGCCCGTCGATTCACGAGGCCAGTTGAGCTTCTTCGTGCCTTAATCTTCAACCAACTACCAGAAATCCTGAACCCAACAACCCGCAAACCCTCAACCCTGAAACCTTACACCTTCCTAGAAGATTTAAAACTCACCTCCCAGCTTTAAATTCTTAAGTTCTATAAACCCTTGTATCATTAAATTCGTTCGTGGGGAACGCCACTCAATCATGATTCTAGACGAGGAGTCTGGGATTTCACTCAGATGTGATTGCCAAAGAAGGTCGCTTGCATGTGTGTTCACTAGTGGTAATATAATGTATCTACCTATAAATTGACCACCACCCATCTAACTCCCTTGATCCCTGAACCCAAAAACCCTTGGGCCCTAAAACCCTAAACTCGGAACCCCATAACCCTAAAAACCCTTAACTTATATATATTATTTAAATTAATATATATATATATATATATATGTATACATGCATATATATATGGCAAAAGTAGTGCTCGACATCCTCCTGCATGGAAGGAGGTTCGGCCGCAGAAGACTGAGGAGCCCAAGCCAAAGAAGGACGAACCCAAGCCGAAGGACACGGAGAAGCCAAAGCCAAAGGACTCGGAGAAGCCAAAGCCCAAGGAGACGGAGAAGCCAAAGCCCAAGGACACGGAGAAGCCAAAGCCCAAGGACTCGGAGAAGCCAGAGCCCAAGGACGAGAAGCCAAGGCCGAAGGACGAGAAGCCAAAGCCCAAGGACACGGAGAAGTCAAAGCCGAAGGACGAGAAGCCACAGCCCAAGGACTCGGAGAAGCCAAAGCCCAAGGACGAGAAGCCAAAGCCGAAGGACACGGAGAAGCCAAAGCCCAAGGAGACGGAGAAGCCAAAGCCCAAGGACTCGGAGAAGCCAAAGCCCAAGGACTCGGAGAAGCCAAAGCCCAAGGACACGGAGAAGCCAAAGCCCAAGGACTCGGAGAAGCCAGAGCCCAAGGACTCGGAGAAGCCTAAGCCCAAGGACACGGAGAAGTCTAAGCCGAAGGACACGGAGAAGCCAAAGCCACAGGACTCGGAGAAGCCAAAGCCCAAGGACGAGAAGCCGAAGCCGAAGGACACGGAGAAGCCAAAGCCCAAGGAGACGGAGAAGCCAAAGCCCAAGGACGAGAAGCCAAAGCCGAAGGACGAGAAGCCAAAGCCCAAGGACACGGAGAAGTCAAAGTCGAAGGACGAGAAGCCACAGCCCAAGGACTCGGAGAAGCCAAAGCCCAAGGACGAGAAGCCAAAGCCGAACGACACGGAGAAGCCAAAGCCCAAGGAGACGGACAAGCCAAAGCCCAAGGACGACAAGCCAAAGCCGAAGGACACGGAGAAGCCAAAGCCCAAGGAGACGGAGGATCCAAAGCCGAAGATCGAGAAGCCAAAGCCGAAGGTTACGGAGAAGCTAAAGCCTAAGGACACGGAGGAGCCAAAGCCGAAGAACGAGAAGCCAAAGCCGAAGGACACGGAGAAGCCAAAGGCAAAGGACACGGAGGAGCCAAAGACGAAGCGCAAGGCTGATCCGGCGCCAATCGAGAGGCGTGTGCGCCAGAAGTCTTCGCCCCGCAAGGCCCGTGGGTGTATAAGGTTGAGGCTTTAATGGGTCCACATCATGTCCATCTTTAGCGATCGCATATATAATTTAAGTTTTGTTAATATTATATAATACCTGCATGGTATATGCCTGCGAGGTTATGTTTATAGGTATATCCTTGTAACGTGGATCAATCTACGTTCGCTTTGCATATCCAATAGCTACCGCCCTGATCCAAGCCATCCCGAATAACGTGTGCATGTACGTCAATTTCCATATTTGTGGTCACTGTATAGTTCGAACCAGGGAACCCTAGCTAATCCATAATTAAAGTTACTCTCCCCAGTATATACCAGCCCGACCCATCCCGAAAAATGTGTGCATGTGCAAGAGCTATTCTGATCATCGATCGTCGATATGTCGGAGCCTTAAATATAACCCCGCTTAAGCATTCCCCTCAAAACACACTTCCTAAGCGAACATCCCGCTAGAAGGACGAAACCCTAAACCCAGAGCCAAATCGAGACGAAGTGTACCAATACGCCCATAACAGTAATTTAATAATACAGTCGCGATGTGTATACAAATTTGTTCGGAAAGCACGAGATATCGAGATCCTTCTTGGGGCGGACTGTGGCATGCAGTAGAAACTAGCAACGCTGTCTGGGTATATATTGCCTGGTGAGACTCGGTATCCTACTGCGGTATATTGCATGCATGCATGTATAGATCCTCACTATTAATCTAAGCTGGCACGGTCCTTATATATACTTGTTCCCTAGTAGTGGAAACCGAAATGCCGCGGCTATATATATATATATATATATATATATATATATATACACACACATATATATATATATATATATACTTTCTAGGAAACTACCATGCATGTTCGATCCATGCCATCCCCAATAACGTGTGTACGGTGCTGTCTGGGTCCTATAAGATAGGTCTTGCCTAGTGAAAACCGATGTCCTGCTGCTGTATACTTTCTCAGGAAGTAACACTTGGAAGCCATCCCGAACATGTGTAGATCACCACAAACTAGCACATTGACAATGCTGTCTGGGTCCTAGGAATTGCCTAGTGAAAACCGATGTCCTGCTGCTGTATACTTTCTCAGGAAGTAACACTTGGAAACCATCCCGAACATGTGTAGATCACCACGAAGTAGCACATTGACAATGCTGTCTGGGTCCTAGGAATTGCCCAGCGAAAACTGATATCCTGCTGTTGTATACTTTCAGAGGAAATAACACTTAGAAGCCATCCCCAAGGTGTCTAGATCAACACAAACTACCACATGGACAATGCTGTCTTTTCCTAGGAGTGGCCTAGTGGAAACCGATATCCTGCTAGGTGTGTAGTTCCCGAGGAAGTAGCACTTGGAAGCCATTCCTAACATGTGTGAGATGAAGATCCACAAATCGAGAAGTGTACCCCAGAATCGACGTAGTCGTGAATGCCAACAGTGCTATCTCTGACTATACACTATGTCCATCATGGTTCCAGAAATTGGCCATTGGCATGCATGTGCTGCGGTGTGATCTGTTAATTGGAAACCACGAGACGTTCTTGCGGCATGTGGTATTAAATTCGCGAACAATATATGTATATATATATATATATAGATTTATATTTTGGGGTTCTGGCTCAGGCTTCCGAGTCCATGTGGGGATTTCCCAGAATAGGGGAGCATAGTACCCTAAATAGTGGGATCCTTCTTATAGACATCCGTAAATCAGGTGCCCCAAATTTTCCGAAATGTTAGACCATAAACCCTACACCCTTTATTATGGAACCCCACCCTAATTATCGATCCTTTGAAATATTTATAGTTCAGCGCCTCCAATCGGTGCATGTCCCACATCGTGCAGTGGCTCGGCCGGTCGACTTCATGCCTTGGATTTATATAGGCTGGGTTATTATGTATGACATGGGCTTCTTGAGAGTTTGGCTGTACCAGGGCATAGGCACTCAAGGGTTTGGGATGCAGGGGCTCAATGGTTTTTGTGTATAGGCAACGATCGAGGGCATTAGGGTGCAGGGATTCAATTAAGGTTTGGGTGATAAGATCAGAGGTGTAATGAATCAAAGCTTAAGGTCGAGAGAGATTTGGGGTGAGCGTTTAGACCCTGGAGGGTGCCGGGGCATTCATACAACCGGGGTGCAAGTCTATCGAAACCTTGCCAATTCAAGCTTGTCGGAGCTTGGGGGCTCTGGGCCCTGAAATATGCCAGAGGTACTTTGAGATGAGAGAGCGAGATATACAATAAAGGGTTGCAAGGTAACAATTATGATTAGTTCATCCCCTGCAGGGGCTTCAGGGTTTTAGACTTTGAGGATTAGGATTTAGGGTTTTGGGTTTTAGGGTTTAGGGCTTTAGGGTTTGAGGGTTTCAGGGTACGGGCTTCGCGTTTAGGATTCTAGCGATTAAGCCTTTAGGGTTTAGGGTGCAGTGCCGATCTTATCAGACCGGTCATTATGCTTCAGGGGTTTTGGCTTTGAGGGTTAGGATTCAGGGCTTTGTGTTTAAGGCTTTAGGGCTTTAAAATTTGAGGGTTCCAGGGTACGGGTTTCGGGTTTAGGATTCTAGGCTTTAGGACATTAGGGTTTAGGGTGCAGTGTCGATCTTATCAGACCGGTCATAAGCTCCCGGATAGCCTGCATGCTCGGTGCAGGATGATGAAGGATCGGCCAAGACCCCCCAGGAGGCGAGCGCGGCCGTCGTGGCAGGAGTCTGGGATTGCACTATATATATATATAATTATACTAGCATGCTGGCTGCAGCCGATGTTCCCGATTAACATGTCCTTTCGACAAAGCCCGGACATGTATGCATAAGCCGTGGACTATGAACCCCCCCTATATATATATATATATATATATATATATATACATATATAGCCGCCTAAACCCTAGACTCAAACACCCCCTATATGAAAAGTCGCCCTAACCCCTATCCGAGACCAAACCCAAAGCCTATAATTCCTAGCAGCTATAAAATCGATCCTAGACCCTAAATTTTAAACCTGCGGCGCAGGGACAGCCGCCTAAACCAAGACACCAAACCTACATAAAAAGTCGCCCATAACCCCTATCCCAAATCAAACTCTAAACCTAAGATTCCTAGCGGTGCAAGGACAGCCGCCTAAACCTAGACCCCAAACAGCTATGAACCCGGGCCTATATAACCTCGAAACCCAACAAACCCCAAATAGCCTTAAATAAATAGTCCGCCCAAAAATGTATCCCGCAGCCACGAATCAAAAAAAAAAAAAAAAAAGTAGACCGCCCGAAAAAGTAGACCGCAGCCCCGAAACGGAGGACTTAAGGTATATACATGAGCCCGTAATTGCATGCATGTGCTCCCTCTCAGGAAATTCAGATCCGGGAGATGTGCAGTCAAGACCCAAAAACCAGCGGCTCCGAGTCATGACGCCAGAGCAGAAGCAGCAGCTTGAGGCGATGCAGAAGCCCTCGGAGCCTTGGGTCGTATGGTATATGCATGCATGCAGATCTTTTTTTGATAGCATTGCACCATTAGCCAAGGATATGCCCCGGGATGAGCGAAAGAGGGGCTTCTCCTGGTTGAACCGCCAGTGCAAAGTTAACCCGGAGATGGCAGCTAAGTTCAAGCTCCTGACCGATGAAACTGCCAAGTGACTTGTCTCATCGTGAACCCATGCGATATGCCCGTGAGACGGGACACATAAGATCTAGTGCATTGACACCCACTACAAAACCATACAGGGCCCATAGCGACCCCTTAGCTGCCTGGATGTTAAAACCAGAGCCGATCCAGAATACAGATGAAACTAGATCGTTATTAAATCATGCACCCGATAGTATATCGTATCTATGTACCTTCGAGGCCTTCACTGGATCCTAAACACCTAAACCTACCCCCGGCCCGAAACCCTAACCCCCAACGCTTATTGATCTGTGAAGCCCTTACCGTCGAAGCCCCCCCCCCCCAACAAAAAAAAAGAAACCCTCGAATCCCGATCGATCGATATACAGTATGAAATTAGTCTTGGGAACTGCATGCTGTGCTGAAAACAACAGATCTTAATGACCGAATAATACATCCTGCTATGCGAGCAGCTACCACAATGAAATACATATATATATATATATACATTAAACCCATCCTTTAAATATGCGGATTTCCAATCCCGTATTAAATCAAACCCCAAGACTCCTGACTGCAGCTATGAGGTTCAACTTCTTGAAGGACGAGCTCCTTCGCGAGGGTGGGCTGGATGTGCAGACTTCGCAAAAGTACAAGGATGAGTCTCTGGATGAGAACAAAGACCGTTACAGAACGGATCCTGGAATGCAGCAATTTAACCACATACCCTAAACCCCGAACCTTAAACCCTACACCCTAATCCCGAACCCTAATCCCGAACCCTAATCCCGAAACCCTAGTCCCGAACCCTAAACCTTAAACCCTTAACCCCAAAACCCTAAACCCCTGACCCTAAACCCTATATAATTATATATTCCTAAACATATATATATATATATGCATACCTCGTCAAACGATCGAGGTGACGATGATGCAGCTGCGCAAGGAGTTCCCGGGAGAGGATGGTGAGGAGTTCATCAAGATCATTACGGCAGGTGCTTTGCCTTTAAGAGTCGTGCAGTGGACTTTGTATTGTGATGTCGCAGAGCCCTAAACACCTAAGCCTAAATCCCTATGTGTGTTTGCCCTGGTTCTGCTGCAGGACAAGAAGGAATTCCACACCCCCAAGCTCCAAACTTCGAGCCTGCTAAGCGCTACAGAGTCTTGAAAGACACGATGAACGATCGTGGCAAGGTTCGAAGCAGTCAGACTGAGGCCGGATAGTTTTTTGCAGTACTTCTTATATCCAAAGCCTCTGCACACCCCGAGTCCTACGCTCAAAGATCCCAAAGCGAGTCCAAGCTTTAGCTACTACAATATCCCATAGCTCAAACATCCCTTAAGCGCAGGCCCCATATTTCCTGTCCCAAGTCCCAGCATCCTGGCAGATCGAGATGAGTGGTGTGGTCGCCGACGGTGACCGCGCGTCCTTGGAGCCCGCTCTGACGGATTTTGCTGAGACGCTGGGCAAGTCGATGGGCTCTTTCGAGGAACTGCGAATCAAGCCCAAGAAACAGGCCAAGGTAACTTGATTTGCATTATATGGAAAGCTCAAGACCTATATCCTTTCAAGTCGTTTCCCAAGGCCACAAACACTAAACTGTGACTGTCGCAAGCCTGAACCCTCGAAGCCCCAGGTCTTGACCCCGGAAGAGCAAGCAGACAAGAAACTGCAGAAGATCTTCAAAGGGTGCTCTGGCCACTATTCAATACCAGGGATTTATTAAAATGTATATACACATATATATATATATATGCATAGGGTAGTTCAATTTTCTAGGGGTCCAGGATTTAAGTTGCAGGGTTTAGTGTTTTGGATGATGGGCCGGGTTTTGGAGTCGAGGCTCGTCACTGCAGAGAAGAAGCTGATGACTTTGGTCGAGGAGCTGAAATCTGTGCCCTACTCGGAGGAGCTCCGGCAGGTTTTGACGAAGTATGTGGATGATGTGAAAGTGATGCCGAGCGAGTGGGATAAGAAGATTCATCCTGCGAGCAGCTTGGAAGACAAGCTCTCTGCAATCAGCCTCCTCGAGGAGGATCTAAAGCCTATCAACGAAGGGATGCGAGAGGCCCGTCGGCGGATCGGCAAGGCACCAAAGCAAAGCTCAGACGCCGAAACAGATTAAAGGCAACTCAGGTGCAATGGTATAGATTTTCAAGGGCGATCTTTCTAAGCCCCATTCCACTAGACAGTACTCCCGATCGAGACAATTCCTATAAACATCCGATCGAGACAATTCCTATGTAGAATCATCAGATGTACTAGCAAACCCTACACTAAACACGATAGTCCACCCACGTGTATCCCTTAATTTCCCCAACGATCCTTGCAGGCACGTGTCTGCTGGGGCCTGGATGGGCCATACCGCGTGGGCTTCTGGTGCCTGGGTCCTTTGCGCGGACTTCTGGGTAAACTAATTTGGGATTGACCTGTGGGGTTAGGGGGTCTACAGATCATCTGGACTTACCGGGTTGTCAAATGAAGACTGAATATAAGAGAGCCGAGTGTTATATAGGGTTACAGGGGGCCAATGCAGGAGTGTACGCATGTAGAGAGTAAGCACCGTTGACCCGATATGAAGTTAGACCGCATTGCTCGATACAGCGGACTGACACCCTCCGAAAACGATCTAACTAATTCCAAAGCCCCACACTCCCAAGTCCAACTCCTCAATTAATGTATATATATATATATATATGTGTGTGTGTGTGTGTGCAACAATTAAGCCGGAATTGAGCGACAACCCCCACGGTACCACGCTGCTGCTAAGCATCCTAATCTGCAGAACAGCATAACTCGGATACATATAACAATTAATTAAATAAATAAATATATATAATATATATATATATTTTTTTATAATTATACTATATAAATATGTACTGCCTGTGTACACACACACAGAGTCATTGTCGCTCTCTCTCTCTCTCTCTCTCTCTCTCTATATATATGTATATATGCGTATTCGATCTAAGGTATGGCCCACGGATGCTGCTCGATCACCTTTCGATCTGGATCGATGGCTGGCCGGTGTCACGTCTGCAGTACCTTAGGGGCATCACGTGTGCTCCAATGCAGTTTTGGTTTTCGCCCAAACCCCTTGAACCCTAATTTTAAATTAAGCCTCATGCCCTAATGTTAACCCCTACCGCCGTATATTGTGCATTAAACCCTAGTGTTTTAGCGCAGGATCAGAACTTCGATATCTTGCGCCGCAAGTGCACTGTGCTTTTGGCACCACAAAAGTTAATTAGTTGAGAGGAAGTTGCACGACCTAATTGGATGTGTGCATGTGGACGCTTACCATATTCCTAGTGGAACAGACCGGCTGTGAAGAGCTGCTAGCAATAAGGGAATCGGGCGGCTCGAGGTTTGATCCTCGGCCTCGTGTCTGCATGCATTCAATATGCACTCAATTAGCTCAAGTCTGATCGGATTGCTGAGGCGTGCAAGGTTTGGAGGGGTAGGATATGCCAATGATGTTATTCGGTCTTATATTTATGTATATATAGGTGACATATAAATATATAAATATTATAGCTACAAGCCGATCAGATGTCTGGGCCGGTGTTTTGAGGACACTGCACGGACTCTGCAGTCATGGCTGTTGGGTTGCTATCCAGGAGTTTGAAGCTCGATCGTATAGGGTGCATGATCTTCTATAGGCTATCGGCCTAACTCAAATACAAACTCCTGGTCGGCATATCCCCGGGGCCTGTGGAACCTATCCATAGGCTTCTGACTGAGCAGTCTGGGTGTTGTTACGCGAATAACTCTGCAATCGTGGCTGTTGGCATGCCATCCCAGGCTAGCTAGCTCGATCTGGTCTAGAGCATTACGTTTACTTTAACCTGAAACCTTAATTATAAGGTTGCCCTATAGGCTGGAATATTTACTTCAATCATGCCCCTGGCCGCCATGTCTCCAGCACCGGTGAAGCGCTTCACCGAGGATCGCAGTCGTGGTGAAATGACCTTTGCGGATTAGGGCATGTTACACACTGCTGGATGTCTGTTGGGATGAGTATGCCTGCATGTCTTAGCACAGAGCTCCCCGCATGCAGCTTTTCAGGAGCAGGGATCCAAATCAATTCCCGTGGACTAAATATACAAGCTTTCATGGACAGCTGGCCATATGCATGTGCACCTTCTAGCTGACAATAGTTCGCAAGCTTAGAGTCCCCACCGCTACATATATATATATATATATATAGGAACATTCATGAAACTAGGCTTATCAAACCTCGCACTACAGAAGTCGTTCCTGTACAGCTGAAGTGCCAGAGTCTGTTAGACAGGTAGAGCGAAAATCACAGCCAAATCCCTGCGCCCTGGTGAACATGGATCCGTATCACTCCCGTCTAACATGTGTAACTTTCCCCTATCTGATGACATGGGAATATCTCACAATAAAGCACCAGACCCAACACCCGGAAGCCCATGTGTACCCCTATAGACAAACCCTGATGAGAGCTTAAACCCTTAAATCCTCTATATATATATATATATCCTAGCCCGAACCCTCAAAGCAATAGCATGAAGAACTGCATGCATAGGAGGATAAGCCTTAGTTCTAAAATCCTATAGACCCCGAACCCCCTCGTCATCATGGACTTGGTGGAAGAATTGTTGGAGCTGTCCGAGCATTTGACGACGCGGAAGATAAAGCAAGTATGCGACAAAATAGCCGGTCGCATTCCTCATTTGATGCTCCCGTGACCGGAACGCAAAGATGTGTGTGTGTGTGCTGGTTTGCTCGGTGGGAAGTCCAGATTTTAGTTTGAGGCGAATCTTTAGTGCGTCCTGGCCGAGGCGCAATCTCGTCGATCTTGCTTCGTATGAAGATGATAGGAATGTATATCGCAATTTCCAGCGCTGGGTGCAGCGGCAACCCTGGCGGAAAGGCCTTCCGGAGCCCAGGGAGAATCCCGGTTTCATGGAAGAATATATATATATATATATATATATATCTAGTATAAAAAATTATATATATATATATATATATATATATGTGTATATATATATATACAGTCGACATGTCGACCTGCATGTATATATATATATATATGATCCGGGGGCAGTTAGAATATTCAGCTGTTATAGCAGCGGTATTAGTCGCCGTGGCTGGGTCTGGAGGTTTAATTTGAGGGATTGCATGGTTTGGAGTTATATGCAAAATTTAACATGCTCATTAATTGATGTGCTTTGCAAGAGGCTTCAGATTCGGTCTTGTCGCGCTGTATGTTAACCGAAGCTATATATTCCTAAACCGGTATTCGACCTCGAAATTTCTACGGACCCTGCACCCAAAACTCTAAGCCACCAGTTTTCGTTAACTAAGATCATTAAACCCTATAGATCACCCTGGAGCTCGAGCCCTCAAAGTCTGAACCCCGGAACCAAAGGAATGCCCCGGCGAACCCTAATGAAATTACTGACCCCGATAATTTATGATCTGATCCGAACCAAGGGTGGAGGTCACACTCAAGAATCCGACCACGGCTGAATTCTATGTGGGCAAATGGCATATGCTCTATCCTCACGAGATGCCTCGCGGTCAAGCAATAATCCGCAATGTTCTTGCTAGTCGTTCCCTGCAACTGAAGCGGCACATGGCAGATCTCGTGTGCCCCACACCAGCTAAGGATACACACGATTTATCATTATTCTGAAAATCGATTCAAGAAATTTTTTCTTGGAGAAGATGGAGTGACTCGTCTGCACTATTGGTTTTGAAAGCATTCTGATCAAGACATTTCTAGGGGAACAGAGCACAAGCTAGAGCTAAACGTGGTATAGTGGTTCCCTGAATCTCGCCCTAAGCCACTGGCAAATTAACCCGTGACCCATGACCTTCCAATCCGGAGATAGCCCGGAGCAAGAGTGCCACGAGCTCCTCGATGTCGCACCTCATGCCGGTTGAGATTAATTCTTTTATATAATAATATACGAGTTCTGTGTTGGGGAATGTTCCCTATAGAGGCCTCTATATAGAAAGGATCCTAAACACTAAGTCCCTTTATCCTGCATATGTGAACAGAGAAAACATCTTAAACACTGATCGAGTCCATTACCCTGCCGTACATGCGAACATACGCTCCGAGCATGCTATAAGTGAAGCAACGAAATGGCCTTGGCATGGCATGAGCCTAATCGCCCAAACCCTAATTAAGATATAATTGCGAATCCTCGCTATGTTGGACACTGCTTCCATATGAGGGGGTCCCTCTACCGCACCATGGATAATGCAAATTATGGTTGCTTGCGGGTATGCTGTATAGGCACTCAAGGGTTTGGATGCAGGGGTTCCACAGTGAGCTTCGGGTGACCAGGTCGGAGGTACACAATTTCGGTTCGAGTGATATGTTAAGGCTTAGGGTCAGGCTTCAGACCTGGAAGAGTTTGGATGCAGGGGTTCAAAGATCGGGGGTGTAAAGCTTTATATCGGGCCCAAGACTTCGGATTCGATTACTATCGGAGCTTTGGAGCTGTCGGCCCTGACACAGAAGTAGAAATAGGGTTCGGGGTTGCGGTTTACTCGGGGAGCGATGGTGTCGGGGCTAAGAAGCTTCGGGGTGGAATGCTTGAATGATAGTTGGACTGATTCCATATAGCCATATAACATCACATGCCCAGGAGCTGGAGCGATTCTGGCAACATGCCAGAGGGACGGAGCCACTCGACGCTGCACTTTATATGGCTACAACGTTGCATATATATATATATATATATGGGATTAGAGGCCGGGGTTGGGTTAATCTTGAGGGTTCGGGACTATGGTGCTCTATAGATATATAGATTATATATAGATCGACGCTGGGAATCTACTATGTTCAGGGTTTGCCATCGAATAGCCGTCTGGGATTCAATTCCTGATATCGATCGTGCGTATGCTTGCTTATATGGCTTACAGACTCAAGGTCGGGGTGCTATTATTTCCGGGGCTCGGGTTTTAAAATTCTCAATTCCCGGAATTAAAGCAGCAAAGTTCTCGACTCAGCGCTTCCTCATATCGATCGATCGAACTATCCGTGCTGACTTTGTTTGGCCTTAGGGTCTATATCGGGATACTGGGAACAGCATAACTGTCGAAGCTGCACTTCGAAGAGCTGATATCTATCCAATAGCTACAGGGCCCAAGTTAATACAACTTATAACCATTGCCTTGCAGATCGATACTCTGCCTGTTCGGTCGCAGAAACCTGAAACGCCTTTCCTAAAACTATATGTGCATGATGTCTAGCTCTGGTACAATCCCATAATGATCATCTGCCTAAACAAAACTTCAGGGATACCATGGGCAATTAACACATTGAGGTGGTTCGAGAACCATCCGTGGCTCGCCTCGCTTTCTGATCCTGGGCGGCAAAAGGCAGCGTGGACCAGCAGCGGCTGTATCCTGGGTTATTTGCAGTATGGTTTCTTGATTTAGATCGGTTCGGGGATGTTTGATCTGAGGAAAACGAGCTGCTACGAACGGTGCCCATAGAAGTGCACGGCGATGACGCCGAAGCTCACAAGAGGCGAAGCTTTTTGTGCGTTTCTATAAGAAGCCCCATCACCCGGGGGAGCACCTACGACGTCCTGTTCCCCTGCTATGTCCTGGACAGTGACCAAACAGCCCCTGGAACCGTGACCCGGTGCTTGATTCATAATCGAAAAGCCTTCGAATAGGAAGGATGGTTGATGAGTGGATTCATGGATATAAATTGAGGTTGGGACCACATCTGTGGCCACGTAGGGCATCGTGCGGTAACATCTGTAGTTCTCAGCCAAGGCCAAGCAGCTCGATCATTACCTCGTATGGTCGTTGGCGCAGCTGGCTGCCGGCAAAACCAGCCACTACGACGCCTGGGGTCAAACGCTTCCCGGTGGAGACGATGCTTGCGTAACTTTATGCGGAGGCTACCGATTCGTGTGGGCAGGCATGAAAGGAGATCAGCAGTGGCTGAAGAAATGCTTGCAAATCGACCAATCCTGGGTTTCGGAGCAATGCTGCTGGTATTGCAAAGCCACTGGGTCTGAAAAAATGGTATCAGCTCCTAATAAGATGTTGGGGGCAGCATGTTGTGATAAGGTTCGAAGATCCTTAATCACCTATATATAACATAGCTGGGATCGGGAATTACACTAATCACGCACATCGATCCGAAACAACTATCGAAAGGCGAACCGCCTTACCAATTCGCCACTGCTCTACACTGCGCATGGACCAGCAGCTCCGCACCGCCAAACGAATGCTTGCTGCACTATTGCTTTTGGGTCGGATTCAGGGAGTGACCTGATCCCAAGACAGGGATGGGATGGCTATAGGCCGCCGTACAAAGAAACCGAATACTAAGGATGAGAACTTTCCCCGAGTTTATCGGTCTCATCGCTCGATCTCCTTGGGCATACGTGGGCGGCGTTTCCTTATCACGAATATGGCCGGACTTGCTGCACATTTTAGACTTGGCACTGAGTCCGGAGGCGGCAGCCAGTGCCGCTGGGCCGGCATCCATAGCAATTCTAAGACTCCGGGCCTTTACATAATGATCGAACTGATTGGTTCTAGGGAAGGGGATTGCAATAAGCACCCTAAACCTTCCCATGCGTGAATTTCCATCTGCATGGTTGGAGTTGCATCTCGAGATCACTAGACCCTTATAATAATTCCAACCCAGGCTCTACTGGAGCTCACAGCCACTGCCGAGCAGAGCCCGTGGCCGGGCCAGACGCAACAATTGCGGCTCTCTGCCGCTTACGCTGACTTCGTGAACATGTGCCGGGCGGACAAGGTTCGTCGCACAGCTGCACATATAACGATTGAAATCTATTGTTCGAAGGGTTTCCATCCCAAGCTTTTGCTTCGTTACCGACTAGGGCCTGCCTTCAGGTTCAACGATTTGGGCTTAACATATATAGACATATATTTGCCAGCCATGCCAGGCTGCAGGTATATAAATAAATTTAGGGTTTAGGGTAATTAGGGTTTAGGGTATAGGGGTTTAGGGTTTAGGGTATAAAAAATATATATACATGCATATATATTTTATGTGAAATATCCATCTCACATATAATTTCTCTCTCTCTAAAATACCTCGGATCCTATACCCCAAGCACCCCCGTCCGAGTTCTTAAACCCGACTGTCCTATAACCCAAGAACCCCTGTCCCTAAACCCGACTGTCCTGTAACCGAAGAAACCCCCGTCCCTAAACCCGCCTGTCCTATACCCCAAGAACCCTCCTAAACCCTCCTGTCCTATACCCCAAGAACCCTATCCCTAATAGACCCTTTTTCATAGCCCAACTCAGAGCTCAGGCTCCAGAGCACCGCCGTTTCAGCTGGATGCGATCAAGGGGAACAAGAAGAATCTGAAGTTTCCCACGTTCGCTCAGAAACATCTGAGCGGGGCCGATTCTTGGATGGCATTCAGCAACTTTTTTTAATCGATCTCAAGGATCGATGTACCTTCGAACGATCTAAACCCCCTTTCAATGTTTTTATGATCTGGCCCCGATGCAAGGAGTCAGTGGTGCTTGTGCGATGGCTCGCGCTGGTATGTGCTCGAGAAGCTGAAAAAGATGGCAGCGAGCACAACAAGTTGCGTGCTGCACTGTTTCTGGGTTTGGGCACAATGAGGAAAATCCTCACGTCTGCTGGCTTTTACCTGAATGCCGAGGAGCTGAGAGAGCTGGAGTACTACAACACAATGTATCACTCCGCTCTCAATGCTCTGGCTACGGAAGCCATGCATCATGGTCAGCTGCTGTGGAAGGTCCGGCCGAAGGGCCATCAGCTGGATCATCTTTGTCTGGATGCTGCGGTTCTGATGAACCCCATCCAGACTTCGGCTTATTCCGAGGAAGATCTTGTGGGGCGCATGAAGCGCCTGGCGTTGCAGTGCCATCCACGTCGGCTTGGACTGACGGTGCTGCAGAGGTACTGCTGGTACTGCTGCGTGAGGTGGCTGAAGACTGATGAGTGAATCACAGTTCTCAGCCACTTCATGTGCAGCAGATCCAAGCCTCTGGCAGCTTTTTGCAGCGCTTTTGCCAATACATCCTGGAGTGGTGTTTTTTTTTGGGCCCTTACAACTGGCAACACAAGGCCTCGCCTGACAACTGCATCCTGGAGTGATGCTTTATGGGCCCTTACAATTGGCAACACAAGGCCTCGGCTGACAACTGCATCCTGGAGTGATGTGGGCCGATATATATATATATATATATATATTTTTTTTTGGACTGGTTTTTACAATGGTGCCCAAGGCCTGGGAAGCACACACATCCTGGAGTGGTGTGTAGACAAAACTTGTTTGGCTGGCTTGCCGAAGACTGGAACTTCGGCCTGGAAGCACACTGCTACAGCTGGCTCCAAAACGGAGGAAAGTGGATCGTCCGCTTGTAAGCGTGCTCAAGGTGCCTTGAGTGAAAAGATAGATCGGAGGGACGAGTATGCCGAGTAATTCGAGGAGACCCAGAACCAAAACCTCCTGCTTCAGACCCAGAAACGAACCCTCCTTCAATCTCTCTTTAGGGTCTCGGTCTTTGCGAAGTTTAAGGGTTCAGGGGTGCTCTGCGTTCTTGTGTAGGAGGGATCCTGCTTCAGACCCAGAAACGAACCCTCCTTCAATCTCTCTTTAGGGTCTCGGTCTTTCCGAAGTTTAAGGGTTCAGGGGTGCTCTGCGTTCTTGTGTAGGAGGGAGGAGTATGCTGACTAATTCGAGGAGACCCAGATCCGAAACCTCCTTAAATGCTTAGACCCAGAAACGAACCCTCCTTCAATCTCTGTTTGTATGCACATCCCTGAGACAATGATCCGGAAGCCTAAACCCCAACGCCTGAGTCCTCACACCTTATAAGGTGTGTAAGCAGTTACAGTGTTTCCAACAACCCGAACACCCATCCCTCCTTTTCCGGGGTCTTCAGGTTGAGGGATCCAGGAGCTCGGGGTTTGTGAGGGACCTGGTTATCCTCGTCATGTCGATTCTAATAGGATCCTAGCCCAACGCCTGAGTCCTCACACCTTAATTAAGCAGTCACAGTGTTTCCAACAACCCGAACACCCATCCCTCCTTTTCCGGGGTCTTCAGGTTGAGGGATTCAGGAGCTCGGGGTTTGTGAGGGACCTGGTTATCCTCGTCATGTCGATTCTAATAGGATCCTAGCCCAACGCCTGAGTCCTCACACCTTAATTAAGCAGTCACAGTGTTTCCAACAACCCGAACACCCATCCCTCCTTTTCCGGGGTCTTCAGGTTGAGGGATTCAGGAGCTCGGGGTTTGTGAGGGACCTGGTTATCCTCATCATGTCGATTCTAATAGGATCCTAGCATGAGGGAACTAGCACTTTCTAACGGTGGCATATAAGCATGGTTTATGCTATTCTTGAAATGACCTCTTTTAAGTCCCTGTGCTAAAAACACGTGTGTTGGAAGCTCCTGGTGGGTTATTTTAGGGACTTATAAGTACCATAACCCCGATTAGGGTCCCTTTTAGGGTACTTATAATTCTACTTATATACTAACTACTTACCAAGTCCCCCGACCACCCAAGTGCTTGTCATGACAGCCATCATCAACAGCAACATAATCATCAAGATCACTGAAGCCACGGAGTTTATCATGTGCATTGACCATGTTGCTGATGATCCGTTGGCATCGCGACATTTGAACCCATTCATACCGCCATGTCTGCCACTGCGACGAGGATCCTTCATAGTATGAGTATGGCTATCGCAGCAGCATACAGGTGACCTTCCGCAAGTTGCCGACACACCCGCGAAATATCCAACCTGAAAGCAGCTCGAGACCCGCAAGAACTTATGGAAGTATGAGACAGTAGTATCATTGATTTCACTGCTGTTATGAAACAAACGCACGTGTCACTAGCGGTGGCGCCTTCCTTACACTTGCTACGAGTAGGTGTGGTAGTAGTCGTCGTCGTCGCACCAGCACCAGCACCGGGACCGGGACCAGTACTAGTACTAGTAGTCGTCGTCGTACTAGCAGTCCTAGCCAGAAGTTATACATTCAGGGCTTCAGGGTGTCCACGGTTTCCCCTCCTTGGATTCAGCTCGATGGCGCGACGGTGGAGAGCAGCGCGCGTCCAGCATCCGCCACTTGCGACGACCTCTGCCAAGGTCTAGGGCTTATAGGGTTTAGGGTTTACCTGCGAAGCGGCTCAAGGGAACCTACTCAGGAGTGGCATGGGGTTCAGAGTTTCGGGAGGCTGGTGTGGAAAACTGCTATCCGTACTTTCCGATGGACAAGTCCCCTTCAGACGAATGGCAAACCAAGGGACGCACTGCAGCATTCACTCAACCGTCTCACGTCCACCAAACTTTCAGACTAAAACACACTTATCTCCAACCCTGAACTCTAAAGCCCAAACCAGAAACCCCAAAAGCTGAAGTCGAAAAAATCGACGCTCGAAATCAAGGCCCTGGAAGGCCTTGTCCCAGGGACCCAAGGAGAGGCCCAGATTGTTGAAAGCCACCTCGGGTTTGGGGTTGTGGGGTTTAGAAGACTTCAGTTTTAGGGATCAGGCTCTACGTGCTTTCAGTGTTTAGGGGATAATGGACGATCGAATTGGGGAGTTTAGGACATATGGATTCAGAGTCAGAGTTCAGGGCTTGAAAACTGATTTTTTAGGCGTGTTGGTCATAGTCTTAGAATTGAGTTTCCAGATTTTAGGATAAGGTCTTAGAATGGTTCTCATTGTTGAGCTGCTGCTTCCACAGTGAAGGGTTTGGGACTTTTGGGGTCGGGGGTGGGCTTTAAGCTTGTTGTTTCGGACTTGCTGCATCATCCCAATAAGATGTAATATTCTGATCTTCTGCTCATACACTACACTGTGCGCGATTTCGGGCAAAAAATCAGATGGACTACAGCCCGTATAGACGTGATCCTAAGATATAGGATCTAGGATCTAATATAGAGGCCTTAACATAAAGAATACGGAATTGGGAGTTTATCATACTACATTATACGAAGGAGCATTCGGAAATAGTATAGGTGATTCTCAAGGCCCCTGTATTACGTTCCAGCCCGTTACCAGATTTTCTGAAAGCTAGTGCTCATACCCATACATCCATAAAGAACTCTTTCAAGCCTCACAGAACAATCACGGGACCTTTGTTCTACTTGAGCCGGATTGTGAAGGCAGTTTTGGCCTTCCTCAGACTTCTGCACTTTACTGCGAGGAACCTTGAGAGTCCGCGAGAGTACTGAAGCATGACTGGGTTTTGCCCTGGACCCGGGCTCAGGGTTTTGGGTTTAGGGGTTTAGGGTTTCGGGTTTACGATCCAGATTTGGCAGCTACTTTACAACGCTGCCGATGTGCACTGCAACGAGCGTGTTTCCAACACTTCATAAGGCTGATGATATAGACCTTGCATTACTACCATAACAATGAACATACCAACACTCCCTTAGTGTAGGGTCCTTAAGGTATACCCATAATAATGTGCCCATCGTTTAGGGTCCTGAAGGTAATGCAGGATTTATACCATCAACAGTATCAGCATGAGCTGTTCACACAATCGCGACGACCTGAGCATCATGGCAGCGTCGAGCTTTTTCCTTTCTAGACGATTAGCTGCGAAAACCAAGCTTGTCGTGTGATTGAGGTTGCGGGTGTGGGGCCAGGCTCGGCGGAACAATTGCAAACAGGGCGCCGCAAAATTCGGATCAAGTTGGACAGCAGCGAGATAGAGCGACCTTTGCCATCAAATCAAATGAGCTGTGCTGTGAACTGTTCTGGCCGAGATTCTCCAGACACATACCCCATACCTCCCATGGCGAATGCTACTCAAAGTATTCATTCTGCCCAGAATCAGGAGTGATGGGTTAATGTGGACATTCATCGTCATAGACCCAACATTATATAAATATATAAACCCTAAACCTCCTAAACCCTGGCCTGGGCCGTCCGAGCTCTGCCAACTTTCACCGGGAAACGGTGGTGAATTGCCGCACTGTGCCGATTTAACTCTCTTCTGCGCTGGGGTTATGCCGGAGAAGGTGAAAACACTAGCAACAGCAACCCTGATCCCTGAACCCTGCCAGCACCCTCGAAGTATCCTTTCATAGGTTTTTGGGGGGTGCTGGTGAACCCTAAACCCGAAACTCCAAGCCTCTTGTCTTCGAAGACAGCAGCAGAAACCGCATCAAGACATTTTGTTGTTCCGTCTCAGATCTCTAGTGACTCTAGTGATTCTGCCGAGTGCAGCTACACAGGTCAGCATCTCCCTCTCCACTGCCGAAACCCCGAAGCCTCGAATGACAACCGTAAGCCCTAAACCCTAAACCCCTAAACCTTAAACCCTGAAGCCCTAAACCTTAAACCCTGAAGCCCTAAACCTTAAACCCTAAAGCCCTAAACCTTAAACCCTAAAGCCCTAAACTCGAAGCCCCAGCTTCGATGCCTTTGGTTCCAGCACGTGCCATCTGACAGACGAACCCAGTCCTCCGCAGAGGCTTCTGTAGTTTAAGATGACCTTACCCTAAGGCCCCAAACTAGTTCCTTTTGAGGGTTCATATTTAGAATCCTATAATGGTAATCCCAAAAAGGAACTACTTTGGGGCCTATGGGTAACCTTGGGAGACCTCCGAAACCAAAGCGCCTAAACCAATTGCTGTTGTCGGGTTGAAGGTTTTCCTGTGACCCCAAACCCTACAAAATAGTAGGTCACGACCCCGTTATTAGAGGGTAGAACCCTTAAAACGGTAGGATTTCGGATCCCCAGGTTCGGGCCAAACCAGGGCAACAATTTGGCGGACCCACGCTTGTCGTCACTCAGGTTGCACATCTCAGTGCGCATCCTACTTGGGGGGTAGGGGGACTTAGTAAGTAGGTAGTAAGTAGACATATAAGTACCCCAAAAGGGACTCCAATTGGGGTTATGGTACTTAAAAGTCCCTAAAGTAACCAGTTACTAAGTCCCCCGACCCTCCAAGTAGAGCCAACCAACCTGGGCTTCGTACCCAACCAAGGCGTGAACCCTGCTAAACCCTTCACCCCAAACAACCCAAACCTCTAAACCCTAAACCATAGCGACCTGCCGAGCCCTCTGGCCTCCCGAGCATCGCGCGAGTGGGCTGAAGGTTTGGGGCTTGAGGTTTCAGGATTCAGAGTGAGGGGTGGAAGATCACCACAATAAGAGGCCCAGAACCCGAAATAAAGTCTCAACCACCACAACACCACATCATTGACTCTCTTCTTCAACAGCCGGGCCCAAAAAAGTTCAAACTTTCTATCATGGAGCGAATATATAAAGCCAAAACGTTTAAAGATCCCCGATTCACTAAGTTGAGAAAGGAAGCCCTAAACCCTGAACCGAGGAACCTGGGATCGTCACGAGCTTGGTAACTGAAGACTTCGGCTCTTGCTTGCCCCCAGCTTTACTCGAACCTGAACCGTAAACCTGTATGGGAGTTTCCGAAAATGGGGTGTACCGTATTTGGTGGGTCCTTATCATAAGGATCCTACTATTTATGGTACAATATAAGGGTCCCCATTTTCGGAAACCCCCATATAAGCTGCAGTCAACCGTCCTTTGGATGAAGCAGGTTCGCCAAGTTGTTGTAGGCGAAGGCGTAGCCTGGATCCTCGAGGTGGTCAGAGGTCATAAAATGATAGCAATGATTTGCAGCATCGGGTTTAGTGTCAAGGTTTAGGGTTTAGGGCTTAGGGGTTTGGGGTTTGGGGTTGAGGGTCAAGGTTTATGGGGCTTGGGGCTTGCCACCTCAATCACGCCAACAGGTCCCAACATCGGCGTGTGGTAACCAGTGCAGGGTAGTACATGGAAGGCAAACTGAATCTGACGTGCGCGTCAGGTACACCAAAACCCACGAAAGCCAAACCCTAAACCCTAAACTACTAAACCCCTAAACCCTAAACCCTGAACCCTAAACACAAAAACCTAAACCCTACACTTAATACAAAACCCCACCAGGCCCCCCAAAGCTCCTCCACTCCCCGAAAGCCCGCATAGAACCCGTCTACAGCCCCTTACGAAGCCTGCCCGCAAAAGCTTAAAGCCCAAAGGCCCGGATAAACACCCAAGGCCTACGGCCATTTTAGGGTTTGGGGTCTAGGGTTCAGGGTTTACGGCCATACGGCCCTGCCTTGACCCCAAAAGTATGTAGTATTTGGTCATTATTCCATCTACTTTCGGGGGTTTAGGTAAAACCTCTTTGGAAACGTTAGCCTGTAGTACTGCTACGAACGATTACTTAACCCTAAACCCTAAACTCTAATTCGTTACTAGTTCGCGTCGTCACTAAGGGATATTGGAGTCTCTGGGAGCATAAAATCCTACTAGTAGGCACTGCATGCACCGAGGCCCGTGCAAGCTCAATCCCCCGAAGGAAGAGGCTGCGCTTGTCCCACATGCGACCGTCGGCGAGCTGGATGACCTTCATGGGGCCTATGGCGTAGAGTTGAACCTCAACCCGGACCCCTAAGAAGGGTGGGGGGGTGGGCCTTGGGCATTTGGCTCTGGGACTAAATGCCTTAATAAATTGCTTAAGGCTTGGGCTTTTGTTTCTTGGGCTTTGCAAAAGTAATCTACGCCTGGACCCTACGGAACCTACCTTTTTAGGGTTCCCTACTATGATTTCTTTATATCAGTCCTTAAAACGGTAGGTTACTTGGGGTTAAGGCAGTCCCCCGACCCCCAAGTAGCTATAGCAAACCCTAAAACCTAAAACCCAGGGTTCTTGAAAGGATAGGCTTCAGGTTCGGAGCTTCGGTTCTCTGGTAATGGGGCCCTAAACCCTAAACCCAGGGTTCTTGAAAGGATAGGCTTCAGGTTCTGAGCTTCGGGTCTCTGGTAATGGGTGCTGCGGCACCCTAAACCCTAAACCCTAAGCCCTAAACCCTAAACCGTCTCAGTCGCGGAGTCAATCTTGGCAACGAGCTGTAGCTACCGGCAGCTTGTGGGGCAAAGGCGTTGGTTGTACATTGTATCAAAGATGGGAGTTGCAGAGAATAGGGGAACGCAGCTTGAACCTTAGTTTAGAAGGCGCGCCTCACATCTTAGCACACGAATCCGGCACAGGCCACCGAAAACCCCCAAAGCCTGAATCCCAAAATCCCAGCAGTTTGGATATTAAGGGGCTTAGGGTTTCTGGTGCAGGATTTGTAGTTCAGAGTGTAGGCCTTGCGGATGTGACTCTAGTCTAATACCCCTAAACACTAAGCCTGAATACCTCTAAACCCTAAGCCCCACCACTCCCAGTACCCCTACTACCCGTAAGTTCAAGGGCTCAGAGTTCATGCCGGGTTCTGATGGCCTCAGATCGCCCAAGGACGACACCGAGGTTGCCTGCGAAGCTAGGCGGCTTTCCTGTAAACACTACAGTGTGTACGGTTCGCGGAATATAGAGTTCAGGGCCAGTTTAAGGATTAGCGTTCAACAGCACGAAGTCAGTATAGAGGTATAGCTAGACTTCAATAGTGGTTTGTGGGTCTTTATGTCGGTATGACGTAGAGGCCGTGACGGCTAGAACTGGCTTGCTGGATATGTTGCAGTTTTGTTGCAGGGACGTTGGGGAGATAACTCCAACCTCCATATCGCACACCTGTTGGGTACGGTTAGTTAGAATCAGTGAACATGCACAAGAACCATCTGTTTCAACAATGGAGGTAGTACTGACAACAACACAAACGGCTGTAAACATCAATGTCTGTGGAAGTAGTGCTGCCACTGGGTCTACTTGGGGGGTCGGGGGACTTAGTAAGTAGTTAGTAAGTAGACTTATAAGTACCCTAAAAGGGACCCTGGGGTTATGGCACCTATAAGTCTCTAAAATAACCAGTTACTAAGTCCCCCGACCCTCCAAGTAGTGGAACGTTTCACGACCCTTGGGTCGGTCCTTCGGAATGCCAGAGCAATGCAGCTGCCATTCGCACGAGATTCGGCTTGGAGGGGCTTAGGGCTCGGACTTAGGGAGTGGAATTTCGGATGGAATTAGAGTTTAGGGCTTCGGGTTTTAGGGTTTAGGGGCGTAGGGTTTATAAAGTTAAGGGTTTAGGGTTTAGGGGCTTAGGGCTAAAAGTGTAGGGCTTTAGGGTCGGTTTCATGAAGGTTAGGTTTAAGGGTCTTAAGTAACTAATAATCATATACTCTCCAAAATCCTAACCTACATAACTACTATCCTAGAACCGAGTACCTAATTATTGGGTCCTTTGGACCCTTGGGGTAGGGTGGGTTTTAGGATTCAAGCTCAGTCCGAGATGCAATGAGCCACGGCATTGCCAGGATCGAGTTCCACCTCGGATGATCAGCAAAACCCAAAAGCCAATTAGGGTTTAGGGTTTAGGGTTTAGGGCAACTAGCAATAGTGTGCCAAATGGTCGCTTCAAAAAATATACCCGCAAACCCTGTTCTAATCAGTTGCCCCTTTCATTAAGACTTTCCGGTAAGTCCTCCTGACATCACCACCGCCGTCGTTAAAACTTGTCTCGATATATATATATATATATAATACATATATGTACGAGGAAGGAACTGCTTTCCTGGTTCTTCCTACCCATAAATGGGGCGTTCTCTACATCAGAGTTGCTTTTAGGGTCCCTTACAACAGGTGCCGTACTATTTCGATGACCTAAAAAAAGGATCCTGACTCAGACAGAAAGCCTTATCGTACAATAAAGTAATAAAGACCCTATAGAAGCCGATCCCTCTAAGGAGCCCGAAAAAGGGACCATAGCCCTATATGAAGACTTCCGCGCCCAGGGTTTACTGCTCGACTCGACCGGCTCGAAGTCTTTAGGGTTCACGGTTGTGGGTTTAGGGTCTATATAGGTGTACAGGTGTATAGGTTTGTAGGTTTATAGATTTACAGGTTTAGGGTTTAGAGTTTAGGGGTTTAGGGTGCAGGGGGTCTACGACCGCCAAGAGCGGCTTCAAAACCCGAAAACCTTGAGGGTCCAAACCCTCCAACAATGGAGTAGGACAACGGATTCGGCATCCCGAAACAAACCTGTCTTTAAATTATCGGGCTCATGCATCAATCCCCGAAGTCTGTGACCCGAGAATTGCAAAAAACACAAAACACGCTGAGCTGGCGGCAGCTCGGGCGAAGAGTGCTCGTTGATTCATCTCGCGGCCCTTGAGGTTGCAGACCTGGCTGTCTCTCTACAGCGTAGGGCTTTCGAACAAGAACTTACGGGGTATCTTTTAAAGGGTCGCTTGATGGGATTCCTTGCGGTTCTTCAGATTGCAGACCTAGCTTTCTCTACAAGGTTGATGAGGTTCAGGGGATTTGAGGAATCGCACAGGGCTTCTATTTCGGCAGGATCAGGGCTTCCGTGGAAGAAGGGTATAAGCGGTTTAGGCTGGGGGGGGTTGGGGTGCATAGGATCTAGACTAGAATTGAGGGCTCAAACTTGTCGGCTTCCAGGGTGTAGAGGACAGGCTGTAGCCCCTTCGGGTGCATGAGCCAAAATGTCTTAGAGGTCTACCGTCTGAAGAACTTGAGATATCCTGGGACTTGCTATCAATCCGAGTTACAAATTGGATAACACCAGTTTCGACATTTGCCACTCTGCTTAAAGCCAGTTTGCTGAGTCACCTGCTCATCTCAAGAGCCCTTACCCCTAAACCCCTAAACTCCTAAACCCCTGAAAACCCCAAACCCCTCGACCCCCACACCCCTAAAGGTCAAAAAGCCCATAGAAGGCGGGGCCTCGTCCGTGTCCAGCATGGCCCCCAACGAATTATGCGCGCTACCTGGGAGATCGGTCGGCCAGTTTCAGGATGTATTCGGTTTAGGATTTGGGGTTTACTTGGTCTTAGGGTTCAGGGTTTATTCGGTTTAGGATTGGGGGTTTAGGGGTTTTTAGCTTTCAGGGTTTATTCGATCGGGGGTTTAGGGCTCTGTTTCTTATTGAGCACCTTTCTCTGAGGGTTTAGGGTTCAGGGTTCGGGGTTTAGGGGTTAAGGGTTTATTAATGGCCTGGCTAGGGTTGAAGACTCTAGGGCCTTGCCCCAAGTTCCTGCAAAGAAAGGGCAGAACAGGGACTGCTAAGTATACCCATCCAAAGATCCAAGGGTAAAAGGAGGGACCCTTAAAACGGACCTCTAGGTACAGAACCTTAATATAGCTATGATATACCCATTATCTAGCCCATGAGAGGTTAGGGGTCCCCCTTAAGGGTCCCTCCTTTTCCCCTTTGAAAAGACAGGGCAGAAGAGGGGGATCTAAGCTCAGGTTTCACTTAGGCCTTTCGATTTGCAGTTTTGGGCCAGGCCCTTGAGGGTTTTCGTTCAGCTGGCTTGCAAAAAAAGCAGTTCTCATCTCAAACTCAGCACTGGGAGATTCCCTCATCCAAACCAAAAGCCGGACCCTACTGCTGATGGACAAAATCCTGCATTACCCTTTATAAGGAATATAACATAGTTCCCATAGTTTAGAGCCCTTAGGGTCATGCAGGATTTTGTCCATCAGCAGTGTTTCCGGGGCCTTCATAATTAGACAAAAGATTTTGGAGTATGCTGTACGCGCTAGAAATAGTAGCTCTTCATTCAAGTGCCTGCAGCACTGCAGTACACGCTACACATGAAGTCCCAGCCACCCTCGATCCGAACCCCCTCCCAAACAAAATTCAGTTTCCAAGCGATCTCCATCGAACACTGGGCTTCGGCTTCATCTGAACGCATTTAGTCAAGAGTCTGAGTAACTAGTACCGCAACGCAACCTGAAGAGGTTTGACGAGGCTTTGAAAGGGCTTTAAACGATCTCACCTCGAGCCAACAAGCCAAGAAGCTGTGGCTCTCGTCTAGCTCTGCCGCCTACCGCAACGCGAGCGAATGGAGCAGTCGAAAACCATCCCCCAAAGGCTCCATGTAGCCTTATAGTAGATACTTAAGTTTACTTAAGCCTTAAAGGGGTCCCTATACAGGTACTTTAAGGCCTGAGTATCACACTATCGGGGCACATGGAGACTTAGGGATCTGTACAGCCCCGCATCGGAAGCTGAAAGCCTGGAGCCATGCTTGAGCTTCAGGGCCTTAAGCCTCAAACCCCGGTTTAAAGTTTAGGGTTTCGGGTTCAGCCTGAAGCCTCAAACCCCACACTTACCTTTGGTTAGTAGGGGATAGAAGAATGGTAGTAATTGTAGTTCTACTTGTACCCCATTCCTCCATTCCCTACTAACCAAAGGTAAGCACAGCCCCGAAGCTCGAAGACAAGACCCTACCCAAACCCCGGAAAACCAGGTAAAACACTTGCCCAAGACCGATGAAAGGCCATGAGTCTACGTACTTGTGGGGTCTAGGTAACTTACTACCCCAAAAAGCAACGGAAATAGAAGGTTAAACTTGCCGATTCCTACTAAACCATAAGAACCCGAAAAAGTGTTTAAAGGTTAATATTGGGGATCTAAGGTACCCAGAGGCCCCAAAGTAGTTCCTTTTTGGGGATTACCCTATAGGGTTCTATATATGAACCCCAAAAAGGAACTGCTTTGGGGCCTTAGGGTAAGCACCAAGCGAGTCCTGAGTCGGTTCCGTGTCCCGGTCGCGAGTCCAGATTACAAGTCGAGGGTTCGAGGACCGATGGGTTGAGAGTCGGGGTTTGAGACTTTGCACCTAATTATGGGACAATACCTGAACCCGAAATCTACACCTAACTATACAACAATACCTGTACTCCAAAAGTATGTAGAATAATGGCCTTATATAAGGGTTTAGGCCATTGTGTTACCTACTTTCGGGGGTTTAGGTTACAATAACAACCATACTGTAATCATCACCATATTAATAAAAACGGGTAGATAACAAAGGTACCAGCGTACCAGTGACAGTCAGACTTGCAGCAGCGACCGTATTGATGATGAAACACAGAGGGGGCTGCAACAAGGACGAAGACGCCTTGGCGTGCAAAGCTCGCTTTGAGACGAGGAGGCCATCCGGCAGGCGCAAACTCTCGCCTGGTGAGTTCAAGGCTAGGGTAATGTGGAGTGCCTTATTACTGTAAGCACTAGAAGTCATTACAATAAAGTGTTGGGGTCCCTTATAGTATACTTACAAAGGTACTACAAAGGTCTCCCATTACTAACCTCTCCCGAGCTTCGCATGACACGACATGCTGCTTGGTAGGTGCGTCCATGGCAGGTGACCATCGCATGTTTTGTGTTCAGGGGCTTGGCTTCGCCCTGGAAGTGGAACAAACTCGCTGTAACGGCTGAATTGCGAACCTTGGGTTTAGAGTTTGCAGTGTTCCAGCTGCACGGTGTACTGCAGGGGCCTTAGCAAATATGAAACTATAGTTATAATGAGGAACCCCAAAATAGTAATATTGTAGCTAATGATTAAGGCCCCGATATTAGACAGGCCGGTTGAAAACCGAAGCCCCGATGCCTCGGCGCTATTTAAAGAACTCTACACGCTCATGCAGATTTCACGCGCTGTAGAGACCCGAACCTTAAACTTTTCAATTCCTCAGCTTCAAGGAAGCTCTCCCCAGTTTCGGGGACGCCTGGAAAAAATGCCTTACCCTAAGCCCCATGCCCTAGATCCTTTGTTTTGGGGTTTTGGAAACCTAAACCTCCGAAGCCCCTTCTGTGCAGGAAGCCTGGCAGGAGCGTGGAGCCCAAGTTTTCAAAGGCCTCCAAGACAGTTTCGAGTTATAGGGTTTGGGGTTCATCTCAACCTTTTCAGCAGTGAGGGTACTTAGAATCTCGCAGCACTTTGCAAGTACGTAGTAAGCAGGTGACTGGTAGGGTTCTCGGACAAGTATACAGCTAATTAGAAACCGGGTTGCTAGGTCTCATGATCCTTCAAGTCAATATCCTTTTCACGAAAGGTCTGGGGCTGCGGAGGTTTAGAACCTACTGTGTTGAAGGCGTAAGGTCATAGACGTCGGTGCCCGAGTGCAGCCTGCAATCTCAGGGTACGATGTTTGCATAGCCTGTAAAGACTCTAAAGTGGGGGTGTAAGGCTTCGGGTTCAAGGGGTGAGTAGATTCAGTTGGCTTCAAAGACAGAGGTCTGTCCCTTAGGTTTGCGGTGTGGAAGGCCTGAAAAGCTCTACGGGCTCGAAAGTCGTGCTGGCCTATTATTAGGGCATGAGATCTGGGATCCTCATGATCCTTTTCTGGGATCCTGACGGTCATGATCTTGAGACGATCACGGGTACTCATGATCATACATATAAGCCTAGACCCAATGTACTACCGCCTAAATTCCCACTAATAAGTAGTAAGGTAAGGGCTCTATTCAAGAGCACTTGCCGTCCTAGACTAACCGTGAACCTTCAGTCCCCGGAGTACCATCCGACCTGGGCATTCCGTGGATCGGCGCTGAGGATATCAAGGTAGGCGCCTCTGTCATCCTGCAGCGTCGTTGCGTGGACAGGGCTGGCATCGTCACGAAGTGTGATAGACTTAAGGGCTACAGCTTTTAACATTGGACCTTATTTCTGGAGGTTCCGCTGTTCAGGTTCAAGTGGCATTTCGGCATAAGGTGTTTTGGCCATCAGCGGCTGTCCATCGGGGGTTCGGGGTAGTTGGTGCAAATGTCTTAAATAATTCGTACTAAGGGATATGGAGTAGGGGGTTAATTACCGTTTTGGTGAGTGTAGATAGGGCTCCCTTTTAATATTGGTGAGTGTATATATTGGGTTTTAAAAAGGGGATACTAGTAATATACTGTAAACCATACACCAGGCTGGCCTAGTCCTCAGCATCACTTTCATCCCCGCAGCAGCAGCGAAGGTACTTCAAAGGAGGTTCCAAAAAACTTTGGACATCGCTTGGAACCTCCTCCTGGGCCTCCTGGAAGTCGACCGGATCTTCCAGCCACGAAGGCGGCCACGAAGGTGGAGGCTGCTCCAGGTTCGGAAGCGGCTCCAGGTTCGCACTTTCGCGAGTGCGACGCCGCTCACTGCGCTCCGCAGCCAGGCGCATCCGCTCGATGGCCCTCTGGACTCGCAAGCGCCTGGGCAAATGAAGCTCCGCTAGAGCCTCCAGCCCTGCACTGCAAATTGAACGTGCGAACCCAAAACTCATTGCGGTGTTCACCCAGAACTGCCACGGTATCACGGATAGGGGAAGAAGTACACACGTGCAACTGCTTCTATATCCACCCATATAGTATGCATACACAGAGCATACACAGAGCATGCTCGCTTGCACACATGTAAAGCATGCATGCATACTTTTACGGACGTGCAGCCAAGCTGTCGGTGTATGTACGTCCCTGATTTTGCATACTCCATCCATCCCTCCCTCCCCCCGTCCGTCCCTCCGTGCGTCCGTCCGTTCGTCCGTCCACACAGTGCATAACATACATATGCACACACACACACACACATTCACGCCACACCTATGTCTCCACTACCTGTATACTCTACATCCAACAAGTATGGAGCTCAGTATTGATTGTTTCGCGGTGATTTCCCCAAGGGTTCATGTGCAAATAGTATATGCTTTGGCCCCGAAGTACCTACATAGGGACTACTTCCAGGCCTATGCAGACAACGATATGGGCACATGGACCCCTAAACCCGATACCCGATAGACCCTTTAAGAAACCCTTATGGTGCCCTTAAAGGAACCCATTAGAGTTTCAAACGGGTCCTAGTCTTACATAGGGCCTGGCAAGTGGAGTAAGGTCCCGAAACCCGAAAATGAGGGCTGCTTATAGGGTTTAAGGGCTCCGAGTTTAATTACGGTTTAGGGTTCAAGGTCTAAGCGTTCCGAGTTTAATTAGGTCTTGAAGGGGTTTGGGGCGTTTAGGGTTCATCATTGCGTCGCAAATCGTGAACACCATTTCCGCCACGTAGTAGGGGCGCAACAAGCTCGTATCCTAAATTCCCGAAGTACATACATACACACATGCATAGATATGACCCTACAAGACGCTTTTCAAGCCCCTTTGACTGCTGAAGCTACCTGCCTCCCTTCTTCAACAACCGGGCCCCAAAAAGTTCAAACTTTCTAAGATAGAGCTAATGTATAAGGCCAACAAGTTGAAAGTTCCCCCGTTCACTATGTAAGTTTTAGGGACTTATAAGTACCATAACCCCAGTTAGGGTCCCTTTTTAGGGTACTTATAAGTCTACTTACTAACTACTTACTAAGTCCCCTGACCCCCAAAACCCTAAACCATATACTACCCTTGTAGAGCCCTTTAAAGGCCCCCTTAGAATCCCGTTTAAAGGAGCCCTTACTAAGTCCCATCACTGCCTGGCAGCCGGGAAGTTGTCTCGCCGAGACCCGCAGGCGGGCTTGCATGCTTAAAGGATCATGGGACTTGGTAACTAGTAACTAGGGTGATAATGAGGGTTTCTATACTTATAACCCCAATTAAGGTACTTAGAACCTTACTTACTAAGTCCCATGATCCTCCAAGTGCCTGCCCGAACCCTAAACCCGGAGGTTGAGGGTTGCTTCCGAGACCCCCGGGAGGATCCAAAAAGTAGATCCCCTAATGGGGGTTCCTGTGAAGTACCCTTAGTAGTATAGGGCCCCAAAGTAGGGGATCTACTTTCCAAATCCTCCCGAAATTCTGGGTTGTTGAAGTGTTTAGCGGGTTTGGGTTGGGTCAAGGTTTCTAAAGGGGTCTGCGGTTTGCCAGGGTTGTTAGAGGAGTTCTCAAGGGGGCTTCAATGTGCCCAAGGATATTTCGTCCAGGGTGCGGAGGAGGAAGAGGAGGTCTTTAACTGTTTAGGATGGAGTAATGAGTTCAGGGGCACAAGGGTTTAGGGCTTGGGGTATAAGGGGTAGGGTTTGGGGATTATGGTATAGGACCAAAACGCATAAAGCCCCTAAAAAACACCATTGCAAACTTCGCACGTCTCTTACTTGCATGCTACCAGCACTTCGGCCACCGGACCCTAAACCCCAAACTCTGAACCCTAAACCTTAAGCTCGAAGCCCTGAACGTTGTGCGGATGCAGGAGACAGGGCTCAATCGGCTGAGGGTGGAGATCACATTTCCGGGAGCGGGGCCTTTGGAGCTCTGTGGCTTGTGGGGCACTGCTGTTGGGCGAGGTTTAGGGTTTAGGGTTTAGGGTACTTCTTCTTGGCTAATCTCGTGCCTTTGCCCCCCATGTGCATGTTATCCAACTACTTGAGCCGATTCCCAAACAAAGAAGCGCGCGGCCGATTCGAAATTGCGTGAAGCGACCGGGCGGCTTCGGCTTTCACGACCCAAGACCAAACCAGAACAAGAAGCATCCATCTATCCATCTATCCATCTGATCTATCCATCTGATCTATCCATCTGATCTATCCATCTATCCATCTATCCATCTATCCATCTATCCATCCATCCATCCATCCATCCATACATCCATACATCCATACATCCATGCATGCATGCATGCATCCATCCATCCATCCATCCATCCATCCGTCCCTACGCCTTAATTACGTACATGCATACATGACATACGTATACGCGTGCATATACATTCCTACATCCATATGTACACACATACGTACATATATACGTACGTACATATACATACACTGACATGCGTGCAGACATACATGCATGCATGCATACATACGTACATGCACAAATACATATTTGTACGTACATACACAGACGTACAAACATACTGAGTTACATCCTGACACCCATACATGACCTGCATACATACGCAGGTACATGCCACCCATACATGAATGCATACCTACATAGACAAAACAGACAGACAGACAGATGGATAGACCGATCGAGGAGGAAGTAATATCTCTGCATGTCATTAAACTGCACAGCCACCGAACCAAAACCAACACGCGCACACAAGCAGAAGAAAGAAAAGATAAGACAGGGCAACACCCCCTGCTCTTTTCTACATCGCAGAGGGTTAGTCTGCACCTGATTTCTGAGCTGCCTGCACAGCTGCCCAACACTCTCGGGTTGAGGGCCTGACCTTTGTTGAGGAAATCTGGGCTCATGGGCATCGGGGTCCTTATGTTGGGTTTAGGCTATGTTGGGTTTAGGCTTTACCACTTCCGGTGCCCCATATTGAGTGTGGGATTTATGGTTGAGGGCTTCGGTAGCCTCATGTTAGGTTCGGAGCTCTGTGACATCCCTTCATGCCTTGCACCGCTGCATGCCCACTTCTCTACTTGGAGGGTCGGGGGACTTAGTAACTGGTTATTTTAGGGAGTTATAAGTACCATAACCCCTATTAGGGCCCCTTTTAAGGTACTATATAATAGACTTATAAGTCTACTTACTAGCTACTCACTAAGTCCCCCGACCCCCCAAGTAGGTCCAGCTGGAGTGCGGGAGTCTTGGTCCTGGACACCATAAATGAAGATCAAATCCCAAATTTCCATGATTGTCGCTACTTGCACTGTTTGGCCAACATTACATTATTCGACCTATGTCTCGGTATTCTTCATCATGGGTCTAAGGTTTTGGGGCGCATTATATAGTGAACCCCAGAAAATTGGAACATAGATTTAGGATGATTCCTGGGATTCCTTATACTTTGCTTTAAGGGCACGAGGCCAATGATGTTCCAACTTTCTAGCTTCTACGGTACTACAATTATAACAAGGAACCCCCAAAATAGTATAGGTAATAATTGATAATTTAGGCCCCTAGGGTTTGGGAGCTTAAGGGCTGTAGAGTGGGTCATCCGAAGCTGCGTGGCTGGGAGTGCAGCTTTGCTGCATGTTCAAACCGCCCCAAAGGCGCAGAGAAGATTTCCGAATTACGGGACGAGCGTCTCCAGCGTGCCCTGTGTCCATAATGCAAACTCGTAACCAACATGAAATCCCAAAGCAGTGGTAGGAGTGGCAGCAGTAAGAGCAGCGGTAAAGACAGTGGCAGTGGTAGTGGTGGAGGCATACCAGGCAGCAGGTAGCAGTAGTAGCAGCAGTGCCGACAGCCAGTGGCAGCGGAAGCAGCAAAAGTGGGAGTAGCAGCAAGTGAAGTAGTAGGAGCAGTAGTAGGAGCAGGAGCCGGAGTAGTAGGAGTAGGAGCAATTAGGAGTAGGAAACCGAGTTGTAGGAGTAGTAGCAGTAATAGTAGCAACGGCCGCATAAGAACCAGGGCCGAAGATCGCGATTTTGGATGATTGAGCTACGGAGGCTGCAGGCAAAAACTGTCATAGCTGTGTAAACCCCGCCCCAAAACCCTGAACCCGAAAGCTTGAACCCCAGCACGTCCTAAGTCAGAGCAAAATAGCAGCTCATCCCGGCCTACTAGCTACTGAGCATACGGCTCTCGTTGAATGAAGGGACCTTTACAGGGAGGTACAAGGGCACTATAAAGGGAAGTAGATCGGAACTCTAAAGGATCTATAACACTTTGGTAAGGGTTCGGGGTTTGGGGTTGATTAAGAAGCCTGAATTAGCAATACTTTTCCTCTGGGTTCCCCATGGTCTATCTAGTGCAATACGCCGCAAAAGCCCGAGCCTAACTGTTCAGGGACACCTACATCAACTGCTGATGTAAGTAAGCTGGTCGTACATCGGAGGGGCAGCTTTAACCCCGAACCCTACGAGTCCTCTGCAGTAAAGCTGATGTCCCGAACATGCTAAGCTGAGTGCGATCTTTGGCTGACACATGCCCATCGAGGAGCCAAAAGTCAAACAGAGACTGAACCATATACGGACGCTGTGCCGAAGACCAGAACCCCTAATACTGAGACCGTTAGACTTTGGCCCAGCACCTCAAAGCCCTTAGCGAAACGTGTGGGGTTTTAGCCTTCGGGGACTCAGGATTCTTGGCCTTAAGGCGCAACAGCTCAGTTAATTAGAATAAGGTTGCGGGGTAGAAGATACCACAAAAAAGACAAGGAACCCCAATAACAGTATTGGTAGTTCTTGTTAAATGGGAGTTTCCGAAGATAGGGGACCCTATTGTAGTATATACCCTGAATAGTAGGATCCTTAAAAAACAGGTGCCCCTAATTGTTGGAAACTCCCAAATGCCCCGATAGTCAGGCTTCAGGATCTTCGTCTTTCTTTGAGAGCCGCAGGCATATGGCAGGGCCGAAGCAAAACGGGCTCCAGCAGTGAAACAGAGGGTTTGGGGTTTATAGGGTTTGGGGCTTAGGTAGACATGCACCAAAGATAGGGTCGGGTTGAGAAGGCATGCTGGAGTAGAAGCAGGGATATGCCTATATATCTTATACAGAGATGCTTTTTACGCATGCGGATCTTCAAATAGCTACACAAATGATTTATACTAGCTCCGCGGCCTTGTTGGCGGTCTGGCCACCCTCCACTTGTTTACTTTGTGAACTATAAGTCCCTAACCCCAAACCCTAGAGCCTAAGGCCTAAAAACTAGATCCTTTGAGCAGATCTCCAGGTCTAGGGCCTAGGCTTTGCAAGGGCTCCATCTTGTGACGAGAAACGAGGGGTTTAGGGTTTAGGGACGGGGATTAGGGTTTAGAAGACATGGCAGCTGCCGAAAATACAGGGGGCCCAATCAAGCAGGCTTCCTTACGCACACAACATGGCATCGAAAATAACGGTAGAGGAGGGGCGGGGGGGGGGGACTTCGCGTAGCAAATGCTTCTCCCCGAAAGAACCTACCTTGTTGGGGCTCCTTATTGCAATTTCCTTGTGTAAATCCTTAACTCTGGGGTTAAGGTAGGGTTTGGGGTGTGTTGAAACATGGCCTTTCAGGCGCCTTCCCAAGGGATGTTACCTCGGACAGCTGCCCAGAGACTCCAAGATCCCTTAACTAAGGAGTATACCTTAAATCGTGAAAGGATCCCTATAATATGATTTAAGGCTACTTTAAGGTATATTCCTGAATTAAGGGATCTTGGAGTCTCTGGGTGCAGGGAGCAGGGCCGTGTTGGATGCAAGGCTTCCGGCTTGGGGTTGTAAGCAGCTCATGTGGAGTGTACGTACTCCATGGCCTTGGAGGCTATCTATGTAGGGCCAATGGTAGGGTGTGCAGTGGCCTGCATGAAGCTTAGCAAAACCATACATGGATGGCGTAGAGAAGCGTGCATCAACATAAGCTTTCAACATACAACAGACACCTTGACCCTGACCCGAAAACCCCGAAGAAACTCATGCTCCGAATGAGCCTGAAACTCTCTGTGCACGGTGCTCTGCAGGCCGGTGCCACGGCACGCTGTGGCAAACTTGAACCAAGCTCGCTTTGAGGTTTACCGTAGAGCTCACGCGACTTTGAATCCCACCGAAGCCCTGCCAGCGTTATCCTAGAGTGAGCAACCCGAAGCCTGCCAGCTCAAAGGGTCCAAGTAATGGTATAGTATTTTTTGGGGGCCAAACCAAACATCTACCAAGAGCTGGTACATGGACACTTTGGGAAAGTTTACTGTAGACGTTTAGAACTAAGCCTCCTCCCTTTTAACCCGAAAGAACGGCAACGCCCCCCAAGCCGGATCCGCAAAGGAGCGTGGTTTTAAGGTTTAACTTAACGTCCCGAAGGTATAACATGCGCCCCCCAATTGCGAAAGAAGCCACCCAAAGTGCCCGAAACCCTGAACACCAAACCGAAACGCCAGCCGCGAAAGCCTCACAAACACGAGAATCACCGGCAAAAGGATCCTTAACAGACGCAGCAGTACACCGAAATCCTAAACCCCCTTCCGCTGATCAAATCAGGACATTGTAAAACAAAGGTCTCTACTTTAGCTAGATCCCAACTAGTAGCACCCTTGTTACAAAGCCTCCCTTCACTTGTCAAAAACCACGTTTCAAAGGACCGCGACATCACAATGCTCAGGGTGAGGCTCGCCCCTAAGGGGCGACATCCTTAGGATGATCGATGGGGTTTGAGGGCTTCAGTCAGTGTCAAGGGATTTTCGCGCAGGTTTGGGGATTTAGGGATTCAGAGTATGGACTAGCAGGATTTATTGCTTTGGGGGGAAAGGGGATCCAGGGCTTAGGGCCTAAAAGGGGTCAGCATTTAGGGCCACAAGTTTGAAAGGATTCAGGGTTTAATTAGGTGTCCAGGCAGCCTTCACCATTTAAGAACCTTCATTTTTTGAGACAAGAGGTTGAGGCATAGCGATTTAAGGTTTCGGGTTTGGGTGCTGGGGCTGCTTGGGTTTCAGGGGTTGCGTACAATTGGTCTTGTCTGATTCCTCCAACACAAGTGGCCAAACCCTACAACACCCAACCCTGAGCCTGTATTCAAAATCAAAGCCTAACCCCATATCCTAAGCTCTAACCAAAAAACCTGCAGCACTGACCCTCAAACCCCAAAGCCCTAACCTCCAAACTAACAACCCAAAACCATCAAACCGAGCAGCCCCCCTAAACCCTAAACCCTAAATCCTAAACCAAAATCCTAAACCCGGAACCCAAGAAAACCATGAAACCCCAGCAGGCGAAACTGTCTAAACTTCCTCAAACCCTAGGTCAATTTCCACTCCTTTCATACGGTCAGCAAGATCTAGCTAAAAAAAGGAGCCTGAGCCTTTAGAATAGGGTTTGGGGTTTTGGGGTTTAGGGTTTAGGGTTTAGGGTTTTGGGGTTTAGGGTTTAGGGTTTAGGGTTTCTGCTATAATTACAATAAGGAACACCCAAAACAGTCTAGGTAATCATCAAGGCACCTATACTTGCTGGAAAGGAATTGGCAGAACGCAAAGACGACCTGAAAAACTCTCGAAAGGAGCATAAGCCCTGAACCCTAAAACACCTGTAACATCACCTTAAGCCTTAATCTCTACATCTACTTCGGTACTCGGTTCAGGGTCTACGATTTTGGGGTACTATTCCTTTACATGCTCGGATAGCTCATGACGGGTTGTCGAAGCTGCTTGGAAGCACCGAGGCTCTGGAGCGTTCAGGGTTAGGACTGTTTCGGGGTTTAGGCTGTAGGGTTTTGGGGTTTCTGAAGCTTACAAACCCTAAACCCTAAACCTTGAACCCCTAACCCCTTAAGGTTCAGGTCGAGCTGCGAGGTACGGTTTAACTGTTCGGGGCCTACAAGATGGAGGACCTCAGGAGGCATTGAAGTAGCTAACTCTTAGTCCTGACAGGCCCTTACTGTCAAGCACTCTTTCGTTGACATGGCCTGGCGTCATTTCTGATCCTTCATCCGAGGCAGCCACTTCATGAAAAATCCGGTGGATCTCAGCTGCTTCAGCTCAGGGCTGTACCTGGAACGCCGGATGGGGCTTTAGGGTTTATAGGTTTAGGGGTTTAGGTTTTAGGGTTTATAGGTTTACGGTTTAGGCTTTAGGGTTTAGGGGTTTTAGGGGTTTTAGGGGTTTAGGGATTTAGGGATTTAGGGTTTAGGAGTTTAGGGTTTAGGGGTTTACGGTTTAGGGGCTTAGGATCTAGGATTTAGGAGTTTAGGGTTTAGGGGTTTAGGGGTTTAGGGGTTTAGGGTTTGCGGGTCGAAGGGTTCAAGATTTCAAGCTTTCGGGTCACAAGGAGTTCAAGATCGCAGGGGCTTTCAGGCCGAGCAAGGAACCCTTGTACTGCTTGGAGGGTCCGGGGACTTAGTAACTGGTTATTTTAAGGGCTTATAAGTACCATAACCAGAATCAGGGTCCCTTTTAGGGTACGTATACGTCTACTTACCAACTACTTACTAAGTCCCCCGACCCCCCAAGTGTCTTCTTGCTGAACACGTTTACCCCACGTTTACGTTCCCTGCCGCAGCAGAACTTACGATGTCAAGAACTATGTTGGGCTCAGACATCTCCTAGACACACATGCCTGGATTTTGCTTTGTGCATGTATATGTATTATGTACATGTAGATGTACAGATCTATAATATATGCATATGTATATGTCTACCTCAGGGTATACATAGTCATATGTATGTGCATATATGTAACATATGTACGGGTGTGAGGCCACAGTACCACGCCCCCGGGCCGTAACCCCAACCCGTGCTAGGGGAGATGGGGAAGCTCTTGTGGGCTCTTGTTAAGGAACTTAAGTTCCTTGAGTTAAGTTACCACCCTAAACCCTAAAGCGACAACCCTAAAGCGAAAACCCTAAACCCAAAACCGTAGTAATAAGGGCTAGGGACTATAATGGGCCCTTAATCGCAAACCCAACTCGCTAGGCTGAAGCCGGCAAAAACAGAAAGCTTTAAGCCTTGCTTCGGGCAGAAGGGAAAGGCGGGTGATGAATGCAGATTTTTGCAGATGAATTGCTCTAGTGCTGTGCCTTCCAGCTCCTATGCTTGCTGAAGCACTCCCACGACCATGTTCCACACTTCTGAATTGCCTATAGTCTCCATTGTAGTTCCTTTTTTTGGCTAACCAAAATCTCTATTATAGGGTCCTAACCATAAAATTGGATAATCAAAAAAGGATTTACAATGGAGATTATATGTGAAATCTCAAAGTGGAACCTCAACACTCAACACGACACACCCTGAACCTTCAACACCAACCTAACCAGTAGTTTTTCCCTTGGCTCTTTAGCTCCTTATTTAATAGGGATTATCATCATCCCTTCCTCCTTAGCTCCTCCAATATCAATGGTTAGCAAACGCCGAACTCACTGCTCTTGGTATTCATCGCTTTGACTTTGGCGAGATCGCGAGACGAGAAAACAGCCAAGAGGGCACGTGAGCGGGCCGGTGCCCATGGGCACCTGGCTTCGGGATTTAGGGCTTTAGGGCTGTAGGGTTTGAGGGTTTTAAGGTTTTAGGGTTTAGGGTTTAGGGTTTTAGTGTTTTCGTGCTTACTGTAGGGTTTAGGGCTTCGCGTCTTGGCTTCAGGGCATCGGGGCTTGCGGGTTGTGGGTTCTGCTGCTGCGCTGCTGCTGCTACGATGGCGATGATTACTAGTGTAGGAACGTGATTAAGAAACCTTGGGCCTTTATTCGGGTTCCTTGTGAATCCTACTATTTTGGGGCTTTAGGCCCAGGGTTTCTTCATCAAGTTCCTATAGTACTAAGCAGAATGAGATTGGGATGAGGAAACATGACTACGAACACCGCTGCTCCTGTCTAGCCTTCATCGCTACTACCATCAAAATACTATCACAGCCATCGTGCGTGGCGCAGTAACGGACTTGCTTTCGGTCACTATGCTCCTACTTTCTTTTCGGCGCCGGAGACCTGTGAAGAGATCCTGCCATGCAGCTGCCGTTGTCCATATCACATCACCAGCTGCTTTTGCTTCTATGACAAACCCTGAAGGTCCATGTACCTGTACAGAGACTACTTTAAGCCCAACGTATATATATATATATATATGTATGTATATATATATATGTACATACTATACCGGTACATGGACCCTTACAAAAATTGCTTCCTCTGTTTCTCGCACATTGGCATCGCCGCCGGTCATCGAAGCATTCTTTAATTCCGACACCTCCTTCCCCCGAAACGAGTCTTTCAGCTCTTTCATCACCACTTGTCCAGTATCCTGAGGGAAATAAAGGTTAAGCTTCAAGGCCATACACGGAGTATAGTAGGCTAAAGGTTACCTACCCTGCCACTCTTAATGAGGATGGTGGTGTGCCTGCCGACCTGTCTCTAATCTGCATATAGTAGAATTAACAGTACTGATTGTCAGTGTGATTCTGATTCGTTTAGTGGAATTAACAATAATGATTGTTTGCTTGATTATGATTTTTTGTATTGAACTCTTTCAACTCAGCGCCCAAAACAAAGAGCCGGGACTCCCAAGCCTGCAACGCACAACTACGGAAAAATCTACTTGTCGGGTATCATGGGGAACTCAAGCTTAACCTGGTTATATAGCGATGAACCCTAAACCCTAAACCCTAAACCCCTAAACCCTAAACCCTAAACCCCTAAACCCTAAACCCTAAACCCTAAACCCTAAACCCTAAACCCTAAACCCTAAACCCTACCCAAAAATGGTTAACGGCTACCTGCTCTACTGCTGGCAAAAAGGCGCCTTGAAGGGCTCTCGGAGATCTGCCTGCCAGCGGTCTTCGGGCAAAGCCGAACAGAACCCAACACCCCTCAATTAAGAAATTTGCCCTTCAAATAATAGGGGCCTTAGTATTATGATTTACGGTATATTCCCCAATTAAGGGGTATTGGGATCCCCCCGAAACCCTCAACCCTATAGATCCCCCATAGATGCCTTTGAGGAGCCCTAGGTATATTCCCTAGTTAAGGGGTATTGGGATCTGGGAACCTCCTTCTCTGAGATCCACGACACGACGCAAGCTCTCATACTTGGAGGCTCATGGGTAGTTATAAGTAGAGTTATAAGTAGGGTAACTGTACTTATATCCCAGATTAGGGGACGTATAACCCTACTTATAACTACCCATGAACCTCCAAGTAAGCCCTCTAAGCCCCCAGTTGTGGGCTTGATTTCAAGTCTTTCGTCAGCCTGGAATTCAAGGCGCGGGCTTTGAGTTTGGCTGTGATAGCACGCCAACTTTCAACTGAACCCCAACTAGACGAAGATCATGCCATACCTGTAGTCTCCATTGTAGTTCCTTTTGGGGGTTACCTTTTAGAATCCTTAATACATAATTGGTTAAACCAAAAAAAGGAACTACAATGGAGACTATAGGTAGACTCTATACTATAGACCCCTTAGAGAGAGAGAGAGAGAGAGAGAGAGAGAGAGAGAGAGAGAGAGAGAGAGAGAGAGAGAGAGAGAGAGAGAGAGAGAGAGAGAGAGAGAGCGAGAGAGAGCCTTCTACTCGTAGAGCCCTTGAAGGAATGGTTACAGGCACCCTGAAAAGAACAATGTTCCTGCAAGCCTGAGCCCCAAACAAAAAAGAGAGAAGCCCTGGCCAATCCCGCAGCAGAGAGGTATGCCTTGGCCGTCTTAAAATCTGGCATCGACCTGCCATGGCTGCCGCGACCGGCATGACGGGTTTATGCTTGTCTTACCGTTTTCTCTCACCTGAACCCTAAAACCTAAACTCGTAGTTCAGGCTTTATCAGCTTGAGGCAGGATGTAGACGGTAGAATTTAGATCTTCATTTTGGGAGCCTAAGATGTGTCTGCAGGTTGCGGCTTGTGGATGCTATGATGACAGTCAGATGGGGGGAGGTTGGGGGTTGCTGGGGGGAGGGCGGGGGGGGGTCGGGGTTGCAGAACATTCTGCGCCCAAAATGCCTCTTCAAATGAGCGTTGCGAAGAGAACTTGCATGCACACTTCAGTACAAACACTGATAGAACTCATGACGAACAGTTCATACCGTGCACGCGTTCAATTTTCAAAGGACAAGACTTTACACCAAGCAGTCCTACTCGATATTGCAAAGAATTCTATAGGGTGAATGATTGCTGCCATGTTCTCCGATGTATATCCGTCTCAGATGTCGGACAACAGCATAGGCTTCTTGTCCGATTCCTGGATCACAGCCATACATAAGCCTGCAATGCCATCATAAACCCTGCAAAGCCTTTCTGAAACTCCAGCGGCTGTCGGTATGGCAAAGCAAACTCCTTAAGCGAATCAAACCTCAAACTGTCAATCCCGAAATTTTCTGCAAATCGACACTCTAAACCCTGAACCTATCCTATCCCAGCGCCGCGCGCACACCTTGTTGGGGTTGCCAAACGGTTTGGGGCATGCATCTATAGCGATTTCGAGGGGGGTTTCTAGGGTTTGTGAAAACCCTAAACCCCTAAACCCTATACCCTAAACCCCTGAACCCTTTCTACGGGTTTCGGTCTTCGGCCCTCAAGTTTACGCGATCTGAGGGGTAAGTCTAAAGGCTCTCAGCTGAGGCTGAAGATTGAAGTCAACACAAACGAACAGAGTCTGGCGACTGCCTGGTTAAATTCTCTACTTCGTTTTTGCTAGCTTGTCAACTACGATCTCTTCTTATTCTTGTCAGTTCAAGGATCAGAACCTTAATCTGTGGAAGGTGAAAAGACATGTTTACCTCTAACCTGAGACCGAAACCTTCGCTAGCCACTGTTCGGATGAGCCCCTATGCCACAAACCCGAAAGCCCCCTAAACCCTATAAGCCCTAAGCCGCGAACCTTGTAGCCTTAACCCCTAGAATCCCTGAATCACATAAGTCCTAAACCATGTAAGCCCTAAACCATATAAGTCCTAAACCCTATAAGCCCCTAAACCATATAAGCCCTAAACCGCGCACGCTGTAGCCTTAAGCCCGCAACCGAACATTCTAAACCCTAAACCCAATCCCTGAGGGTCCATGTACCCAAATAGTATATACTTTGGGCCCAATGTACCTATATAGGGAGTACTTTAAGGCCAAAGTACCTACTATTTGGGTACATGGACCCTTAGGGAATAAGCTTCAAATCCCACGCTGCCTCGACATCGCCAGTTTGGGGAACGTCGATGCAAATGGAGCCCTGAAGGGCCAAGACTGCTTGACGAATCTACTTTTGGGGGGCGTTATAATAGTTAGACTAGGGTTCCTATTTTATGGGCTTCCTTTAAGGGATATTATAGGGTTAAGGGTTTAGAGTTTAGGGTACCCTTTATGGGCTTCCTTTAAGGGATATTATAGGGTTAAGGGTTTAGAGTTTAGGGTACTTTGGGGGCCTTACAATGGTTAGACTAGGGTTCCTTTAACGGGCTCTTTTTAAAGGATACTGTAAGGATACCCTAATTTTTGAATGCAGGGGCCTCATACTACTTAAACCAGGGGTTATAGTTTTCATGAAAAACACCGAATGGCAATTATTTCGGTCCCTATCTCGTAAGAGATGCCAATACCCCTTCATTAAGGAATATACCCTAAATTATCCCTAAATTATACTCGGATCCCTGATATGATTCCTTAATTAAGGGGTATTGGGATCTCTGGGAGTGTACAATCTTGCGTCTTTTGCGGCGCAGCGCCGGTTGCTTTCGGGGTTTCGGTGGATTCCGGGCCGCAAAACACAAGGCCCAGGACCTTATGACCCTAGAATCCCTCATCTTAGGGGCTGAATACCCTGCACCACCAAAGAAAGCTGACCTCTGAAGGATTTTTGCACGAGGTTCTCATAACGCATGCTGGAATCACCGCAGCCGCGGCTGCCCTACTTCATCCCCAGAGTCTACGCCCGCAAAGTGGAAACTCAAGATCCTCAACACCAAACTCTCTTAACCCTCACGACCCTTCATGGACAGAATCCTTCATTGCTTTGTTTATGTGCTTTGAAATATCTTGCTTCACACGGATGGATGCAGGATTTGACCTGAAAAGTGCGGCCCTTTGGAGCCTGAGTAACAGACCTGTTCAAGGACTTATTGCAGGAAATCCAAATACGAAACCCAAAAAAGGTGGGTTCTTCTGGGTCCGCATAAAACCCTTAACCCTAAGCCCTTCAACCGGCGCGCCTCCCCTCAGACTTTGGGCTCTCCGCATACCTCGGCATGCACATCTTCTGGAGCCAGAGAACCCAACACCCCTTATAGAATTAAGGAATATACCAAAACATAGAAATTAGGGCGCTTAATATTATTATGATTTAAGACACATTTCTATAGCGCCGTGTGGAAGTAGCAGAAACAAAGATGTAACTGCGCTATAACTCATGTGGAAGTAACAGAAACAAAGATATAGCAGTGTGCTCGGGTGCCGCCAGGGTTCAGGTGCCAACGTCTGAGATGTCAGCATACATCGGGTCCGACTCAATGCATCAAACTGTGCTCCATAACAGTGTACCACGGCAATATCTACTATCATTGTGAGATACTACAATATACACAGGCAGTGTCACAGGCAGTATAATACAATATCTCACAATATGGCACACTACAATGTAGTATAATATATCACAGTGGAGTATAGTATATTATAATGTAACTGTAGTACACTAATTAGAATACACTGAATGCAATATCTATCCCAGGACGGCGGGCTGATTTTCTCGCAGCAGAAGCGTTGATGGATTGCCGCAAGGTTGCGGGCTCGTCTTGGGACACAAGAAAGAACAAACGGCCCTTACAGGGACCACGCGCCAGGAGTGTCCTGTTGTTGATTTTGGTAGTTTCAGAAAAGGAGACCCTCATCAGGCTCTACTTGGAGTGTCGGGGGACTTAGTAACTGGTTATTTTAGGGACTTATAAGTACCGAACCTCAATTAGGGTTCCGTTTAGGGTACTTATAAGTCGACTTACTAACTACTTACCAAGTCCCCCGACCCTCCAAGTAAGGACCCGAACACTCCGATCCCGAATTGTAAGAAACCTCCCTACAGCATTGTAGACCCCTCCCCTATTCGCACCTCCTGTATCTCAACCATAGGCGCCTCAAGGTGGTGGATTCCTAAACAAGCATACCAGAAATTTCTACAAAATCCTGGTGCTGCAGATTCGACTACTCGGCGTTTATTCCAGGATTTGTGTGAGGACGATCTCACTGCAGACGGCCGAGGGGTCAGGGATTTCATCTACCGTTGATATCAAGAGGGTTAGGAGATTTTGGTTCAAGTCTCGTATCAACCTTCAACGCCCCCACAAGCTCATGGATCCAAACTTCTGTACGCCCGGCATCCCCAAAACAAAAAGCTTAAGTCCTTTAAGCCCGATTCCCCAAGCCTACCTACACTCTCCAACGGCGTTCCGTCTTTTTGCTTAACTTCATCTAGCTGGGTCAGTTAGGTCCTTTGACAGGAAGAAACTGGGAAGCACAAAAGTGTCTATAGGTAGGGTTGAGGGCTTAGGGTTTAGGGTTAGACCTCAGCTAAGGCAGCGCATGGCGCGGGTCCGGTGAAACTTCCCCGTCAAGTCAGAGCTTCGAGCCTTGGAGAGCACGAAACACCCCGAAACCCTGATCTCGGGGCCCTAGTCGTTAGAACAGGATTTTTTGGACTTAGTATACAAAGCTAATCAGACAAAACGGGTGTACTATTCGCAATTCTTCCGAGTCATACCTTCAACGCTAAACGTTGCAGGATTGCGCAGGCTTGAACCGGGCGTTCTGGGCTTCGGAGGCCTCATGCTCTTGGTCGTGAGTGGGTTCATTGGGGCCCGCACTTTCGATGTACGTTACTGTTCTACTTAAATTCATGTACAATAATGTTCTGTAAAATGTGATGTTCCGAAGCTGTGGGGGCCTTGAGGGCATGCAGAAGGGGTCGGAGCAACCATGTGGTACTAAGATCCTTTGTAGCTCCTAATATGAAACAAGCAAAGTATACCCCCTACGTTGGTGTCCTGGTGGGCTTTTGGGGCTAGGGCTCGGAACTTCAGGAATTGCTGTACTTCATGTCACCATGTCTAGCAAACTTTCAGACTAACCCCATGAGGAGGGATCTCCGACCCAACCTGCCCCAGAAATCCTAAAGCCGTAAACCCCGACACCATAAAACCCTAAACCCCGAAATGTGGTTTAGTTTAGGAACCTGATTAAGAAACCTTGGGTCTTTATTAGGGCTCCTTATATGAATCCTAATAATTGGGTTATACGGCCAGGGTTTCTTAATCAGGTCCCTACATTACCGTCAGAGGCCCTGGGTCTTGTTGTCAATTGTCTGGAGTCCTGCGTTCAGGGGTTAGCATACCTGGTCCAAGGGGTCTTGCTGAGTGCTAATATAAGCCGCCTAAAATAATTAGAATAGCGCTTTGTGGCCCACTATACTATTAATATAATGAACCCCCAAAATCCCGTGTAGGTAATTGTTCAAGCCCCTAGACCCCTATAATACCCTTCATAGGAATCCTTATAAACCCCTGTAAAGGGAACCCTTAAAGGAACCCCATTATTCAGGCCCCTATATTACGTCGCTACATCCTGCGCCAAGCATCTTCTCGCTGGGAAGTCGGTGGAGGAGGACGAAGGGTGGCATGCGCAGATCGTCACGTGCATGCATCGCCTGCGCCGAGAGCTTGCTCTAAGGCCCCAACGTAGTTCCTTTTTGGGGTTCGTATGTAAAGAACGTATGAGGTAATCCCAAAAAGGAACTACTATGTGGCCTTGGGGTAGGGAAGATGGGAATGAACTCTAAACCCTGAACGCTGAATCGCCAGAGCTTGTCGTCTTTGGTGTGGTCTAGGTTCTAGGGTTTAGGCATGGGGCGTTGCTCGAAAGTGTTCCTTGTAGGAACTCCTGGGGCCAAGGAACTTGATCGATTGTGAAGCTATCCCAATAAGGAAAGCATATTATGCATTGGTGCTATGTACACTACTTGTCAGTGCGGGAACCTGAGCAAACTCTGAACACTAAACCCCTTAACGAGAACCCAGCGAAGGGAACCCGATGTCAATTCCAGCCTCAAACGAGGTCGGCCGCGCCTGGATGCAACTCTGTATCCGAAACCCACAACCAGCTTTGAGATTTAGGGTTTAGCATTTAGGGGAAAGCAGCCCTAAACTTTATAGCATAACCCCCAGGGAGGCATCCCCTTACCTAATCTTAGACCATAAAGGACTTCCATGGACTTCTCTCTAATTAGCGGGGTATTGGGCTGGCTGAGCCTGCACCTCCCGACCCAGAGACTCGAGCGAAACGCCAAAGCACAACACTGACCTAAACCCTAAACCCTAAATGGGGAACACGAACAAACAAACGGACCCGAAATGCGAAAGCGTTTCAACAACAAGGCATCTAGTATTACAGGTTCAAAACCCTACAAAAAGGCCGCAAACGACAAAACAAAACGAAAGATTTAACCCCAAACAGACGAAAACCATAAACTTGTGAACCCCAAAAAGCTGCAAAGCGCAAAACCAGACCCTAAAAAGTTACAGAAGGCGCCCGATTCCCGTGTGCCTCATCCGGTGAAACGCCGTACCTGAGGTGCACATTTAAAACTTAAGCGGTTTACGCTCTAAGGCTTAGCTTCGGCTTGAAGGTGTAGGCTTACACTGCTCACATCGGTGGGGGACAATACACATCACTCGAATGTGGACGCTGTCTTTCAGAAAATTAAACATCAGCCCTACGACTCCAGCTACCTAAATAGTAGGTTACTGGAGTACCCTAGGGGTCCATGTACCCAAATAGTATGTATATATACATATATATATATATATATATATACTTTGGGCCCAATGTACCCACGTAGAGAGTACTTGAAGGCCAATGTATATACTATATAGGTACATGGACCCTTAGGGGTATATAATGTAAGGCTAATAACCTACTATTTAGGTCACTGGAGCCCTTGGGCAGTGGCTTGAACACTTTGGCCTCCAAGTCGCTCAAGGTCAATTTTCAGGAGTCTTTTCAAGTGACCCTAATATAGTACCTTGAATAGTAGGATCCTTATTATAAGGACCCCAAAATAACGTACCCCTAATTTTGTATGTTCTAGAGTACATATTGGCACCGAATCTCCAAGTAAACGCTGCTGTTTTTCTCGACGCGTGGATTGCAGCCCTGTGCATCGAACAGCAATCGAGGTCCACATTCCGAGTTTTGTTCTTGGGGCCACAGCCGAGATCCACGTATCGAGCGGCGGTCTTTGGAGCTCTTTGGAACTACACCCACCATTCCCACACCGTCTTGTGTGCTGCACCCGAGAGACGTACCGAGCGTTGATCGTGCGGTTACACCGCACGTGCGATTTAGGTAACGATGCTTGACCGTGAAAACGGTGCGAGCGTTGGTCTCGAGCACCAGAAAGGCACGTGCTCGAGACACACAGCGGTGGCATCACAACACCATCAAGACCAGCCATCCCCCATGCAAATGCTCGACCCCTAAACCAGAAAACCCTAAACTCTAAACCCTAAACCCTAAATGAAACCTGGTCACTACAACACGGTTTAGGGTTTAAGGTTGACAGCACGAACGCACATGAATCTCCATGTAGACCGGTGTGCCAAGATCGGAGTCCTAGCACGTTGGAACCCAATTAGAATAAGGTTTTGGGAGCCATTAATTATACTCTAATTATAATAAGGAGCCCCCTAAACAGTATATGTAGTTATTTAGGCCGCTATAGCACATGGAAGTGCGCAAGCATGGAACAAAGGATCGTTCGTACACAGATGCGACTGCTTCAAGTGCGACTCCCGAGTGTGGATGCTCATCGATGCGCATGTCAACCAGCCGATGCGAAATAAAGTGAACCCTTGATGGGCTTAGGCGAAGCTTTGGGCTTTGGGTCTACGAATTTAAGGGTTCATGCCTTTGGGTTTCGCGTCCGCGAGGAGGGCTTAGGGGTTTTAGGATATAAGGTTAATCTTCGGAGCCTGGAGGCTCAAGAGGGGTTTAGGGTTTAGGGTTTAGGGTTTAGGGTTTAGGATTTAGGGTTTAGGGTTTAGGGGGGGTTTGGGATGCTGCCCGAAAGTCAGAAGCGCCGTACACACTCCACCCGTCCAACTTACCGACAATGGCTGTTGCAAAAAGACGTTCAAAATGTCTCTGGGCAAGGCTTTCAAGTGCCAAACCCGACCATGCGCCGTCTATTAGTCTATTACCCTAAACCGCCAACATCTCCTTACACAAACACAAGAAAAACACCAAAACTTACTAAACCCCGAAATTGAAGGGGGTGGGCTATTCCCTAACTGTCAATGCACCCAAACAGTATATACTTAGCTAGCCAGGGACTGTTTTAAGGCCAAAGCTTTTTCTACATGGGCGTCTACCTTCGACCCTTTCGGCCCCTTACAGGAACCCTTATGTTATGGCGCGCTTGAAGGAACCCCCTAACTTAGCCCCTACTTGGCTACGTGGGCCCTCAAGGATTGAGAACCCTCGCCCTAAACCCTAAACCCTAAACCCCTAAACCCCTAAACCCCTAAACCCCTAAACCCCTGAACCCTCGCCCAGGAACTGTGACCCGATCTGCTTGCGGTTGGCCATGATGGAGGCCTGGGCCTTTGACTGGTCTGAGAAACGCTTTTGGGGCTTAGGGGTTAGGGTGAGGGTTCATGGTTTAGGGTTTGGGGTTTAAGGTTTAGGGTAAAAAAAAAAAAAGCAATGGCCAGGGTTTAAGGCTTGGGGTTTAAGTTTTGGGATTTAGGGTTTATGTAGGGCTTAGGGCTCAGGGTTTAGCGGCGTTGGGCGGCTTTGTAGTGTGCCGGGTTCTGGTTTTAGGTAAGATGCGCTCGCCAGTATTAAAGTCCTAAAAGAAACCCTACTTCATATACCTGACTCAACTAAACGGCATTCTTGAACTATACAGCTTGAGGCAGGATAACCTGAAACCCTCAAGCCCTCAAAGTCTGAAACTCTAGACCCCAAGCAGTGCAAGACCTCAAGCCTAAAAAAAACGTGAAAATAGAAGAAGACATCGCTGACGGACAAAAACCGGTAATTCTTCCCGTAGTTTGGGGTGCTTCAGGTGATGCAGGTCCAGTTAATCCCCAAAAGCACCAGAGCGGGAAACCCGCGCAGAACCCTGGTAGAACCGCTATTCCATCAACCACAGCTTTTGACCCCAGGGGCCAGTGGCGAAATCGGCACATTCGCGCCGCTACCACTCCTGCGGGACGTATGCTGGAGACTTAATCATGAGAAAAGGGTATCAATCTGTATTGTACGAATACATAACTGTAGTTTGGAACTCGAAGGAATAGCATTCCGAGTTTTTCCGGCCCCTGCCGAAGAGAAAGAAAAAACAAAACGAAGCCTAAGCTCCTCAAGCTCCGAACCCCTACCCTAACCAAACCTTATCAAACTCGTATAACCCGGAGTACACCATAAATTAGCCACCTATATGTTAAAACACCAAGTCTCAACCCTCGAATGCCCAAAACAACATCATTCATCGTTCTGTCATAGGAGCACGGTCCCAGCCCAATACCAATGAAGACATGGAATGGCCGTGCCATATTCCAAACTACATACTGAGGATCCTTGAGACACATTATGCTGTGTGCCCCAAAATCCCTGGACCCTAAACCCCTTACCTCTAAACCCTAAACGGCATTGCTGAGTTAAGAAGCATCGGGCTCTCGGGACTGTTCTTTTCTTTCACGCAGCTCCCCTAGCCGCGAAAGAGCCGCATTGGCGGTACCTGGGGCGTGCTTCGGGCGTGCTTCGTAGATGCTCATAAGTCGCTTAGCTTTCAAATCTCACAGGTACTGACAAGAATCAAGGAGTCTTTCTTAAAACACCGAACGGAGGGGCCACCCGTTCATGCGGCCACCAGTTTAGCAAGCTCGGCTTAACACTTAAAGAGAAGAGAGAAACGGTTTAGGGTCTAGGATCTGAGCTTTATGGTTTAGGCCTTGGGGTTTAGAAAATTGGTTGTAGGGTTTAGAGTTTAGGGTTTAGAGTTTAGGGTTTAGGGCTTAAACAACAGCGAGAGCCCGGGGCGCTGCGGAGCATCCTCGGGGCTGCGGAAGAAAGGAGGCCAATGGCGGCGGCCTCGAGAGCCTCGCGTCGCAGAATCTACAAAGCAAAAGTTATAGGGTTTAGGGTTTTAGGGTGTAGGGTTTTAGGGCTTAGGGTTTTTGGGCTTAGGGTTTTAGGGTTTAGGGTTTAGGGTTTACGGCTTTAGGGTTTAGGGCTTTAGGGTTTATGGTTGAGTACAAGGCAAAAGTCGTAGTGATGGGGGCCTTGATAGGTGGAATAGGGTTCATCTTAAAGGGCTCCTTTTAAAAGGGGTCAATAAGGGTTACTATCAGGGTTCCCTGATGTAGGAGCCTTACGTAGTAATTAGAATAGATTTTGGAGGGGCTCCTTACTATACCTATAGTATACTACACCCCCACCGCTATTTTAATTGCTAACGCCCCTATAGTGTTACTTGTATTGCTAATGAAAGCGACAACAACAAGGAATCATAGTAAACAACAATACCCACAAAGATTAAAGTCGTCGTCATCATCAGCATAGTCACAATCGTAATTGTCCCAGTATTGCGGGGAGCAGTAGCTTACTGACAGCGCAACAGTAACATCAAAAGTAGCAAGGCTAACCGACAAACAGTCAAAGCCTAAACTTCGTATGCTTGCAACGGCATGGTGCTCTTCTTTTGGAAGGAAGCTCGAAGCGATTGGAGTCAGGGTTTTGGGTTAGGGATTAGGGGTTAGAGTTGTTCTTTAAGGGATTCGGGTTTAGGGTTTGTAGCCTTGGGCTGAAGGGTAGCTGCAAGCATACAGTGTAGGGTTAGGTATGCAGGTTTGGGGGGTGGATCTCGAGATATTTAGTTCATATAAGTGGTCGCTTTGGACCTCTCTGTAAAACCCTAAACCCTAAACCCCAAACCCTAAATCCTAAACCACAAACCCTACACACTAAACCCCTGAACCCCTAAACCCCCAAAAGCCCTATCCAAGTAGACCCTGAAGCCCGAAGGCAGCGACCCGGCCTTGCTGAAGGTCAACACATTCGGGCGCAAAGTCCTGGTCAACTTCTCGTCGGTTAAGGTTCAGGGTTTAGGGCTTAGGGTTTAGCTTTTGGGGTTTAGGGTGTCTTCTTGCGCAGTGGCTGATAATCCATGCTAGGATGGCGCCACCTCACACCAGGGTTTGTGGGTGGCGGCATATTACGCGTCAAGCGCCGTTCCTTGCATGTGTCCTAGAACTCGGTGAAGCCGGAAGTTCTCTAAAACCCGCCCGCTGTGATGATACCACAGGCAACCACCCAAACCATCTTCTGTTAGGGTTTAGGGTTCAAGGTTTAGGTTTTAGGGTTTAGGGTTTAAGGCTTGGGGTTTAGGGTATGGGGTTCAGACCGGTATGGTTCCGAGCCGGGAAATCATTCGGACCCGAAACCCTCGCCCCTCAAGATCGAAACACCTCGGCCAAGGTCACGACAGGGTCTGAGCAATGTAATGTATTAGGGCGTATGAGGCTTTAGGGTATATTCCACAAAAAAAGAACAACTATAACGTATAGCACTCAACCTTACCATAAACCCTTACCCCAGAACCCTAAGAATTGTCCCAGCCCTGCAGAGACGATGGAGCTTGGAGTGATGGCTTGGGGGGGGCGGGGAAGATAAGAAACTCGCATAGTCTTGGCTAAAGAGTGCACCAGACCCTAAACCCCTATAACCCTGGACCCTAAATCCCTAAACTGCAAATCCTACACCCGAACTCCTAAATCCTAAACCCCTAAACAGGAGCCCGCATGATCAGCAAGATACCAGGCTGCAGATCTGGAATCATCAGACGCACCGATCTTAAACTGCAACCAGCCGTTCTATTCGGGATTCGGCGACAGAATTGGCAAAACATCTCACCGAAGATGTTTAGAGGAGCTTGGGATTTAGAAGTTGTGGGGTTGAGGGTTTTGGAGGTTAAAGGGTTTTGCTACGTAAGTACTATGACCTATGGGCCCGATGTGCAAAAAATAATCTCTCTAATCACTGTCGTCCCATCTCTGGCATGCTCCAGATGCTGGCAGAGGCACGCCGGGACCAGATACCCTAAACCCCGAAACCCAAATTCTGCTTCCTAAGACCGTACCCTTAACCGTAAACTGCGAAAGCCATCCAAACTAAGCTTCATGGCCTGAAGCTCAGATAAAGTAACTGCAACAAAAGTCCCCTGACTCAAACCCCTACATACAACTACCCGACCCCCCTGATCCCTGGAAACTTTTACAACAATCTGTGACTCCCTAACTCTATTGTTTGAAAACCCTGTCAACCTCTACATAATCTTACCAGGGCCTGCAAGATTGAATGCCCTTCCAGAACTTTTCTAGGCCCACACGAACTCCCAACAAAACCTCTCTCAACAAGCTTCATAAACAGTCTGGGTGATAAAGCCACAAATACACCAAATCGAAGAGCTACAGCAGTTTTTGAAACTCGAGCTCGCACCCTAAGCCCCTCAACCCTAAACCCACAAAAAAGGAGAACCGCAAGGCAGTAGCTGCTCCTGTGTCCCAGCTCCGCTGTGAGGCGCAGAGCCGCAAACCAGGCGTTGCGAAGTTGGCAGGCGCCCAGAGCCGCCTTTTTGGAGGGACTTTTGCATTTAGGGTTTAGGATACTACAGGGGTTTCGGGCTTTAGGGCTTATAGGGTTTAGGGTACTGTAACGGTTTAGGGTTTAACGGCTTAGGGCTTCAGGAAATGTATAGGTTTAAGGGTTTAGGGTACTACGAGGGCTTGGGGTGCACGGCCTTGGGATTTAGGGTTCTAATTAAGCGTCAATATACGGGAAAATACAAAGCGAAGCCTGTGTACCTAGACCCCCCAAAGTAGGCAAAACAGTGGCCCAAAACCTATAAAAGGCGATTATTCTGCATACTTTTGGGGTCCAGTTATCATCCGAGAAAATATAAGATAGAAGGTTACTTGAAGGGTTTAGAAGGGACGCTAGCACCGTTTATGCAAGAATGTCGGGTTGAGAGTTGAGGTCTCTGGAGTGTCGGGCCTATAAAGGGGTCTGAAGACCCAGGTTACGTTTTAAAGATGCTTAACGATGTTTATGCCGTATTTTAGGCTCGTCAGCAAATTCTAGACCTTGTGCTTTTTGCTTAGTGTTCTGTGCACAGCGAGCAGCTTGAGGGCGTTTTAGAAGCTTAGGGATTGAAGGCTCTTTCAGTTTAGGTCCTTTGCGGTCTCTGAGGTTTAGGTTTGTGGCCTCCCAAAATGCGGGTTTAGGGTTCTATAGGTCTTCAGTTTAAAGGTTTGGGGCCAGCCTTTAAAATTTAGGGCAGTAGGTTGCGGGCTGATTGCCTAGGTTGTGAACATTCAAGCTGCCGCGGCTGCTGCTTCTACTTACTACGACTACGACCCACAACCAGGTCCGTGAGATCGAAAAGAAACAAAGAGCAGAAACCGGAGAAGGAAATCAGTGAACTTAGGGCCAACACGTTCTGGATGATGAGGTCCGTGGTCAGGTGCTGCTGGTCACCTGGGAGTTTCCAAAAATCGGGGACCCTGGTATAGTACTCTAACTACTAGGATCCTTATTAGAAGGACCCCAAAATAAGGTACCCCTAATTTCCGGAAACTCACAGCTCGGCTCATGATCTCGGGTTAACAGGAACCTAGACCCCCAAAAGTAGGTAAAATAATGGCCCAAAACCTATAAAAGGCAATTATTCTACATGCAGGGCACTTTCAATTAGCAGACCGATCCTCTTCGGCACGCTAACGGAAAGTGTAAACGATCCCAGTGGGTCCCAATGGCCTCCTAGGACGTGTTGGAGGGAAGGAAGAGAAGGTCAATCTTGGGGTATAGGCTTTCAGATATGCGAAACAGGACAGGGTTTAGGGTTTCTTGGTTCCAACCTGTCGATAATAAATACCGCGCACTTTGACAAAATGAGATAGCTACTTGTCCAAAAAACTGAACTTTTACCAGCCCGCTACCCTTCCCCGCATGGCAAAGTATAGGGATCCCATCACTACTCATCCCAATGCCATGTTCCAACTTCCTTGGCTTCACTACCATGCATTAGACCCGCTAGAGTCCAAACTGCCAAATGCCCGTTCATCCCAAACCCCCGAAACCATACTGAACTTAGAACCCTAGCAAAACATAATTTTAGCTGTTTCTTAGGGATTACAATAACCTAAAATTACAAACTATTTCTAAGTACCCCTAAGGAAAGCATCGTGCGAAGGCGCATCGGGTTAGCAGCGACAGTGCCGAGGACCAGTGCCTGTGCCAGGGAAGAGGCATCGAGTCTTTTGGCATTTGAGCTTCGGATTTAGAGTTTTGGGTTTGAACTAGGTTTTGGATTGTAGGATTTAGGGTCTAGGGTTGTCGGGGTTCAGCTTTGGTTGTTCAGGGCTTAGGCTTCGCAGTTTAGGGTCCGGGATTTGGGGTATAGCGTCCAGAATTTGAGGTTTCAAGTCAAGGTTTAGAGTTTAAGGTGCTTCAGCCCAATAAAACACTAAGCCGTGAACCCCTAAACCAAAAAGACCTACATCCTGTGTTCGGTTACATTAAACCCTCCCCCCTCCAGAAGCACAGACATCCGCAACTCGAATGCGATCCCTAAGCTGCAAAGCTTTTAGTTGCCGGCCCATGACGGAGAATCTTCTTGAAGGACTCGACCATCTATTAAGTCATCACAAACCAAACATAGAGGCCTTCATAATTCGAATACAGTTTGGGGGTTTCTTTATAGTTTATAGTTACTTCAAAAAGGAACCTGGAGGATTAAATATTGGCTGGCGACCCGAGCTATGGCAAGGTTATCCTGACTAGGTTCGGAGTACCCTAAACCTCACCATTCTGTCTCTGGCTAACCACGAGATGCGAAGTCCTTAGGTGGAAACCTTAGGCCAATGTCTGGACCCGAGCCGCCCTACTTTCTCCAGGGAGGTCATCACGGAGCTGTAGATTGGAACGGAACCTGCGTGCGAAAGTCTTGGGGCTATGCTGCTGACATGTCAGAGAACTCCAGGAATATTATTCAGGCCCTATATTGAGCAGGATGCCGCCGAAACTCCGTGTTCCAGAGCTGCTTAGTCTTTCGAGCTTCCTGGACTATTTTCATACGGTTTCTGAAAATTCGCAGATGATGCTCCTCGGGCGGGTTTTTGGACTTGGACCTCGGACCTCGACAGGGTAACTAGCGACTTGGATGCACAGGCTATCGAGGGCGTCAAAGTGCAAACCTTTCGAGGGTCTCGACACCGGAAGCTGCGAGCTTCAGGATGAAGCCTCACCGCTAAGAAGTTTCAGTGAACAAAGCGACTTAATTAGATTCTGAGCTTTCCGGGGTTTTGACACCGCCCGTTGCGAACCTCAGGATGAAGCCTCAAGGCCAGGAAGTCTGAGTGAACAGGGAACCCTAAACCCTAAACCCAAAACCCTAAACCCTAAACCCAAAACCCTAAACCCTAAACCCAAAACCCTAAACCCAAAACCCTAAACCCCTAAACAAGGAGATCAGAACGAAGTGCTAAGGCTGGCATTTTAAGGCTTGGGGCATCCTGAGCCCATTTTGGGTGGTTGTCAAAATTATGGTCCCTAGGGTTCCTTTAAAGGGTTCCTTAAGGGGATCCGGGATCTATAAAGGGTTTAGGGAGATATGGGTAGTTGTCAAAATGATGGTCCCTTTTGGGGTACCCTAATTATTAGGTGCCGTAATATGATAAGGACCCGAAAAGGGACCATAATTTTGACAACCAGCCTTTTGAAGCTTGTAACCTCGATCCCTAGCCTCAGCAACTGATTTCATAAGCAAAGCTGGAAATCCGAAGCGCCTGAACAACAGGAACTTCAACATTGTGGTTGAATCCGTCCTTGCCGTCGCACCCACTTGGAGGGTCGGGGGACTTAGCAACTGGTTATTTTCGGGACTTATAAGTACCATAACCCCAATTTGGGTCCCTTTTAGGGTACTTATAAGTCTACTTACCCCCCAAGCAAATCCCTAAACTGCAAACAAACCCCAAATCCGAAACCCCAAACCCCTCAAACGGAACGCAAAGCCCCAAACTGCACTGCCCGAACTAAACCCTAAACCTGAACCCTTAACCCTAAAGCCTCAAGCCTAAATCCCAAAGCCTAAAGCCTCAAGCCTATAAACCCTAAACCCTAGAGCCTAAAGCCTCAAGCCTAAACCCTAAAGCCTAAAGCCGCAAGCCTAAACCCTAAAGCCTAAAGCCTCCCCTGAACCCCAAAGCCTGGGCCTTCCAGTCCCCTTCCTTCCAGGTCGGCCAAGAGGTGCAGCGCCATGCGCCATTGGAATTCCTTGCCGGCTTAGCGCATCCGGCTCGACAGGGTTTAAGCGCGATTTTTGAGGAGTGCCCATGAGATTCTCTAGATTTGTATATATATACTTTATATGTGTGTATATATATATATATATCTAGAGAGACAGAGACAAAGAGAGAGAGAGAGAGAGAGAGAGAGCGAGAGAGAGGCTGAGAATTCGGTAGTTGCGGTGCAGGGCTTAGGGCTTAGGAGTTGCAAGGGGTCTCCACCCAAAGACTCATAAACGCCCAAATTTAACAAACAGTCTTCCTGCCACCTAGCTGGGTAGTTGTCAAAATGAGGGTCCCTTTTTGATTACCCGAAATATTAGGTGCCGTACTATATTAGGGTACACAAAAGGGGACCATGATTCTGACAGCCACCTAGCTCGCGTTCAACGGAAAGCAGTCTTTTCTGGGCCCCGTGTTGATTTGTTCATGTCTGTTTCGGGGGGTCGCGGACTGCGAGCCTCTGACCGCCAGAGTCCCACAAAAAGGAAGGGTTTAGAGTTTAGGGTGTAGGGTTTAGCAGAAGCAGTGGCAAGAGCAGTAGCAGTAGCAGCAGCAGCAGCAGCAGTAGCAGTCAGCATGTGAGCCAGGATACATTCTCACACGCGCCGAGAACCGCCAGGAAACATAGCGTGTCTGGTTCGAGACCTCGGGATTGTGTCTCCGACCTTCCTACAAGTAGTTTGTGATTTGCACTCCCTCGGCTTCCTCCGCTGCAGGTCTCATGTTTCTTGCGTTTTCCTGCAGCGGAACTGCGCTTTGGCATGCTGGCTCGAGTATTTTTGGGAATGCCGCTTTCACCCAAACTTAGACAGAACGCATATATAGAGGGACCCGGGAGAGGCAAGAAGGCGGACATTAGGGTTTAGGGTTTAGGGTTTAGGGTCTTAGATAATATTTACAGGTACGACTAGATAAGATTAAGTTGGATTGGCTAGGATTGGATAGGATTCGATTACATAGATATGGAGGTGGGTAGGGAGGTAGCTAGGTAGGTAGCTGGATATGTACATCGTTTGATAGAGTGGCAGACAGAAATGTTCAGAACCTCTACGACCGCGCTGACGCCCATTCAAGTTTCAGAAAACCAGATCCAATATAGACCCTAAGAAATACGAAATATTTCTACGATCATCAGTGTTCTTACTAGTAGCAGTAGTAGTAGTCGTCGTCGGCAGCGTCGTCGTCGGCGCTAGCGGGAAGATGATACCTGAAAGCAGAACCCCAAGGCCCGGAGCTCCGGGATTCTTGAGTCATCTCTGCTAACCCTGAACCCCTAAACCCTGAACCCTAAACCCTGCATCCCTAAGCCGTACACCCTATGCCGAAACCATAAGCCCTGAAGACCAAGCCCGAGACCCCCCAAAGCTCCCAAAACCCCCCCAAAACCCCAAAGGAAGGCTTGCTGCCAAGACGCTGCCTTCCTGCATCTTCGCGAAAAGGCACAATGACAGCTCCCACCTGCACCACGTAAGGGGCCTTCATAGTTGCAACTGGGCTTTGGGGGTATTGTATAAATGTTGTTCTATAAGAAATGATACTCTTTTGTGTGCTATTCTTTTCTATTCTATACTCTATCTTATGCTATACTATAACTATACTATAGTACCTTATATCACACTATGATGCAGCATTAATTAAGCTTCACTGGAACGAAAAAAAGCGAACCTGAACCCTTCTCGGCTCTTTCAAGGCCCCTGGGCAACACAATACCCAGAGATCCCAATGCCCCTTAATTAAGGAATATACCTTAAATCATAATATTAAGCCCCAAATTATTTATTTAAGGTATATTCCTGAACTAAGGGGTGTTGGCCTATAGATCCCTTAAAGGAGCCCTATAGATCCGATATATTCCGCAATTAAGGGGTATTGGGACCCCCTACTTGTCGGGTATCCAGGTTAACCCTTTTGGTTATGTAGGGATGATATAGGTAATCTAAGCCCAAGAGTAGCCTAGGAATAAAAAGGGTGCCCTTTTTGGTTTAAAGGGGCTTATAAGGGAACCTGAACCCTACAAAAAGGGAATAAGGGCCTACTCCAGGTCCTAGTAATATAGGGACTATATAGGGACTGTACAGGGATTATTTAGGGACTATATTATACTAGGGATTATATAGGGATTATACCGGGACTATACTACCCAAAACACGTTAAAGGTTACCAGCACCCCGAACCCTGAATCTGAAACAACACTCATCCCCCCTTCATCCGAAATTCCGAAGCCCAACTTGAACCTTAAAGCCCCTTAAACCCCACATTCCGAGGCCTAAAACCCTCAACCCCTAAACCCTAAACCCCTAAACCCTAAACCCCCGAACTCCTAAACCCTTACACCCTTACACTCCTAAATCCCTAAACCCCAAAAGCCCGAAGCTTGAAAGCCTTCTTCGGTGCATCCAAAGCGACTCACTTTCCGCGCAGGCGCCGATCGCCGAGCTCACGGCTGCGACATCCGGGGAGAGCCGGCATCCTGGCGATGCTTTTGGGACCCCTTTGAGATGCTTGTACCCAGAGAACCCAATACCCCTTAATTAAGGAATATACCTTAAGTAATAGGGGGCTTAAGATTTTGAGTTCAGGTATAATCCTTAATTAAGGGGTATGGGCTTTTCAACCCGAAACCCTACACCCACATGGGAGTTCCCGAAAACCAGTGGTACTGTATTTGGGGTCCTTAATAAGGATCCTACTATTTAGGGTACTGTATTAGGGTCCCCTATTTTCGGAACCCGCCCTGTCCATAATCCTTAATCCAATCCCTAAATCCTGAAAACCTGAACCCTAAACCCCCCCTGGAAGTTGTTATTTGAAGCGATGCGTGTTAAGGGTTTAAGGTTTCTGGAAGAGTGCTACAATCGCTTTCTAAACACCACGTAAGCCCTAAGGGTCCATGTATAGTCATACTTTGGGTTCTAAGTGCCTGCATAGGCCAGAGTATATACTATTCGGGGGGACCCGAATACAAAACCCTAAATAGTAGGATCCTTATCATAAGAACCTCCCAAACAAGGCACCCACACATTTTTTTGGAAACTCCCATTCACTACTTGGGCACAAAGATTCTTAGCGAAGGTGTCGAAGCGTTGGGCCTTGCTTGGCCTACTTGAGGGTCGGGGGACTTAGTAACTGGTTATTTTAGTGACTTATAAGTACCATAACCCCAATTAGGGTCCCTTTTAGGGTACTTATAAGTCTACTTACTAACTACTTACTAAGTCCCTTGAACCCTAAACCCTAAACCCTATACTACCTTATAGAGCCCTTTAAAGGAACCCTTAGAATCCCCTTTAAAGGAGCCCTTACTAAGTCCCCCGACCCCCCAAGTAGGCCGTCGGACTCGAGACTATGGAGACTTGTGGCTTCGGGCTTTGTACCCTTGGGTTTCAGGCGGTCTACTTGGAGGATCATGGGGCTTAGTAAGTAAGGGATCCTTAAAGGGATCTATGGGGCTCCTTAAAGGGATCTATAGGGTTTAGGGTTTAGGGTCTACTTGGAGGATCATGGGACTTAGTAAGTACAGTTATAAGTGCCTTAACGGGGGATATAACCAATTATAAGTATAGTTACCTTATTTTTAACCTAGTTACTAAGTCTTTAAGTAGGGTTTAGTGTTCAAGGGTTTAGTTTAGGGTTTCAGGGTTGAGGGCTTGGGTTTTGGACTTTTTGGGTGTCGATTTTGATGTTTTCTTCAACTTCGCAAATCGCATCTCGGGTTAACAAGTTTGGGTTGTGGGCTTGAATGACTCAGAAACAATTAAAATGCCAAAACCCGGGAACCGAAGGCCGAACTGTTTTAACCTCAGACCCTGTAAGGTTTAGGGCTAGAGTGTGTTTAGGTTTTAGGGTTTACGGCAATCTGTAAGATGGGTGCAGGGCTCACCATTTGACCATCGCGGTCGTTGCCGAGGAGCTCCGAACTCGATTGCACCATTGCCGGAGTGACGGGATGACGGCGCTCCGGCTGAGGGAAGCGCTTGCGCAGCCCTTCCACCATCAACCCGAGCCGGGCCAATGGAGCCATCGGGCACGGAAGATCAATCGTTATGTGCTCAACCCTTATGGCGGCAAGATGCGGCCTTGAGGGTATTGTACGACCCAAGTCCGTTCAGTGCGCTGTGCCACACGAAGTCGAGGCTGAGAGACTCCTCTTCTTCCAGATAGTGAATCACGTGGCGATATGGTGACAAGTTTCGGCGCTGGCAGAAGAATCGCCACCAATGCCAGTGGCTGTCGTACAGTCTTTGTGTCGACAGCGACAAACGCCCTTTGATAAGCTGTAGGGCTACTGGGCCCCAGGTCATCGCGGGAGCGCGTCAGGCGCTCGGGCACTTCCCGCAACGATCAGGGTGCGGACATGTGGAGGGCACAGACAGGGTTTAGGGTGCAAGGCTTTAGGGTTTAGGGTTTAAAGTTTTGAGAATTTAAGATTCAGGGTTTAGGGAAACAAAACCATTTCCAAACGTCTCCTATGCCTACATCCTCTGGGACCTCCCTGGGCCTAATTGTCTGCGCAGCACAAACCTTTCCATGATGGGCTTAAGGCTTTTGTTGAGCGCGTTTTTCGAGACTGCAGACCCAGGCTAAGGGCTTGGGATTTAAGGTCCAAAAACATACATTCAGGGCTGCCTCGGCCCGTACGCCGTGGACCGCATGGCAAACCCTACTTAAAGGGTCATGGGACTTAGTAACTAGGGTTATAATTAAGGTAACTGTACTTATAATTGCTTATAGCCCCCATTAACTTACTAAGTCCCATGAACCCCCAAGTACTCCCGGTGCTCAACCCGCGAGAAGCTGCCTTCCATCTCCTCCAGCAAGGCCAACGCCTGCTTGGGCTCTAGGCTCGGGTTTAGGGCTTACAATGTAGGCTTTAGCATTCAGGGTTTAAGGTGGGGGGCTCGAGATGTTTGCTTGCTTACGGCTTCTAGAGCTTAGTAATTACCTATACTATTTTGGGGATTCCTTATTCTAATTACAGTATGATGGGCTCCAAAATCCTAGTCTAACCAAGGGTCCCATATTGAGCTTCGGGATGTAGAGGTTCGAGGCTTATAGGCTTGAAGGCGGTGATTGCGATGTTTCCGCCACAGTCACAGTCATCTATGCTGGGTTCTACACCAAACATGTCGCCACCTGGGCACGTGGATTCGTCAGCTTTCGCTTGATGCACACTTGGAGGGTCGGGGGACTTAGTAACTGGTTATTTTAGGGACTTATAAGTACCATAACCCCAGTTAGGGTCCCTTTTAGGGTACTTATAAGTCTACTTACTAACTACTTACTAAGTCCCCCGACCCCCCAAGCAATGTTTCCTAGAACATTCCTGCCCAGGGGCCCCAAAGCAGTTCCTTTTTGGGTGTGTCCTCTTTTTGGTTAGGGACTCTGATATACTACCCAAAAAGGAACTACTTTGGTGCCCCTGGGTGAACCTCAAACCCCAAACGAACACTGACCTCCCACACCGTAAACCTGATCCCCTGAACCCGGAGCCCTAAACCTGAACCGTTCCCGCGAAGCCTGAACTGCATTATCCGGACCTCTACAAACCCCTGTAGCATCAATCACGGAATCCACGGAAAGGGCCTGCTGCCACTGCGATCCCTGCTCGCAAGCGGAAATGGCGGTGCTGTAGGTGACGAGGCTCACTGCACAGTGAGCTCAGGGATTCTAGGGTCTAGGTTTTGGGCTTCGGGGGTCAAGATACGGAGTCTAAGGTTTGGGGTTTGTTGGTGGGCTCTGTACTTGATCAGCATGAGCACTTCATGATGCGGGCTCAGGGCTTAGGATTCTCGTTGCAAGGCTTGGGGGGAGCGCATGGGTATTAAGTTCAAGGAAGCTCAGGACGGCAACCCACCGTAAACACCTCAGTCTCACCGCCACTCGAAGGTTCTTTATAGTAGCTATATAGGAATAAAGTACGGATTGAGTGCGTTTTGGAAAGTACGTGCATTTTGCGGCTTGAGGTTGAACTTTCGGGCTTCGCAATCACGGTGCAAAGCACTTTCATTGGTTGGGGCTTGCTGTAGAAAGTGGGCCCACAAGCTGCGGAACCCAATACCCCTTAAGTTAAGGAATATACCATAAATCATAATATTAAGGCCCCTATCATTTAAGGTATATTCCTTAATCAAGGGGTATTGGGTTCTCTGGGAAGTTCCACGTCAAGGCTCCGTGGTGGTGCCTGATCGCCTGGTTGAGACGACTCTCATAGCAGACCCCCTAAACCCCAAGAAGCCCTGAAACCCCAAATCCCGAAACCCTAAACCGCTAAACCCTTGCACCCGAAACCCCTACATTCCCAAATCCAACGAGACCTTAAAAGCCGCTCGAAGACTCAGACCAAAACCGTGCTGGCTCCCCAGTGCCTTCGAGTCGCCTGTCACGCACTTGCGATAACAGTGCCAGGGCCTGCAGCACAGGATTGAAAACTCAGGGCTGCAAGACTTTGAGCTTTATGGTGTTAGGCAAATCAGCTGACTGTTCAGGATTTTGCCTTCTGAGGTGCCGGGCGTTCAGGGTTTCGGAGTTTGGGGTTTAAGGTTTGGTTTAGGCCCTGCCCAAGGTTTCAATCCCCTGCAGGACAAAACCCTCCTAACCTTTTAAGCCACCTGCAAATCTCGAATGTTCCAGGTTCCATTGCTTTACATTAGGGTTTAGGGTTTAGGGTTTAGGGTTTAGGGTTTAGGATGGTATGTTCTTGCATTTTATAGTATGTTGTCGTCTGTATGACACGAGCAGGATGTGAGGCCTGCCCCCAGCGCCCAGCACGGATGAGAGCCGCCATGGACGCACTGTAGGCCACAACACTCTTCGCCTGAGGATGGAGGTGTTAATATACCCGCCTTATGATTCGAGTAAGGTTTGGTCAAAATGCTACAACATGTCGGGATAATAATTCTTAGCAGATGGGGATGCTGTCACTAACAACTCAGGCCTCTCTATTGCAATGCAAGAAAAGTCTAACACTTATAAAAGGCGGCGGGTGCATAGGGTGCCGTGTTGCTCTCCTGGGGATTCTTGCATGCATTTCGGATGATTCCTTGCAGTTGGGGTCGGGAGGATGATGTCGGTTCTAACTGCGACCATTCCCAAAACACTGTCATCTACAGCCTTCTTGCCAATTTGCACGACCTAGTGTAGTTTCTGGGCGCTACAACCCTGCTTTTTCTGAACATCGCCCTGCAGCCTCGGATTCCTACACTGTAAAAAGGTGCAGCGCTTATGCGCCCGCACCATTCTCACACCCTGCTTGGGGGGTCGGGGGACTTAGTAAGTAGTTAGTAGGTAGACTTATAAGTACCCTAAAAGGGACCCTAATTGGGGTTATGGTACTTATAAGTCCCTCAAATAACCAGTTACTAAGCCCCCTACACCCTAAACCCTTACAGAATCCCTATAGATCCCTTTAAAGGGGCCCGAAGGAACCCCTTAGCGTTACTAAGTCCCCTAAAGACCCTCCAAGTGGAGACCCCGAGCTGAGCACTCCGGTTACATGGAGGATTCGCCCTGGCAGGTTTGGGGCTTTCCTACTGTTGATGGACAAAATCTTGGGGTTCCTTTAAAGGGATCTATAGGGGTACCTTTAATTAAGGGGCTCTTTTAAGGGATCTTTAGGGTTTAAGGAGGTAAATCCTGCATGACCCTAAGGACTCTAAACTATGGGAACTACGGTATATTCCTTATAATGGGTAATGCAGGATTTTGTCCATCAACAGTATGAACCCTGAATCCCAAATCTTAGCCATCTGAATCCTAAACCCCGAACCTTTAAGCCTTAAGCCCTATAAACCCTCTAGACCCGAAACCCTCCAAACCCTAACCGCCTAGCACCCTGAACCCTAAGTGCCCTTAACCCTCGGGGATAGTTGGCACATTTTTCCCAAAGAGACTGGGATCATAATAAACGGGCCCTGATAGTCAGACTAGGTTTTTCTTTTGAAATGTTATGTTGTAACAACAGTAATCATACTCGTGAATAGTAAAGAGCTGTAAATAGCACTGAATGGCAATACATATGAATACAATGAATACTCATAAAGACTCGCAAGTGATGCTATTACCAGTACTAACAATCATTCAACATAATGACATTTAGCTCCAAGTAATGGTAAATCGTTACAAGCCATACATCCTAATATTACCCGCAATCGGTATCATCCATATTACCGTTCACACTACTAAAGATTTCGATACCCAACATTGAGCAGTAATATGCAGCAAACAAATGAAACAGATAGGCAGGCCGAAATAAACAAAATAGCTACAAGCAATATCCAACCACTCGAAGCAACTATGAACAATGGCAAATGCTGGTACATGTTATTGAACTCAAGCCGGCAGTACCACTCAGCAAACACAAGATACAAGCCCCTAACAGATAGGAACGAATAGAAATAAACACATGGGTAAGCATGAATATTCATAGCCAATAACAAGTAGCTTTAAAAGTATCCAAGAAATCAAGCAAATATCGGCCTTCTACATACGGGTTTAGTTAGTTAATAAATGATAATGAGGAGTAAGCGCAATAGTAGACACACCTGTACGGGTGATTGTAGGTAAGGACAAGTAAGATGATACTACTACCCAATCATATGGAAGAAGCATTCGCAACACTCCTGATGCTGATAATCATAATAGCAACTGTGACAAGAATAAAGAGGGCAGCGATCACAATACAAGTCACCACTATCACATCATGAACAATAAGGAACAAAAGCGAACACTGAATATTCAGCCTCCCATATATATATATATATACACATACAGTATATATATATAGTTATACATATATATACCCTTAACTTCCGCGCACCCCGGAAACTGGGTCTCTTGAAGCGCCCCCGTTAAACGAGGGCTTCACGATTTGGGGTGTAATCGATGCAGTTCACTTGACGCCGTTCGCCGTGGATCAAGGTTTCATTCAGGTCAAGAAGTGTCCGGCAAACACAATCACGGAACCATAAGGAAACCATAGTGGTTTGCTTCGGGGGCAGCGGCACCCAGGAACAAAACAAAAGAATGGACTAGATTTGTGGCAGCCCGGTGACTCATGCTTGCTGCTTCTGTCCTTTGGGCGATTTGCCTGGTGTGCATCTCAGCAGCTTCTCTGGTTTGTCAACGGACAAAATTATCAACAAACCTACTGGTGAGGTACCCGGCATGCCGCTGGTTCGATGCAGCAAAGCCCTTCGGAACCGTGCTGCCCCGATCTTTTCAGTTTGATAATCGCGATTTTTGGAACATTCCTTCCCACTCTCCTTCCCTGCCCAGGTCTTGCTGAACAAGGAGATTCTGAAGGCTCCAATGCTCCTCCCCGCTGGCTTTTGTGGCTGTGTGCTTCAAATATTCCTGCGAGATTTCGGTCTCAAGAGAGGGGACCTTTTGGGAAGTTTGGCAAAATGCCAGACTCGAAGCCCAATCCACGTAGAGTTGAGCTGCTCAAGGAGTGGCTCGACGACCTTTTGAAGCCAGGTTATGTGAACCAAAGGATAGAATCCCTCAAACGGGGGATGAAAAAGAACAAAGAAGCCTCGGAGGTGCGGGTCCTGATCAACCCAACAGAACCGTCTTTTTAATTCAAGCTTTGGTGCAGGAGAAGTTTCGGTACCGCTTCCTCGACATCACGAGCACCGCCGTTTCGGAGGAACAGGTGGGAATCCTAGCAAATTCATTTTAGGAGAAAGGGTTTTGGTCAACCTTGAGCAGGTCTGTTCGGAGTTCAATTTCAACATTGTTGTCACTTATTGCAGCTCGTTCGCAGAAGAGCTGCCAACCAAGAAGGAAGTGGAGGCTGTGCCCGTTAGCATTCCATAGCAGGCTTTTTCATCAGCAACTTTTCGTTTGCAGGCAGCAATCGCATGGGCCGGACAGCACTTCAGGTTGAACCAGGGCTTGAACAAGCAAGACAAGGAGGCGAGAGATTCTGTTGTCTGGAACGTTTTCTACTCTTCGCTTCCTCCTTAATGATCCAGGACTGGGCAGTGGAGGAAGCAGGTGTGCTAAGATCCTTCGCCTCCTGGGCATGTGCTCGGACTCGCCGCAACAAGGACACAAGGCCACCGTGAGAACCTTCGGCTTGCCCTTTGTGTGTGTGTGTGTGTGTGTGTGTATTCCAGATTGAGATTGTCTGTCCACTCTACACAGGAAGGGCTCGTCGCATGAGAAGTTGGCGATCCTAAAGCGGGTCATCCAAGCCCGAAAGAAGGAGCCCATCCTCGTTTAGCGAAAATTATTTGGCTTAGCAGCGACACACCCCACGTTTTGTGCAGGAGATGAAGACTATGAAGGCAGCCGACAATGACAAACATGCGAACGTGGATTGGTGGGGGTCTTTGGGATTTAGATTGATTTAGCGATGTAGGGTTTGGGTGGGGGTGGTTGATGCTTGGGATCTCGGGGATCCGATGGAATTGACAAAGGTATTAGATTACATACTTTGTTATATGACATTAGGCCTGATATTGGGAGTAGATTCTGTGGGCTTCAATAATGCCGGGATTATTAAGGTCTGCTGTATTTCTTAAGTTCGAACCTCGTTCGTTCATTAAATTACTCAATACTTGTCACCGATTCGATATCTGACTATCGATCTCGTAAACCCCAAAATAACAAACCATATATTTCTAGCCCGGTGTTTGCCTACGCCAACGGCCGAAGTCTAAGGCTTTAAGGTACATTCCATCCTCCAATCACAACCCGCCAGAAGCTAGATGCTCTGCTGTGTGGTGCTGCTGCTTCTGCTGCTGTCGCTGCCAGGAGGACGGCGAAGATGCCGCTGGGACCTGCAATGCAGAGGAAGGGGAGGAGGAAGAAATCAAGGAAGAAGATGAGTGCTTGCCAGGGGACTCTGTGGAGAGTGACGCCGAGAAGGATGCAACAAAAGGGGCATTCAAGGACGTCGGCTTGGGGTTCAAATCGCTTTCTACACTATCGCACTGCATTCTAGTGTGTATGCTGTTCTCAAGGATGAGAAAGATCAGAAGATTCCGGCCCCTAACCTCCCAAAAGCAGTGAAAGACAAAGCTGAGAAGATGCTGACACAGAGCATGAATGATGATCCGAACCTTGCTTTGGAGGCTGGCTTGTCCGATTGCTGAGATCACTGTGCCACAACATGACTCGGTTTGCAATCCACTGCTAGGCGCAAGTCAAGACACGGAAAGCTCTTCGACAAAAGAAAGCTAAGGAAGGAGACGAGGAGTCCGAACCACGATCCCCCGATACCCCTCCAGGCAAACCGGGAGGCAGAGGACGTGGGCGGGGAGGAAAAGGAAAAGGAAAAGGAAGAGGAAGAGGAAGAGGAAAAGGCAAACAGAATATGAAACGACCAGCAGCCTGCGAGGAGATCGCCGAAAGACCCGCCAAAAAAGCCAAGGAGAACCCGAAGGAGGAAGAGGAGGATGATGAGCCACAGGAAGAGGAGCAGCAGGAAGAAGAAGAGGAAGAGGCCGAACAAGCCCCGGAGAAAAGCCCCGAACCGCCAGAGCCGACCGCCAAGCTCGCGAAGGTTGGGTAAGGAAGGGCACGAAGTATGTAATAAAGCATCATGCACTCACGCCGGGAGGTGAAAGACCGTTGGCGCCCTCGTTTCGAAGCACTGGGCAAGCAGGACCCCCGTTTGGAGCTGGACCATGGTGTGCTGTCTTCTGACAACATGAGGAAGTGATAGCCTAAGTGATGGGTGAAAACAGCATGCAGTGACTAAGCCTCATCCCATCCCAGAGTTCAAACTTCGCAAATTCAAGGTCATGGACCGTCAGCTTGAACAAGAAAGTCGCCAAGATCGGAGTTTGGCCCATCCCTCAATATGTTGTGTTGTGGTAATGTGTTCAGCCCACTGCAGCGACCAGGTTTAACCCATATTCTGGGTGCTTCTACATCTACGGTGCACAGCAAGAACGCTTGGATATGGTGAATCAGAAATACAGAACTGACTTCATTGCCCGGTACCTAGCTGCCTTCTGAAGATTACAACCTGTACCTGTCCCAACCAGAACCCACGACCCACTCAGGTCAATCGACAGTACGGCGCCAGCCTGGGCTGGACGAAGTTCGACTCGCTGGCCAAAGCGCCTGGTGCTTGGCATTTTGCAGCCGTTACTGATTTCAGCTGGGATTGTGAGCAAGCCTTGGACCTAGGTGGGAAGCAGCTTGCTTAGCGGCGAACTGGGGAAACAAGAAGTGACTCTCGCGACTGCGACCTTGGTCAGATCTAGCTTCGATTTTAAAGCCGGCTTTCCTCGGCTGACTTTTCCCGGAGTTCTCAGCAGTGTGATCAGTGCACACTGGGTCAAAACAAACGAGCACTTCCTGCATACTTCGTGGTGCTATGGGCTCCGATCGTTGATATGCAATATGTTGCACCTTGAGCCTTGGGCCTTCAGTGAGGTGTACTGGTTCAAGAAAGGTGCTTGGGCTTGAAGATATGCCGCCTTCTTGGATGCTGAATGACGTGGCCCTCTCACGGGACACCCTACTTGCTCTGGCTTTTGTCGGTTTCCCATGCATCCTGCTACTCGGTTAACATTACCTGAACTCTTAGAAGCCGAACCCTGAAAACCCCAAATCCATTATATTTCGTTCGCATCAGGCTACACCTGGCTGACTACATCGCGCAGAATGCAACCGGGGAAAACCTACTTCGTGCCTGAGCCTCGGTGTTGAGCTAAATATCTAAGTTTATAAACCGTTTGCCATGAAACCCAGGATTTGGTTTGCCTGGATCTCTTCGCCGGCAAGCGGTCGGTGGAAAGAGCCTTCAGTCTCGCTCTTACCTAGCTAGATCTAGAGGTTTGCTGAATTCAGGAGGAGTGAGAAGGGGCCTGCAATGCTACAACCTTTGCCCTATGTATTTGAGGTGCACAGGGCCACAAGTCGCTAGGGTCTCAGCTCAGCGAAAGTGTCTCGGGTCAAAGTCGTGCAAGCATCCAAACTTCATGATGATGCAGGGATTTTTTCGATGTGAGCTCCCCGGCTGACGACGATTTATTGACTGTGTCGGTTGCTTACAAGAGAGCTGGAGGTCTGCAAGTGCTGAACGATGCTGCAGTCTTGGAGTTGGGTCCGAGGTTTGGGCTACTTCGAGCCATGCACAAGATTCTACGAATCAAGCCATCCGGCCTCCTCTGTTGTGGCCTTCCTTGTGCGAGCTGGGTGTTCATCAACAGGGCCACCTCCGGCAGACGACCATATCGTATATTTGGGACAACGAAATATGCTTACATCAAGAAAGCCAACGAGCACTTTGGTTGTAAAGGGGGAGAAGAGCACTTTGATTGGGAATGGGTTTTAGGCTTCAGGCTTAGGAGCTTTGAAGGTTTGCATTCCTGTGCTAAGCCAAGACGAGGGTGCCTCATTAAATGCAACCCGTTATGAAGCAACACTACGACCAAGCCCAGGCTGGCGACCCGGACGATTCTCCTGGTCATACTCGCTTCAATGAGATGTGTCCACTGGTGGATAGAGCAGCCGACGAGCTCACTATTTCTGGAGTTCCCGTATTTGGCCTTTATCAAGGAAACCCTTCGCAACTACATACCGATTCGAGTTGTGCGATTGTCAGAATCTTAGTCATGGAGTATAGTGTGCTAATGTAGTATGCAAGGGACATAGCACCGGGAATGCTGTCCTACAGCAGACTGAGTTGGATGGCGACCTACGGTCACCGATCTCCCAAGCCGACCGTCCTGATTGGTACTCCGTATGGGGCTTACAAATCGAACTGATTCCCCTACTTGTAGTCCTCTGAAAACCAACATCAATGCTGTTGTATTCTGAGGCCATGGTTGCTGCGGATGTATGAGAAACTCACGAAAGAGAAGAGAAGGGCACTTCGCCTTTCGTCCAAGGGGCTGTTTCAGCGCAAGCAGCATGTCTCCGGCAAGAAAGTCGTGACCCGCCCTCAGTGGGTTGATAGAGCACAGGGTGCAAACGAAGCTGTGTTAGCGTGTGTGTGTGTGTGTGTGTGTGTGTGTGGGGTTATTATGTGAGAGGGCCAGGGATTGAGTGAGTGACTGTCAGAGTGAAGTCAGAAGTGGCAAGGGAGAGAGAGAGAGAGAGAGAGAGAGAGAGAGAGATCGACAGGGCGACAGATACGCAGAAAGAGCGAGTGAGAGACGTGTGAGTATTTGTGCATGTGCAGTATGTTCCGTGAACATGATGGGATATTGGCAATGCATCGAGCCAATAAATTAAGCATAACTTTGCTAATCATGAGGACGGGTGGGCCGAAGCTCAAAAGTTCGCAAACGTATCCTGCTGAATTTGGACGAGCGGTTGCCTTCCAGCATCTGCAAATGATGGCTTCTTGTTCGGATTACGTGTTGTGTGAGAATGCAATAATAGTTCACGAACAAAACCTATACAGCCTTTTGTCTCTGATTCTGAATGCCGAGGACAACGACCGGTGCCGACTGATGCCGGCTGTGATGGATCTCGCCGAGGCCAGTTCAAGTCCTCTTCCTGTGTGAACTACAGCAAGACCCCTTAAACCCTAAGCCTCCGAAACCCTAGATCTCAAAACCCCACCCGAGTGATCCCGAGTGCTATTCCTGTATGGTCTACATCAAGACCACTAAACCTTAAACCCCCGAAGCCCTAAGCCCATACGACTTGGATCTAGTCACATATCCGAACCTACGTCGTGTGTGGTTTTAGAGCAAGACCACTAAACCTTAAACCCCCGAAGCCCTAAGCCCTATATGCCTGAGATCTATAATCACCTATCCGAACCCCCGTCGTGTGTGATCTTAGACAAAGACCACTGAACCCTCAACACCCGAAGCCCTAGAAGCCAGAGATCCAAAGACCCATGCGAATCTCGCCGTGCACGATCTGGACCCAGACCACTAAGCCCAAAGCCACCTGAGCCTTAAGCCCAAAAGTAAAAACCCTCTTGCGAGGCTGCTGGATCAAGAATTCCGAACGTGAGGCCTCCTTTCGACTGGAAGCATGCTAACCTGGTTCCGGTGTTTGAGTTTCTTTTGAAGGAGATCGAAGAAGGCCGATATGTGCCCGCATTCGACTTTCCGTAGAGCCTTATGGGTGCAGCCTTCCTAGCCACTGGAAGCCCCAACCATTAAGCCAGATTCCCGTAGAAGCTAGGGAGCCGTCCTCATACAGGTCAGCCAAGTGGCCAGGAAGGTGGTAGCTGGCAGCAGGTCTCCAGCGTGATGTTCCTAGAAGCGTTGGGTTTCGACGCAATCGCAAAACTTTCCTCGGGTGTTTGCTGGAGTTCATGAAAACCACTAGCCGTGAGAACAGCGTGAGAACAGCGTGAAAATAGCGTGAAAAGCACCGTGAAAACCGTGATAAGCACCCGTAAAACTGTGAAACTTTTGCCCCCCAAAACACAAGCGAAACCGCAACAACTCAAGCGCAAACCCACGGGATGTCTTCAAGCTTGGTTTGGCCGTCTCATGATGTGGACCGCCGCATTACAGATCTTTCTTGCCTTTTGTAGGTCGTGCTGTGTAGCGCTTTGGGGCTGATCGACTCGATGTCGGCCAGCATAGATGTCGAGAAGATTTTGCAGAAGGCTCGCGACAGGCAGGCCCGAGTGGACCGGAAGTCATCCGGCACATCGAGACAATGGTAGGGCCCTCTGCATTCGATGAGATTGACGTAGAATATTAGCAATCGAAAACAACTAATATGTCATGTCACAAATTCTATGCCCAGGTCCTACGACAGCTCCAAAGAGGACGCTCAGAACCCGTGGCCCGATGTCGAGGAGTCGCCGCCTGGAAAGAAAGAGTCGCCCCCTGGAAAGAAAGAGTCCCCCGCCGCTGGAAAGAAAGAGTCCCCCACCGCTGGAAAGAAAGAGTCACCCGCTGGAAAGAAAGAGTCCCCTGCTGGAAAGAAAGAGTCCCCCAATCGAAAGACAGAGTCAGCCACAGCAGCAGAGGAAATCAGCCCGAGAGGGAAGCGATCATTCCAAAGTGGCAAGGCAGGCAAGCAACCGCTTCGTACAGATTCCATGCAGACAGAGGTGGAGACGCCCCCTCCGAAATTGAAGCGAGCCAACACCGATGAGCTGACTGGTTCCACAAGCAAGAAAGTGAAGCATGCTCTGACAAGGCCACAGACAGTTGACAAGAAAACAGCCATGGAAAGGAAGGTCAGTGCCGAAGCAGCCCAAAAGAAGTTGGAGCAGGAGTTTGACGATGCGGAGGAAACCCAGAAGGATGATCTCAACGAGCCCGCCTCTAACCCGGCCCCGAAGCCCGCATCAGCAAGTGTAAAGTCTGCCGCAAAAGCAAAGCCGAAAGCAGCAGCAAGCAAGAAGGCAGCAAAGGCCAAAGCCACCCCCAAAATCAAAGCCAAGGCGAAAGCACGGGCTGCCCCGAGCCCGAGCGATGATGAGCCAAACGAGGGCAGCACAGCACGGTCGAGCAATGACCCCATGCCTGAGCCCAAGCCAGCCAAGTCCCCGAAGAAGCGGACCAAGCCAGAGTCCCCTGCAAAGCCCAAGCCCGTGGCCACAGACAACGACGAGAAGGAAGACGAGGATCCCAACGAAAAGAAAAAGAAAGCCCACAAGCTGTACATGAGATTCTACAGAAGCATTCACAGCCATGGTCTCAGTTTCTCTTTTCACTCATACATGCACTCTCTCTCTCTCTCTCTCTCTCTCTCTCTCTCTCTCTCTCTCTCTCTCTCTCTCTCTCTCTCTCTCTTTGCTGTCTGGTTTGGGCTCTGAAGATTCTAAAATACAAAGGCCGCTCCACGCCAAGCGAGATCAAGAGTGCTTTCGATCAGTCGAAGTACTGTAACCCATTTGCAATCATCAGCATGTGTGCCGGCATTAGCATTTATCCTTGCTTGTATGCGATGATTCTGAGGCAAGCACAAGATGTCTTCTTTGTACGAAGACTTCTTGTCGGTGGCCGGCAAATGGAGGGACAGTGTGGTGTACAAAACGATCAAGCGCACCAATCGCACTGGGCGCCGGGGCATCCGGAGATGGCTCACACGGCCTCAGCTGGAAAATCACTTCCAGGATTCCGCCATAGTCGATGCCATTATTGTCCGCAAGCAGACAGACGAGTACCTGAAGAAGACCGAAATCAGAGAGCATCCTGACTGCCCAGGACCAGTGGGTAGATTACTGTCTGGTGATGTGTCTGTGCTGTGCATAATCTGTCACTGGCTGGGTAGGACTGATTCAATACCTGGTGCTGATTGATGAAGAGCACACCGACGAAGATCAGGACGAGATTACCGACATGTTCCGAGTGGAGGAGCAGGGCTCGTCATCGGACGACGACGATGACGACGACGACGATGACGACGAGGAGGACGATGGAGACAAGCCGAAGAAGGGTGGCAAGGACCGATAAAGCACGGTTGTTCTTTCACTCAGTCACTCGCTCACTCTCATTCTCACTCTGACTCTCTCACTGTCTCATTCTCTCACTCACTCTCTCTCTCTCTCTCTCTCTCTCTCTCTCTCTCTCTCTCTCTCTCTCTCTCTCTCTCTCTCTCTCTCTCTCTCTCTCTCTCTCTCTCTCTCTCTCTCCCTCCCGCTCTCTCTCTCTCCCTCCCACAATCAGCTCGACCTGCGAGGGGCCCAAAGGTAAGAAGCCTAAGAAGAAGGGCAATGGTGCAAAGGGTGCCAAAGCGAACAAGAAGAAGAAGGCTAAGAATCAGAAGCAAGCCAAGGGTGAGGAGACCAAGGAGGAGCAGGCCGAGAAAGAGAGAGTGAGAAAGATCAAACAGGAAGCCAACAAGGCCTGTGCATGAATGCAAACCCCGAACTGAATGCATGCTGCCCAATGCTCTCCCAGGCCATCACTGCCCTCAGCAAAGCCATCCGGGAGACCAACGACAAAATTGCCGAGCTTTCTGGGTTGTTTCGGGCTAAGCATGCCTAAGTGTTTTGTGAATTTCTCTCACCCGAACAAACCTTCCATCCTGCTTCATGCCAAGGAGCAAGAACATCCAGGCGGCCCTTCGCAAGGACCTCAACGACTGCATCTCCCAGCTGACTGCCTCGCGAGCAGAGTTGCAGTCTGCTTTGGATGCCGGTGAGGAGCCCTTTGATTTGATCCTTAGCTTGTGTTTTGGACTGCAACAACCTTCCTATGAGGAGGCCCGCATCACCTCGAGCACCGAAGCCGCGAAAGAGCTGATGAAGACGATGCAGCAGCAAGTGCTTTCGTACGGCAAGAAGAAGAGTTTCACAAACAAGTAGGAAGCTCGTCCGATACACAGCCCCCCGAATGAGTGCTTAATCTATCAGGTCCTAAGCTGGGTCTAGGGCTTTAGGGAACTTCAATAACCTAGTAACTTACACACACGGTATGTAATATGTGCTCACACCTGTGGGGAGTATTTGCTGTGTGGAGTAGATGATGCTATTTCGGCATTATGACATTTAATGCCTGTTGCGACCACGAGTCAGATCACTGGCCGTGCACTGTTGTATGACTGAGTGCTAGCGAAGCATCGACTATCCTGCCAAATAGTTTGGCCTGCTTCTGGTGCACAATGGGATGGGGAAATCCTTACGTGTGCCTTAGACATGCAGACCTGAGTTGGTGGGCGGCTCCAAAACAAGAGCTGAAAGCGATGCGACCTTGTTTACATGTGCACTCTGTGTATGCGAGCAATAAGTCGCCGCTACTCGCTCGCAGGTAGCTTCTCCAAGTCAACATCAAGTACATCAGAGCTGGTGTTTGATATGATCGATAATGTTGCTGCCGCTGCTGCTTGACTTATTATCAAGCACCCCAACATACCCCAACCATATCAGTGCAACGGTAAACCCCAATCCCGAGAATCAAACCGATCCTTGAACCCCTAAACTTGAATAGCAGAGGCCAGCTCCATCGACCGCGAGATGCAGAGCGCAAAGTCATCCACTCAAGAAGCCCGACCGCAAAGGAACTAGAACGACTACCATCCCAAAGTAAACCCAAAACCAGCCTCATATTCTAATCTTATCATCACTTAAGCACATGATCAAAGGCCCCCGACATATGCCCGGGACTAAACCCCACAACCCTCTAGCCAAGGACGCAGCCTCTGCCGCTCTGCCTGCACCGCTGCTCAAGATGGGTTCCTTCAGTGGGCGAAACAATGCTCGAGACTTCAAGCGATCGATTCGGCTTCCCGTGGTGCCCGGTTCGCAAACAATTGCATTAAATACCACTGCCCGTGCAACCTTATTGAATAATCCTCCACTACCCAAACCTTTAAAACCCTACTCCAATCCCGATCCCCGGTGCACCCTCTTTTTGAGTCTGTAAGAAGCTAGAAAGCAGGAGCCCATTTATGTGGAGACGGTTGTCAAGGCAAAACACGATTCGGAAGAAGAAGTAACTGTCAAGGTTCCCATATTGCCTCGTCATCGCATACTTGCATATCTGATTGATGATTTGGGTCTGGAGATCCCCGCAGGTGCTTTGCAAAAGTGCTGGTCTCATGTCAAACAATTTTGCCCGTGGGCTGCCAATGACGAGCTCGATGGAAGCCACATCCCCCTAACACTTTACGGTGATACCGCCAGATATGGCACAGGCTATGATCAAAGCAAAGTCACAGGTTGCTTTATGAGTATTGTGCTGTGGCGACCCAAATCTACACGGATGAGCCAGTGGTTGTTATGGAACCTTGAAAGCGAGCTCAGTCTGGGCTGGAAAAGCCACAACCCCTTGTACTCTGCAATTGTGCAATGTCTGAATGCTGCCTTCGATGGTTTGACCCCTGAGGGAAACAAGTTGAGCAAGAAGTTTGTCGTTACACAATTCAAGGGGGACTGGGAATACCACTATCATACCTGGAGGCTCAATCGGTGGTGGAAGACTAGGTGGGTTTGTTGGCGATGCGAAGCCGAAAATCACCACCAAGCCCGGCACTCCATCGTCGACTTTTCAGAGGCCCCTTCCTGGGCCCAAACACAGCATTCGCACCATCACTTCGTGGTGCATGGTATGCGAGAAAATCACATCTGTGCTTTTGCCAGCACCTATGTAGGCTTTCATATGGTTTCTACTTTGTTACTCCTTGCCTAGTTTGGATCGAATACTACAGTAACTACTGAGCAATCTGGTTGAGTTTGTTTGTTCCTGGAGGTCCGTTCTTGGGGCTTCGATGCTTTGATTTCACGATGCTGTGTCATTGCAGCCTACACAATATCAACCTTGGAGTGGCACAAGATGCCAACGGATCTACGTTGCTCTTTGGCCCGATTGTGGTTTGGATCACAAGCAGGTAGATCTATACCATGTTTACGCGTGTCGGATGCCCCTACCTGTCGAGGATGTTTCTGGTTGAGAACGGTTACTTCGGAGACCCGAATCCTGATGTCAACTCGTTGCACAAGCTTTTGGTAGTTGCCTACCGCGACTTCAAAGCTTTCCAGAAGGAGCGAGGCTTGGTCTGTTCCCAAGGCAAGTTTGTGCCGAACTTTGTCACTGCATTGCATTAGATAGCCTGCCAAAATAACTCCTTTGAATTAATGGATGCTGCAACTGAACTGACAACATGCTTTGTCAAGCCTAGGTATGGAAGCCTGACAAGCATGGAGCCCACATGTCGCACAAGGGCTACAACGGTAGAGTGATTACGATGTGGTTGGGCGATTGTATGGAAAGGGCGGCACGGCACTGCATCAGCAACGGCCGTGAGTTTGGGCGATGGCTACAGGAAAGGAATGCAACACAGGGGATCCCATGGCCTGACGGCGACGATGAGCGATTCGCCCCGATATGTGCAGCAATGATTCTTGAAGCTATTGGTTTTAACTTTCTGTATCATTTTGAGTTCCAACCTGAAGCAGAAAACAACCCAATCAGCTCCTTTTCTACACCCAGCCGAAACCCAAGAAACCCCGATATTCTCAGGCAATCGCTATGCCAATGGTTCATCTCCGTGGAGAAAAGCCCCATATACCTGCCGCTCGGGTGCTGGTTGCCAAACTTTTTTGAAAGGTTTCGGGATACTAGGTTTCAGTGTTGGGAAAGTCTTCGATGCACTTTCATTTGAGGTCTGCACAACAGGCGGACGAGATTTATCATCACGGCATGCGATACCTCCGCTACCACGCACTTCTGTGCAAGATGTCTATGGGGCATCACCGGGTTGCTGTGATCGGTACTCCAATGTACTTAGACAAGAGAGGTAACCCCTGAAAGGCTCCAGAAGCTCCATTGGCAAATTCGGCCAAAGGTCCATGAGTTTTGACTGCAATTAAGCGAGTGCGATTCTGCAGATGCATTCCAATGTCATACACTGTGCCGTTTCCCTGCCAAGCCCTTTCACCACCAGCTGGTGGATGTCAGAAATAGACGATTCTTGGCTGAAACAGTTTGTGGAAGCTTGAACTCGGGGTGCTGCTGTTGAATTTTCTGTATTGCAATAAATTCTCCGAAACCCAGGATTGAATACGAGATTGCACCACACGTTCAGAGAAGAAGATGCTATGCGGTGGCTCAAGGGTGCCACGGCTGCACTAAATCCCGTAATCTCGCCCTGTACCTAGCAGAACGAAAGATTATTCATGTTGTGCCCAAACCATCTCATCCCAGGAGTCGCTCAGAAGGCGGACCGAAAAGGATTCGAAAAATCCGTGATTACCGTGGCCAGATTCCGGCTTGCATCGCTGAGAAGACCCGAAAGGATGGCCGCCCTAAACCGGAACGCCGCATGCAGAAGCTAAAAAGGCGCACCGGATGGCGATCTGGTCGTCAGCGCTGCTGCCGGTGCTGATATGCTGTGATAGGGATCATATATCGGGCCCGCAATCAAAGCCACCACCAATCCTAAATCCCAAAAAATCTTAAATCCGAAACGACATGCCCTGGAAAGTGTAAACATAAGAAACAGTAGCTTGAGTTAAATGCGGTCGTTCAGTGTCTGGCGTCCTTTACTTAGGCGCACCCGTTAAACCGAGCCTTTGGAAGCTTAGGGCATATATATATATATATACACAGACATTTACACATATACATATACATATATATATATATATATATATGTATCTACATATATATACATGTATATATATATATATGACGAGTGTACATCAACAACAACACTGCTTAGTCAAAGAACGCACCACGATTGGGTCCAGGAGTAAAGTGGGCTCTATACTCCTAGGTCCCCCAGTGTCCCCTTAATGATAGGGGTAGCTTGTTCCCTGGCATTCAGCTGTTAGGGGGCCGAAAATAAAACGGCCAAAAACGTATTACTGAACTCTCAGCCGGAAGCCTTTAAACCACCCCCAAGCCATGAGAAGAAATCCCTGATTCATGGTTGGTCTAGAGCCCGAAACCCCATACCCTAAACTGCAGGTGTTTAAGGTTTAGGGTTAATTTTCTATTACTGGTTTAAGTAACCTGAAGAATGTAAAATGTTGCCCAGCTCTGTCAAGACATCCAAGCTTGCACCTACGGGCATTATGCTTCTCATGTCTGCTTCCGTGCTCTTATTGCTCGTCTACATGGGGACATGATGCTCAATGGTGTTCCGCCTGCTCCTGCACATGGCACATGGTAGTTGTCAAACTAACTCATGGCCCCTTTTGAGTGCCCTATTCGGTGCCGTAGTTTGTTAAGGACCCATAGATTTGGTAGTTTCCCAAAATTAGGGGTACCTTCTTTTGGGGGCCTTCTAATAGGGATCCGACTGCTTAGGATACTATATTAGGGTCCCCTATTTTCGGAAA
>CAJNDT010005935.1:215403-479208 GCA_905221615.1 Symbiodinium sp. CCMP2592
ACTGACTTCGTTTGACAGGGTGCCGTATGTCTGCATCCCTTCACACCAAGAATCGAGGTCCATGGCTTTCTTGGAGGTTCATGGGACTTAGTAAGTACAGTTATAAGTACCTTAACTGGGTTATAAGTACCTTAACTGGGGATGATATAACCAATTATAAGCAATTATAGTTACCGTATTTGTAACCCTAGTTACTATATAAGTTCCATGAACCTCGATCCAGAGCTACCCGGGAAGACGCAGCCGCCCTGCCTATGGTGGCACGGGCGACCCGTCCTGCATGGATTGCGCAGAACTAGGAGCAAAGCTATATCCTACCTATATAGGCCCTCCAACTATACCCTGCGACAACATCGAAAGCCACTGCGCATCCTACACCACAAACCCTAATAGCAGAAATACCGCACCCTCAAGATTCAGCTCCAAGCGTTTACGGTACAAGTCCATGAAGAACGGATACTTTTGCCCCAAAATGTAATCAGCAGGAAGTTCCGCGGGACTTGAAGTACTTGGGGGAAGTGCAAAAGGTCCCTCAAAACGAGTGGCCATTGGGAATACGCTTCCTGCCATGGGAGTTCTTACCTTGCGGAAAATCGTACCTGAGAGGCTGCTTTCTTGCTTGAGTACGTAGGCTTTACGGCAGGATGCGAAGGGAGGAGACAGGTTCGAGCCGTTTGAGAGTTCGGCTGTTGAGCTCCGGTGCATCTACACTCTAAGACCCGAACCCAGGAAGCATGGTGTTTACTGCATAGCCGGGATATATAATTGGAATGGAACTTGGGGCAATATGAAAGCCTGAGTAGCTAGCAAAGGTTTCTATGATCAGAATACACATTACCCCCAAAAAGCTCTACCAAATAGCGTGCCATGCTGATTTATCAAGACCCCATATTACATAAACTCCAAACCCTAAACTCAGCCGAACTCTCCTGCCAGAAGCCCTTCGGAGGCGTGTTTCGAAGCGATCTGGTGCGCCCGTCGGAGGTGCGTGGCTGCATTCCTCTGCTTTAACTGGGCTTGTGTAAGGGTTTCTTAGGGCTTTCTGACTGTCTGTACGGGTTTAAACAGGTTTTGGTTGGATTCACGAGCTCCCTGCAAGCCATTACCATGAGGAAGGCCTGGTATGCACTACAAGTACCCCGATGAAAGTAATTTATACTTGGTGCTCAAAGCCCGATTCAAGCCTTTACTGAGGTTAAAGGAGTTTGGGGCGCAGAATTTCGGGGAATCGGTGTCTTTGTTTCATGCTAAAGTTGGGGCGTTGAGGGTCGGGACTCAGGATTTATGTGTTGGGTGGCCTATAGCTGCACAAGTCGCAAAGGCTAAGACCATTGATTGTGGAGGCTCGGGGAATCATTCTCGGAGTATCCCCCAGCCTTAGATACTGCAATTTGCAGCGGAGGTGCAAGGTAGGCAGCTCCAAACCGCAAGACGAGCCAAGAGAACAAAGTTAGGGCTTAGCGTTGGCGAAGAAGATCGTCGTGCTTAGAGGATATAGGAAACGAAGACTGTTTTGACCCACATCCGATACGTAAACGACAATTATATAGGCAGTACTACTGCTAATTTACACTTACAATCGCCTCAGAGCAAGAGTAACAGTGCAGTACGACTGACAAGATACAGTTACAGTTACAACCGCCTCAGAGCAATAGTAAGAGTGCAGTACTACTGCTGATGTACACTTATAATCGCCTCAATAGTCGCCCTGATGCTCTTCAACTCGCGCAGAGCAGAAACCATCACCTAGCAAGCCCAGCACCCTCCCAGAAGTCTTAATCAGGGCACTCTGTAAAACCTAACTAATTGTCCCAAGGCACTTGAAGTTGTCTTGCCTGCTGGAGTTCGTGGCCTTGTGCAGATCACATGGCTTTTTGCGCGTTTGGGGTCGGCTGCAGGTCTGGCAATTTAGTGGGTTTTGTTTTGGGGGGTTTAGGGTTTAGGGTTTAGGGGGGTTCTTGCAATTTAGTGGGTTTTAGGGCTGAGGGTTTGGGGGTTTAGGGGTTTGGGGTTGAGGGGTCTATTTTATTAGGTTTAGGAGTTTCGGGATGTTCTGCTTTGTGTCACTTTGTGTGTTGAGGGTTGTCGATGCGCGGCTTTGTCGGTTTGTCAAAGGATCAGAAGTTCATTCGGGGGAGACTCTTCATGCTTGGCTTTGGCTGTTCAGGCTGTGGCCGCAGTCTTGGTTGTTTCGGGTACACAAGTTTAGAGCATTAAGTTCTGCTGTGCAGCTATGTATGTCTAATGTTGATTTCTCATGCAATGATTGGCATTGTATATTCATGTCTCGACTAGGTGCCGCAGTGTCTGCTTATTAAAAGGATCCCCGTGTTTCCTGGTATTTTGCTTTAACAGCAGAGCCCCAAATGAACAGAACGGGACACTCTACCCAAAGGCCCCAAAGTAGTTCCTTTTGGGGGTATATATTTTGATTTCTATCAGGAAACCCCAAGAAGGAACTACTATGGGGCCTTTGGGAACTCTTATCCCAAGAGATCCAAGTGCCTAGTTGTCTTATGCAAAACCAAACGCCGCCCTACTACTATCCTAAACCCAAGTATCTCATGTCTACTGTGGACCCTTTGGCCTGTAGGCCGAGAGATGAGGGTTGAGGGACTACTCTAGTTGACATGAATAAATCGGGAAAGGCAAGCTATCGTAGAGATGTATGACAAGGAACCCCAAGCAATTATATTGGCAACTATTGACATTGAGGCTCCCACATTATGTCTCAGGGTCTCTTACAGATCGGGTTCGGGGTGCTTGCAATGTTGCCAAAGGCAAGCACTAGACACAAGTAACACACAAATATACAAACAATAAACACGAGCACCAATGGAGCTAAGCCGTACGACCAATAGAGACTTTGGACCCTTTTGGCCCAAACCCCAACACCACTGCACCCTCCCGGAAAGTAACTCCAATGGTATTCTCATCCAAAAGAGCTCTCTGCGCACCCAGCGCTCCGTAAAACCTTACAACGAAAATCTAGAGATGCAGCAGTCCAATCTGCCAAGGGACAGCCCGCACCAACTTCTCCATGACGCTGAAGACCGCCTCCTGTGCCAGGTGGAAACACTGGCTTTGCGTACACACACACACACACACACACACAACGAGTACCGCTGCGTGCGCGACGGTTCTACCTTGGGGTATCGGGTTTGGTGACAAGGGCTTACTGGTACTGAAAACTTTGCGAGGAAAAGGGCTGGGGCTTTGATTAAGGCTTTTGGCTTGGACGGGACTTAGGGGTTTTAGGGTTTAGGGTTTAGGGTTTTAGGAGCCGGGACTGATGAGGTGCCTCCATGCAAGGGAGTGTTTAGGGTATAGGTTTTGGGGTTTAGCGTTTAGGGTCCTGAACCATAGAGTACAAAACGTCAGTTGCGCCCTTGTGGTGCAAACTTGCACCGGCATAATTTCATCAAAAGGTTTCCTATTTGTGTGGAACATGTGTAATTGCATACCAAAAACATCCATTACAGGCTTACAGACTCACAAACACGGAAAAAGCGGGCCCCCATGACGTTGCGTACTCAAAGCATAAAGCGTCGCCCTATCAGTCCCAGGTCGCTCCAATCGGCGCTTACTTGGGGGGTCGGGGGACTTAGTATATAAGTAGTTAGCAAGTGAACTTGTAAGTACCCTAAAAGGGACCCTAATTGGGGTTTTGGTACTTATCAGTCCCGAAAATAACCAGTTACTAAGTCCCCCGACCCTCCAAGTAAGCTAGGTTCCTCGGTAGCCCCATTCTAACAACAGTACCCTTTCTCCTACTCTTCGGTTTAAATAGGGGAACTCAGAAACGAAAAGGGCAAAAGAGTACTAGTCAGGAACCGCTAGTAAAGCTTCAACCTCTCCCAAAAACAACAGCCGGGCTGCCTGGACCCCTAGCCAACCCAATGCCGAAGCCAGATTTAAGAACGGAATTCGCAAGATCCTGCAGCCCAGACCCTCAAACTCCATTTTAGGTTTAGAGCTTTAGGGCTTAGGGTCTTCGGAGCAACTAGCTAGAGCAAGAGTCGAAGCTATCCTTTGCTCCTGCTAAATACACGGGAAGGATCTTTCAAGATTGAATAACATGTTGAGGATCTCCAACTACCCATGCAAGACCCGTCTTCTACCGAGACAGCCCGCCAGCAATAAACTTAACCCTCCAAACTCCTTTCCCTCATCTAACCTGGGAGTTTCCCCGAAAATTAGGGGGGGTACCTTATTTGGGGGTCCTTACAATAAGGATACGCGACTATTTCGGGTACTATATTAGGGTCCCCTGTTTGCGGAAACTCCCAACTTTTTCAACCTGAAACTTGACCTCTAATAAAAGGGCCTGAATGTAGAATAGGGCTGCTTTTTTTTGGAAGGGGTCTATCAGGACTCTACTGTCATCTAGGGGCCTTAGTAGAATAGGGTTTTGGGGTGAATGCGGCCGTGAGGCGGTCGTTCAAGCCTGAGCATCCATACTCTTGATGGAGGCACATGAAAACTACAAGTAGGAGGCTACATCCTGATAGCTTCAGCACTCTAGCTCACAAAAACGGCGATGTAGGCGAGCGCGGCTGTGAAAGAAGATTCAGAAGGATGTCGGTGTCCAGTCAGGCGCCGCTCTTTGGGGAAGACCATCCAGTTAGAACCTTTCGTGTACCAGTTTGTCGAGACAAGATCTGGATCTCCAAGATCAGCTCTGCGCACGGGTCTGGTTTGTCCATTCGCAAAATGGGCCGCTCCAGTCTTGAGGACAGCATCATACCAGGTGGGAAAGCCGGGATGAGTAGGGTTTGGGGAATAGGGTTTTGGGTGCAAATACAATCAGAAACCCTAAGAATAGTATTTTATCAGAAACTCTAAGAATAGTACGGGTAATTACTCAGGCCCCTGTAGTACAGTAATTAGGTTTAGGGCTTGGGACTTACCCTGAAGACTACAGAAGCTGTCCCCCAGCCTCGCGGCGAAGACCTTCAGATGCAACCGGCGACACCTTCCCAGACTGCGGGAGACTGGGACGGTCTACAACGTTACAAGTGGCCTTAATCAATAATGGCACGGGTCAGTACAGACTCGATTCCTTCCACGGCTGTCTAAAGCAAGGAGCTGTATAGAGTATTTGAAGGAACGTGCAAGTTTTGTAATGGGTTTTCGTGGTTCGAGGCTTGGGAGATTGTCGTACCAATTAAGCCTTGCAAGCATGCCCCTGCTTGTGGTACAAGTAAATGAAGGAACACCTTATATTAACAAGCCTGTACATCCCTACAACCCTACAAAATCTGAAACCCTGAAAAGAACCCTAAACCCTAAACCCTAAACCGCTCGCAAACGCACGGATCGGACCCTTCGGGTGCTCCGTACCCTGAGTAATGCTAGGGTCCGGCACGAAGGCTCTAACCCTAAGGGTCCAAGTACCTAATTATCATATACTCTCCAAAATAGTAACCTACATAACTACTATCCTAAAACCGAGTACCTAATTATTGGATCCTTTGGACCCTTAGGGTACGGTCTGAGGAGCTTTTTCTTAAAGGGTCCCAGGGACTTCGTCGTTTACATGCTGAGTTGGAGGTAATGTAGGAGCCTGATTAAGAAACCCGGGGCCTATAACCCCCAACATAGTAGGGTTCATATAAAGAGCCCTAACACAGGCCCAAGGTTTCTTAATCAGGTTCCTACATCAAACCCCTCAAAACCCTTATAATACCCTTATAGTACCCTTATAGTAGCCCTTATAGTACCCTTTAAAGGAACCATTTAATCAGGTTCCTACATTAAGATGATAATCGCTTTCAGCAAAAATTGAAGCCACGAAGTCCCCAGGGCCTGCAGTATTTGTAGCTGAGCAAACAGCCTGTACCTTTTTGCGCAGCCTGGCTACTGGCCTAGCTACCCTTTTTGGATGCCATCATAATAGGAAGGTGCCGGTATAGTCAGTCTTCTTAAAGGCAACGGTGTGATTAATCAGGCGCTGCTTCGGGGTTTTAGGGCCCAGGGTAGTCCTTTCTGCTGGGAACAGCCCTGAGCCCTAAGAAACCTCCCAGCCTACTTGGAGCTTCATGGCACTTAGTAAGTACAGTTATAAGTACCTTAACTGGGGATATAACCAAATATAAATAGGGTTATAAATAAGGAACCTCTAAGTAATGGTGTCTAAGTAAAGGTGTCTAAGGTGCGGCCTGACGACTTGCAGGGCTTCTGCGGCCGAGGGCTCAGAAGCTTAAGGGTAACCCTAAACCCTATAAACCCCTAAACCCTAACCCCGAAACCCCTAAACCCCTCAACCACAAACCCCTAAAACCCTAAACCCTAAACCCTTAACCGTAACCCCTAAACCCCTCAAACCCTGACCCACATACCCCTAAAACCCTAACCCCTCAACCCCTCAACCCTAAACCACAAACCCCTAAAACCCCAAACCCCTAAACCCCTAGTTAAACCCCTAAAACCCTGACCCCATAAGGTCTCGGGGTTTCAGTCCGTAAACCCTACCTCAAAGCCCCTTGAAGCCCCATTTAGGCCCCGTCTACTTAAAGGCTCATGGGACTCAGTAAGTAGGTTATAATTAGGATAACCCCACGTAGGGGACGTATAACCCCAATTATAACCTACTTACTAAGTCCCATGATCCTTCAAGTAAGCCCTAAACCCTAAACCCTATAGACCCCTTTAAGGAACCCATTTAGGCCCCCGTCTAGGCCCTGTTCAAGGCTCAACGTTCAGGGTTTGGGCGAAGGAGCTGGGCATCGAGGGCTCAAGGCTTTGGCGGCTCTGGAGTTTAGGGTTTAGGGTTTTTTTTGGAGGGGGCTTTAAAGTTTAGAGTTTAGGGTTGAGGGGGAGTTTGTAGAGTTCAGAGTTTAAGGGGGTTTTAGAGTTTAGAGTTTAGGGTAGATCGTTTTCTTTTGCTGCTTTGGCTTCAGCTTCTTCTCGTGCCTGCCGGCTGTGCACAGGGCCACTGCCTGTCTTTTTGGGAATTGTCCAGCCAGGGTTTAGGGGTCAGCTCGGTTTAAAAGGCAGGAGGAGCTTATGCATGACGGAGTCTCCCTTAGCAGGTACGCTATGTCCCTGAACCCTATATGGGGGTTTCCGAAAATTGGGGACCCCTATCTAGTACCCAAATTAGTAGGATCCTTATTATCAGGACCCCTAAACTAAGGTATCCCTAATTCTCGGAAACTGCCATGTAAGCCCTGAGCCTAATTAGTCTTTCATGGGCCTGTCGGGGTTATGTGGAAACTTGAAGTACGAGGGACGAAACCTCGCCTCAGGATGGATATTTAAGGGGGCTCGCGGGTGTAGGGTGATAAACTAGGCTCTTCAGTAACCCACGGAAAAAAGCATATACTTTTTTAGGATTCTCAATTTGTAGTAGGAACCCAGAAACCTGAAAGCAAAAGAGCCTGCCACTGAACAGCCTGGTAAAGAAGCCGGGCTACTTGCACCAGGGCTGAAGAGGGGTTTCTAAACCATGCTTTATCAGGGAGCCCGGCGGCATTACATTCCTAATCATTCCGGACTATGTTCACCTTTGGGGTTCTTACTTGCGAGCGCAGCCACATGAAACGGTTTAGGGGCTAGGACCCAATGCATGTGATAAAAAGGAACTGAAAATTGATATCCAAGGAACAAGCGAAATTTTCTGGTTCAATCAGACTCTCCGAACAGCAAGCACCGGGGTCCGAAAAAAATGATTTGGGGCTTAGAGGTTGAGATCAGGGCTCAGGCGATTTAGGGCTTACCCTAAGGCCCCAAAGTAGTTCATTCTGGGTGTTCGTATTTAGAATCCTATGCGGTAATCCCAAAAGGGAACTACTTTGGGGCCTCTGGTTAGGGCTGCGAGCCTGGGTTCCCTTCATTGCAACCCTGTTGATGCCTCCCGGGATTGCAAGAAACCAACCCCAGGCTCCAAACCCAAAAACTCCTCAAGAAGATCCTGAAATCCCCCAGAACCCGAAACCCTAGAAGTTACGGAGAGCTGCACACTGCGCTGGAAGGTACCTTTCCTTTAAAGGAAACTCCAGAAAGTTGGAATATGGATTAATGGTAGGATCCCCTATAATTTACCTTAAAGGGGTTACGATAATGAAATTCCAACTTTCTGGCTTCTACGATACTCCGGGGAATGGGGCTCCGTGGGGCCGGTCCCTCCTCTGGCGTGGAACCCTCCGCCCCAAACTCGACCTCGGCCCCGAACCCCTAAACCTCTGCGGCCTTAGTAATTTGAATAGGGTTTCGGAGCCCATTATGCTATAATTATAATAAGGAACTTCCAAAATAGTATAGGTAAGTATTGAGGCCCCTATATTAAAACTCCAAATGGTTCAAGATGAGACCAGCTCCGACTTCCGGGCTTGGGGTCTGGGGCATTCTAGGGCTCAGGTTGAGGGCCAAAGTTGAGGATGTTCTTGGCTTGGGGTTAGGGTTTAAGAGCCAATGCTGAGCCAGGGTGCTTCGCGACCTCATCCATTCGACCATGCCTGATTTAGCAATCACTGCAAAGCTCTTCTCCAAGTCAGGGCTTGTCAAGCTTAGGATGGCGAGTCCATGCTTTTGGGCAAGCCTGTCTGCTTCTGGAGATTGACTGAGCGCGAGGGTCATTCAAAGGTTGCTAGACCTCAAAAAGCCCTAATTAAGCCCTAAACCCTAAACCCTAAACCCTAAACCCTAAATTAAGCCCTCGACCCCTTGAGCCCTCTGCAAAGCCTATACGCCCCAAACCCTACACGCTACACACTGTTTCAAAAGCTGAATAAGGCCTTAAACCCTATGCCCAAAGCCCTTGTGGCTGCCGGTAGAGCCCCAAAAAGAATCATGTCTTCTTTGCCCAAACAGTGTGGTACACAACATCTGGAGTTCTTACGTTAAGCGAGTGTATCGTTTAGGGTTTAGGTGTTTAGGACTGGCTTCCTTTGTATACATATCCGATGCACAAGAAGCCATTGTGAAACTTGCTGTACCGGTGATTGGCAAAAACATGTTCAGAGTTATCCGACCACTTACCAAACAATCTATAACAGAGTTGAAAGTGCAGAGCGTATTCTGCGCATTGTACATATAGCCAGAATTACGGGACTTAACCCTACACGCAATATCTCAAACCTAGTCGAGCGGTCAGAATACTTACTCGTAGTCGCTACTTTTCGCTAGAGTCCCCAGTAATTCGTCTACTACAAACCCGGCCCGCCCGAAAACATCCGAAAAGCCCTACAGTAGTGTTAAGCTTCCACCTGTCACCAGCTTGGCAGCGTCATCTTCGGCCGGGGGCAGCCCTTGTGTTGCCAACTCGGAGCCACGGTTTAGTTAGGGGTTAGGGTTTAAAGGTTTTTCAGGATTTTAGTCAACATAAAATCCTACATTCAGGCTCTTAACGATTCGGTGACTTAGCGGTTAGGGTGCGCGGTTCAGGTAAACGTCTCAGGGGTCAGGATTCAGAGTCCCTGAGTCTGTTCTGATGATTTGTGACGCGGGCTTCCCATTGTTTTGCCCAGTTTTCTTTCTAGAGGGCTGCCTCAGTCTCGGACTTCACCAGGGCTGAACGGGCAAAGGCTTGAGGATACCTCAAAGGCTAACCCAAAATCTTACATATACCCAGGAGCACGATGAATTCAGCTCAGGGACGATGTTCGATGATTTGATGGGTCTGGGAGTTAGGATTGAGGCTATGGGGTGATGCCGAGTAGACCCTCATCAAACGGCTGATGCTACGCAAGCCGAAAGCAGGTCGGGTGGAGCAGCATGAAGAGACATGTGTCGGATTTTCCGAAAATTTGCGGACCGTAAAAAAGTACCCGAAATAGTAGGATTCTTGTTATAAGGATCCCACAATAACTCCTAATTTCCGTAAACTACCGTGTCAAGCCGTGTCGATAACAGAAAGCCTGAAAAAGGAACCACACCTTGTACGGTAAAGGCCCAAGCCCTTGACCCCAAAGTAAACCCTACTCCCTAAACCCTAAACATTTAATTATCCATAGTAAATAGTTAAGCCGTGCCCTTCACGCCGATCGAAACCACTCGAAACGATATTGTGGGCTACGTTGCGTTGTTACAAAACCCTAAACCCTAAACCCCTAAACTCTAAACACCTAAACCCTAAACCCCTAAACCAGTATTTCATCCCAAGTATGTAGGTATTATGTACTTGCATACCAGGAGCCTCAGGTTCCTGGGGGGGTCTTTAGGGGACTTAGCAAGGGCTCCTTTAAAGGGGATGCTAAGGGTTCCTTTAAGGGGCTCTATAAGGGTAGTACAGGGTTTAGGGTTTAGGGTTCCGGGACTTAGTAAGTAGCTAGTATAGAAGACTTATAAGTACCCTAAAAGGGACCCTAATTGGGGATGTGGTACTTGTAAGTCCCTAAAATAGCCAGTTACTAAATCCCTCGACCCTCCAAGTAGGCACCAAACCCTAGACGATCAAAATTGAGGACTCGGATTTTGCTTGGAGTCCTTGGGTTGGCCTAAACCCTAAATCTCAGAAGCCTAGACCTGGAGAATGATAGCCTTTCTTCGGTTTTGGGCCATTATTTTACCTACTGTTGGGGGCATAGGTATACCCTAAGCCCAAAGGCCTGAAAGTTTTTCAGGGTCCAGGTACATCCTGAACCCGAGCAACATGACAGAACGAGGTAAATAGGGGTCAATAGTAATTTGAAGGGAGTACTGTAGTTTCAATGGGCACCATAATGGATATGCTTACATAAAGAATGACCTCTACAGTGCTTTGGGGCCATAAACACACATCTGCGCAGTCTTAAGTTTGAAGTTTAAAGCTTACGGTCTGGGGTAGGTTAGGGGGCCTTGAAGCGATCCCAAAGTTGAAGCTTCGGGCCTGGCCTAGAGCAGTTTAGGGCCCTTTGGAACCCAAAGGGTTGTAGGGTTGAGGGGTTTAGATTTTGGGGTTTAGGGCTAAACTGTTAGATCCTAAACCTCCTAAACCCCTAAACCCTAGACCCTAAACTCTGAAACCCTAAACCCTAACCCCAAACCCTAAAAAAAGCATTTCATCACCACGTGTGGCTTGCGCTGTCCAGTCTTTCGGGCGGGATTCCAAGCGAGCGCAGAGGACAGCACAGGGCTTTACAGTTGCGGTTCACTTTTCTTCGCAATGCCTGCAAGGTTAGGGTTCATGGTTTAGGGTTCACCGTTTCGATACACCACTTTAACAACGAGTTGGTGGGAACGTCTGGCTCTGCTTGTGTTGACCCAGTGTCTCACAAGTGTTGGCATAGTTTGAGCCAGGGTAATGTACGAGCCTTGATAATTAGAATAAGGTTTTGGGGCCCATGATACTATACTTATATTCAGGAACCCCAAAGTAGCATAAGTAAATATTTAAGCCCCTCTAGCATGTGGCTGGTAGCACCCTGGCAGGTCCTCTCAGCCCTCTTGCTCCACCTGCCCGAGGTAGGCAGCCGGATCAAAGGCGGCTCAACCCTGAACACCCAGAGAGCCAGGAGATTGATGTTTCGTTTAGGACTTTTAAGGAGCTAGATTTATCGTTTAGGACTTTCAAGGAGCTCGATTTATCGTTTAGGGCTTTCATGGATCCTGAGTGACTGACCATCTTGTCTGCTGAGATACCTGGCCTCCAAAACCTATGCTAGGTTCCTGAGTAGCCCCTTTACAACAAGGGTACCCTTTCTCCTACTGTATTCGGTTATGAAAACGGACCCTAAAATCAAAAAGAGCAAAAGGGTACTACTCAGGAACCTAGTATGCGGCAGAGCTGTAGACTAGCCCCCCACCCAGCAGTTGCACAAGGCGGCCGATGAGATCACCCAGCCAATGATATGCAAACTGCTTTCTGTGTCAATCCCGACAGTCTGGAAGGTGATACTTGGTACTCAACTGCTAAATCCTTGCTCTCTGAAACTGGTGTCTGTAGGCGGCTGCAACGAGAGACGGGCTCACAGGCCATCCAAAGGCATCGAGCTCCATGAAATCTGAAAGCAGTATATGGGCCTAAACAACCTGTACTATTTTGTTTACTGTTCTTATTTATTGTTTTTGTTTGGGTGGGTCCCTCTTATATTTACAGTATAACGGGCCCAAAACCCTATTCTAATTACTGAGGCCCCCCCATATTAAGCTTACCTTACTCCTCGATCTTCAAGGCAAAAGGACACCCGAAACCTTAACACCCACAGGCTGGACCCTGAAACCGAAGCCCCTGAAGCCTGAAAGCCGAATCCCTCATAAACCGGAAGAAACCTAAACCCCGAGCCCTAAAACCTAAACCCGAACCTGCGTCATACCTAAAGGCTCCAGGGAGCCCGAGCCAGCAGGTCATAGGTGGAGGTTGCAAGTAGCCTAACTCTGAGTCTCCTACTCATAGGGGCCTTAAACGTTAGAATAGGGTTGTGGGGTGTCTTTCGCTGTAGTTTGAAGTCAGAACTCCAGGGAGCAACAGTTGCAATCATTCATGCGTCTATATTAACCCGAACAAACTTACTAAGCTCCTTGATCCTTCAAGCAGACCCTCATCCCCAACCCCTCTGAAACCGGAAGCAAGGTTCCTTGCAATTTGCATAAGGCTTCGATGAGATAGGCCTTAATAATTCGGATGGGTGTTGTGGTAGTACAGGCTCTCAACCCGAAGACCTTGAACCCTAAAACGCTGAAACCCTAAAACCCTGAAACCCTGAAACCCTAAAACCCTAAACCCTAAACCCCTAAACCCTAAACCCCTAAAGCCCTAAAACCCTAAAACCCTAAACCCTAAAACCCTAAAACCCGAAATCCTGAAACCCTGAGACCTTCAGACCTTAGTCCCTAAAGCCTGTAAGTGCCTATAAGTCCCAAGACCCTGAACCCGAACACCCTAAGTACGAACTCTTATAGAGCCTTTTAAAGGAACCCTTATCATCAAGGAACCCTTATCATCCTGTTTAAAAGGAGCTGTTATCATCCCTTAAGGAACCCTTAACCCTTAACATCCCTTCAAAGGAACCCTTGTCATCCCTTTAAAGGAACCCTTATCATCCCTTTCCAGGAACCCTAGAAAGAGCTTCGGGCAGCCTCCGGGCTCCTAGACATCGGGCCTTGCTGTGAGGAAGGTGCTTCCCAGGAAGGGAGGGCCTCCAGCCCTTACTAGGTTCCCCAGTGTCCCCAAGAAGGGTTTAGGGTTTAGGGTTTAGGGTTTAGGGTTTAGGGTTTAGGGGGTTCCCAGAGATCCCAATACACCTTAATTGAGGAATGTACTACAGCTTAGGTCATAATATGAAAGCCTCTAGGATTTAAGGTATATTCCTTGTTTAAGAGGTATTGGGTTATCTGGGTTTAGGGTTTAAGGTTAAGAGGGGATCCATAAGGGTAGCCTGTTTTCTGGTATTGAGCTGTAATCAGGGAACCCTAGATAAAGTACATAAGGGCCAAAGGGCACGACTGAGGAACCTAGCTCAAATGCCATCGTCCACGAAGAAGATCTTAGGGTCGGGGGTGTAGTGGTCGAGGGATTGGGTTCTCCCGACTTAAGGTTTCGATAGGGTCTAAAAGCATGAGCCCCAAAGTCTTAACCCTCAACCCAAGGCCGTAACCTCTACACTGTAAGCCCTGAACCGTACTTTAGCGAGACTTATCAAGCAGGGTTCAACAAAACACCCTAAACCCTAAACCCTAAAGGCTTCGGGTTTGATCGGAGCTTTCTGCTCCCGAAGTCTGCACATGCGAACTGACGTTTGTCTTCGGGCTCCTGGTCCTAGCTTTTAGGGTTTAGGGTTTTGGGATGAAAGACCATTTTGCGGGCTAGGCGAATTCATTCAGGGTGTCTTCCGACAACTACGGGTGCGGGCTGCGTACTTTCAGGGACATTTGCATTGCAGACCCCATGGCCCTAATTCCTGCGACGGTGGCGGTGTACCTGGTGCTGGATGCTGGCAACTTAGGCCAGTGACAAACGGCTAGCTGGGTCAGCCACCCGACCACGGTGTTGGAGAGTTCAGGGCTCTGCATGCTTTGTTAAGGGAGATAGGGTGGGGCCACAGGACGAAACGGAAACCCTGAAACCCCGACAAGCTGAGCCAACATCTTCTTTCGCTAAACCTGGAAGGCCTCAAGCCGCAGGGTGTAAAGCCTTAACCTTCTACTTGGAGGATTATGGGACTTAGTAAGTGTTATAAGTACCTTAATGGGGGTTATAAGTACTTATAAGTACAGCTACCTTAATTATAACCCGAACTACTAAGTCCCATGACCCTTCAAGTAAACCCCTAAACCCTGAACCCAAAGCCCGGTAAATCCCTCAGACCTAAAATTCGAATCTTCGGCTGAAAATTTGCAAGGGTTTAGGGCAACCTGTACGAACTTTCATCATATAAGCCCTTACACTTACACCTATCAGCCCTTCGTTCGACTTGCTAGCCACGAAAGAGCGAAGCTTACAAAATCTTGCAACCAAAACCGGGCTCAAACACACAAACACAATTCAGAACGTTCCTAAACATCAAACTGTACACCTAAAGGAATTGCAAATTAGGAAATGACAGAAGGCCCAAGTCAATGATTCGGGGTTGCTGAGCTGCCAAGTCCTCCGAAACATCTTGCCAAAGCAACTTTTGCTGGATCAGATGCAGTCAGTTTCGTTTTCGGTCCTGAGTGGTGGAATTCTCCTGGCCGCAAGGCCACCGTGGAACCTGTAAGTACCCTGGGGTCGGACCGGCCACCCAACTTCAACCCTTGTTATCTTTCAAAAGGGCGCCAGGCTGAAAACGGTCCGGAATAGCAAAGAGTGGTCAGTATACCCTCTTGCAGTCTTCGTTCTCCGGTATCCTAGGGCCCCCCAAGCAGGGGCAGAAACAACCAAAGAAATGTTAACGTGCACCATAATGCTACCAACAATGCGGTAGTCGTCATGGTGGTAGTAGCAACAAGTCAAGCAGAAGATGTCGAGTCATTGGCAGTCGAAGTAGTGGCGTTGGTTTTGGTGGTGGTAGTGGTAGTGGAAGTGGAGGGGTAGTGGTAGTGGTAGCGGCAGGGGTAGCCGTAGTGGCAGTGGTAGTGGTAATAAGCCAGTGCTAGTGAAGTGGCAGAAGTAGCAATAGTAGTGGTCGTAGTAGTAGTGGTAGTAGTAGTGGTAGTAGTAGCGCTAGTAGTACTAGCAGTAGCAGTAGCAGTAGTAGTAGCAGTGGCAAGAGAAGTAGTAGCAGCGGTTGTCATTGCAACAACATTAATACTATAAGACCAAACATCATGGCAGGTGCAACTTATGCTACTGTTGCCGAACCCACTACGACGACGACTGCTACTAGTACTACGGCTGGTGCTACTCCTCAATTCCCGCTGCTGCTGCTGCTGCTGCTGCTGCTACTGCTACTACTGCCACTATTACGACGACGGCTACTACTAATTACTACTACTACTACTACTACTACTACTTCTACTACTTCTACTACTACTACTACTACGACGACGACTACCACTACCACTACTACCACTACCACTACCACTACCACTACCACTACCACTACTACTACTACTACTACTACTACTACTACTACTACTACTACTACTACTACTACTACTACTACTACTACTACTACTACTACTACTGCACTACTACACTACTACTACTACTACTACTACTACTACTACTACTACTACTACTACTACTACTACTACTACTACTACTACTACTACTACTACTACTACTCCTGCTACTAAAACGACTACTACGACTACGACCACGACTACGACCACGACCACGACTGCGAACGACGACCGCGACTACGACTACGACTACGACGACGATAACGACGAGCGCGACTAAGCGTAGGATGCCTAGCGAAATGATCTTGGGCGATGGACCTTTGGGCCTCTGATACAGCGGCCCCAGTGCGGTACGAGTATATTAAGCCATCACTATAGGACTAACCCTAAGAAACACTGTTTTACACTATGTAATTCGCAGGCTGATTTGATTTAGTTAGTACGAATGCAACACACCTTAAGCCCTCAATCCGGAAATCCAATGCCGTATAATGAAAGTTCGTGTTGTGTTCTCTTGTCTTATCTTAGCTCGTCTGATATTATACGGTATTATGTCATATGATCGTATGGTAGTATGATAAAACAAGATACACCAAGTATAATACACTATGGCGTAAAACAACAAGATATACTACAACATAACAGAACAGACTAGACTATGATGATGTACTAGAATACAGTATATAGGTGAATAAAGCATAGTCCGGTATGGCGGTCTATGCTATGATGCTTTGTTGCATCTTGTTGTACTATTTTACATCTTGTGACATTCTTTCACATCATAGTATACTATAACATATGGGTGGTTGTCAAAATTAGGGTCCCTTTGTGGGTCCTTAATATAGTACAGCACCTAGTATGTAGGGTTCCCAGAAAAGGGACCGTAATTTTGACAGCCACCCATATACTGTTCATCTAAGACAGAAGAAGGGCAACTGTATACCCTGAACCCTATACCAGCCTAACCCTGAACCCTATACCCTAAACCCTATACTGTTCATCTACGAAGACAGAAGAAGGGAAACTGTCAGAAGCTCCTGGTGCTGTAAAAGTTCGGGCATCTTAGGCGGTGCGCTGCGAGGACGCAGACCCGAGTTTAGGGCTAGGATTTCAGGGTTTAGGTTTTAGGGCTTCAGGGTTTTAGGGTTTAGGCTTCGGATTTTAGGGTTAAGGTTTAGCGTTTTAGGGCTTGAGCTCATGCTGAGAAACATCTTCCAACTCTATGGCAGCGGCATTGAAGCAACTGGAGTTCACGAGCCTGCAAACCCTTACTACAAATCCTGACAGTACCTCACAAATTACAATAACTAAACCCAATTTACACCCGAATTTTTGAAGAGCACTTCTCCCCAGCTCTGCTCCCTACCTACATCTTCATCCTCGTAGTTCGCGACTATTGCGCCGTTAAAGGCTGCTTGAAGGTTTATGCAAGGGCGCCTGCCTACAGGTTTAGGGGTTTGGGATGTAGAGGTTTGGGTCAGGCAAGGACTCTTACAAAACAGGGTTTAGGCTTTATGGCTTCAGGGTTTAGTTCCTGGCCACTACTATCAGGCAGCAGTAGCCCGAACATCGTTTTCAGAAGGGTGTGCGGGTGAGGTGAGGATTACCCAAAAAGTGACCCTCATTTGGACAACCACCCCTTTCAGTGGTGTGCTTCATGGCCTAGACCCAAGAGTAACCCAGGAATAAAAAATGGTACCCTGTTCGGTTTAAAGGCGCTTATAAGAGAACCTTTAAAAAGGGGACTAAGCGCCTACTCCAATTAGGGCGTATTGGCTTATATAGGCTGCCTTGCCTGGTACGAATTGAATGCATTTGTGGAGTTGCTTCGGCTTCTGTAGGGGCTTTGCTTACCTCGGCCTCTTCTTTTCAAAGGCAGCGTCTCGCGCGAGCAGCTTAGCTTTAAATGGTAGGGCTCATCGCTGCTTGAAGATACATCCGGGGGTCGAAGACGCCGTGGTCTCCACTGGCCATCGAGGACACAAGTCGTTCTTTCTTGTTGATTTTTTAGTAGTAGTAGTAGTAGTAGTAGTCGTCGTCGTCGTCGTCGTCGTAGTCGTAGTGTAGCAGTGTAGTAGTGTAGTAGTGTAGTAGTGTAGTAGTGTAGTAGTGTAGTAGTGTAGTAGTGTAGTAGTGTATTAGTGTAGTAGTGTAGTAGTAGTAGTGGTGGTGGTAGCAGCCGCAGTAGTTGTAGGCTACTAGTAGTAGTAGTAGTAGTAGTAGTAGTAGTAGTAGTAGTAGTAGTAGTAGTAGTAGTAGTTGTAGTAGTTGTAGTAGTTGTAGTAGTTGTAGTAGTTCTAGTAGTAGTTGTTGTTGTAGTTGTAGTAGTAAACGTCGTCGTGGTGGTGGGGGTAGCAGCCGTAGCATCAGAAGGGTTTGTAGGAGTAGCAGGAGAAGTAGCAGTAGTAAGAGTAGCTTGAGTAGCAGCAGTAGTTGCAGCAGCAGCAGGAGCCGGAGAAGAACAGTGGTAGTGGCAGTGCCAGAGGCACAGCGGCAGTGGCAGTTGCGGGAGCAGCAGCACGAGCGCAGCACTAGCAACTCTGGGTTCAGCCACTCAGCCACTCGGCGATTTGCCTCTAAACTACTAAAACCCTAATCCAGATTCCCCTTAAGCCCTAAACAGCGGTCCTCTGTTGTATCGAACCCCGGAAAGACTCCTGCAGCCTCAGGAGCCTCAGGATGCATTTACCACTGCAAGTTCGACTGCGCGCTGCACGGTTTAGGGATTAGGGGACAAAGTCTGAAGAATCGAGGAAAGCGGGGGGGTCCTCAAACAAAAAAAGGGCAAAAGGGCAGTGCTGAGGAACCTAGGCCCTAGCATTGCCGAAAGTCGCTTCAGGAGTGAACCCACAGTCCGACTCGGTAAACTTCACCCAGATTATAATCGATACCCTACCTAGAGTAGCTAGCATGCCTTTCCAGGAGGGATATGAAAAAGAAACTGCTTTGTTATAGGTACCGTGGTTGCTCTAGATCAACCCTTACCCCCTTAACTCTCTAAACCCTAAACCACTAAGTGCTGTAAACCCTAGAACCGTGAACCCTAAACCCTTGAAACCCTGAACCCGTAAACTCCTAGTCTATAGCCCGAAATTTAAACCCTCAAACCCGAAGCCCCTAAACCCTGAGTGCTCTACAACAGCCCGAGGCCTAGCAGGTCAGGGTTTCAAGGTTTAGGGCTTAGAGCCTAGGCCCAGACTGGAAAAGGCTCTGGAGGCTCGTTCATAAAACTCATAGCATTCTCAGTAGAACACTAAGGGCTCAACGAGAGAACCCGTATAGAAAGCTCATAGAAGTCTATGTAATGACATGACTTTAACGAGAGTAAGAGCGCAGCGAACTCGAAGCGTGAGACGCGTTCTTCAAAGCCGCCAAAGCACAGCTTTTCGGGAGGTGTCGACGCTAGCCTCGAGGGTTAATCGAACATACAATAAACTCTGCTCTAATGCCACAAAATTCTGACATAATATTGTTCAAAAAAGTGGCATAATATAGTTTAACAAAGTCCACTGTAATATACTATAGTATAAGATTTTGTAAAATGACATGATATCGATAAAGTGTTACACTCACTATCAAAGGGGGGAGTTCCCACCACGTGTACCAAGCATAACATAGGTCACTGACATGGGTATGGTTTTTATTATTAGTATCCCCCTAATAAAACACAATATATACACTCACCTAATCCTAAAAGGAGCCCTAACTACACTCACCACAACGGTAATATAAACCCTACTTAAGACATGTTGCAAATCAAAGGGTAAACGGAGGGACCCCTAATAAGGACCCCTAGGTATATACCCACAATATAGCTGCTAATATAGCTATTATATACCCATTACATAGCCCATTATAGGGTAGGGGTCCCCATTAAGGGTCCCTCCTTTTCCCCTTTGAGCAAAGGCACACTCGGATCCTGAATCCCTGAACCCTGCACCCGAAAATGGGAAAACAAGGAACCCCTCCACTGCTTGGAGGGTCGGGGGACTTAGTAACTGGCTATTTTAGGGACTTATAGGTACCATAACCCCGACTAGGGTCCCTTTTAGGGTACTGATAAGTCTACTTACTAACTACTTACTAAGTCCCCTGATCCCCCAAGTACTTAGTTGAAACAAGGGTTACCTTGATATAGACTGCCCCCAGCAGCCGACGCACCCGCAAGGTCTATAGGCTCAGGCTCTGTTGCTGTCGTGCTTAGGATGTAAGGGATGTTGAGTTCGAAGCTCCCGAATTCGCGTTATCCTGCCAGCTAGAGACTTTAGAATTCAGGGTTTAGGGTTTACCTTAACCCCAAACAACCTACGTTTTCATGGATTCATATAAAGAAATCATATTAGGGAACCCTAAAAAGGTAGGTTAGATGGGGTCCAGGTAGGGCTTGGGTTTTAGAGACAAGGAAAACTTTTGCAACACTCTTCAGTTTATGTATAAGAACTTGGAAACAATCAGAATGGAAAATCCACCAATCCATGCTCTTGCCTTCTTGATATCGCCAAGCTACTGGGTTCTAGACCATGGCAGCTGTCAGGTTTATGGGCTTTTCGGATTTAAGTAAATCATAAGGACCCTTAGGGGGGTAGGGGGAGGGGGGTAGGTGCATTAATACCCACAATAAGGATTCGATAAGGCTTATTAAAGGAAGTATAGTCTCCTACCCCCCTAAGGGCCCCTATGTGTAAGGGTGTAAGAGCTCACACTGGCCCCGAATGCCTTCGCTGGCCCCGGAAGAAACAACCCCAAGTGCAAAAGCCAAAACCGGTTTAGGGTTCAGGGTTCCTACTTGGAGGGTCGGGGGACTTAGTAACTGGTTACTTTAGGGACTTACTTACTATCTGAATCTACTTACTAAGTCCCCCGACCCCCCAAGTAGGGTTCAGGGTTTAGAGGCAAACCAAAACACAAAAAACGAATCCTAAACCTTAGACCCCAGGCCCCAGACAGTATGCCCCTTGAATTACAGGCCTCAACCCTCAGTTCAATCTCATGTACCGGGTCAGTGGAGCAGAGTCATGCCATCGGCGGCGGAAGTATCAAGCAGAAAGCACGAGCTTTGGGATTTCTGCAACCCACTAATTCCGGTAAGGTTACCTGAAGGGCTTCTTTAAGGGGCATCCTACGATGGAGCCCTATAGACCCTTTAAAGGGTAGCTCATTATAGAAACCCTAAAGCAACCCTGAAAGGATCCGTTGAGGGTAATTACCTTTAAGGCGTTCCTTGAAGGCTTCCTGTATTGTTTCCTTTATTCCGACGGGCTGGATTTGAACTAGACCTAAGATTAAGTTGAACCTACTCCTTCAAGTTTATCTGTTTAGCCGCGATTGCATGATCATTCTCCGAAGCTGTCCGCCCCAAATCGAACTCCTATTTAAGTCACAGGCTCGTTGCAATCTGCTTCGCGTGCGATCACCTTGATCGCCATAGCAAGAGTGAGTACACATCCAGGATGATCTGCACATCCCCAGCGTGTCTGTGCGATCTAAAAGTTAAAGTCTGTGGGATCTGGCATAATGCCCAGCACGAGCCGCGACAATCAGACGGAAACAGAAACACAAGATGAAGTGCGCCTTGTTGCCGAAGTGGCCTTGCACAGGCGGCCTAGATACCTTGGAGCAAAAGCTTCAGAAGAAAACTGTAATGAAACACAGTCAATTTACCCCCTCTTCCCACCCGCGTGCTCAATCCACAAAAATTCGAAAGCCCTTTTGACAGCAACCCTTCCAGAAAACTGGTTTAACCCAATACCTGCTACAACCCTTACTAAGGCCAATATATTTGCAAAATGTAGGGGCCTCAAGAATCAGAATAGGCTGTCGGGGTCAAAAGAAAAGTCTCGGGAATTACTTCGGCCTCTATAGTACTGTACTTCAATAACACTATGGGAGGTTTAAGTGCAGAATGTCGAGCAGTCTGTTTGGGGCTCGGGGTTTAATTAGGGTGTCATCAGGGATTTCGGGCTGTCTGCATAGAAGCGCTGTGTGTCACCAGACGAGACGACTTGGCCAGACCCCGAAGCAAAAGTGCATCATCTCCAGCGCCGCATAGTTTCGCGAACGCGGGTCAAGAGACAAGAGGGGTCCCCCACGCTTGCCATCCGTTGGGAATCGAAAGAAGCGGCTGTGTCAGAATAGGACTTATGGTTTAAGCTTCGGGGTATATTCCTCTACTTCATTTTGTGATGTGAAGGTTCGGCGGATTGGGCTTGGCAGTCGGAAGCCGGAAATTGAAGTGGAACCCTTTTAGACCCTGCTGACTCAAATACTTCTCAAGCAGGTAAGCGAGCCTAAATCCTGCCAGATCCCAAAGGCCTAACAAACAATCGGAAACTGCACCCCGCATGTTATCAAGGCCTGAGAATGTTCAAACCTACAAGCCCTAAGCTTACTGTTCAGGGCTCAGGGGGTCCTAAACCCTGAACTGTTTAGGTGCCCTGGAAGAGCAGCTTCAGTTGGATCCTGAAACCTTTTGTAGACTCAAATCTTGAGACCCCTCAGATTGTCAGAAAACAAGTAGTTTCGGGTGTTGCTCTTCAATCAAGTAGGCCCCGAAAAGAAACAGTTGCCTAGTTTCGTATTGTAGGTCAACCCTAAAGTTGATTATCCAGATATAAAAGGGTAATACTTCGGCGCTAACCACCCGCCCTACAAGACCCTACAAGCAGTGATAGTCTGTGGGATGCTTTGCTGCATACTCTGCGGGGGGGTGGGAGGGGGGGGGGGCCACTGCATCGAGTTTCCCCGGACGCTAAACAAGGTTACAGGTTACCTACTCAGAGGGACCCTTAATAAGGACCCCTAGGTATATACCCTTCGTATAGCTATTATATACCCATTATATAGCCCATTATAGGGTAGGGGTCCCCATTTTACTCTGGTGTCACGTAGCCACTCCATTCTGCTTCCAACTTGCTCAATCGGTTCAGGACCCTTGTCCAAGGTTGTAGGGCTTCCCCGAAGCAGGAACAAATTCAAGTGTCATCGAAACTCCATCCGAGTCTCGATTTCTTGCATGGAAGGGGCGCTGTTATTGCTTCCCAACAGCAATTATCAGCTCCTCTTCTCTTTTCTTTGGCCCAGAAATCCTGCCAATTGCAGGAAGCAGTGAATAATATTAAATGTCGGCATTGATAATATTGCCGATCAAATCGAAATCTTCACCTTCACCTGCTTCTTGGGCACGCAGACTGTCAATATTTTTCAGTCTGCCAAACGCTCGTTATTTTACAAACATTGGAAAGATTGCTTGGACTCAGACGCGGTTCCCTCACAAATCAGCGTCGAGGTCCGCAGAGACTGGCAACGGCATCGAAATCGGATCAAAGTGGCAGCTCCTAGGAGTGGTGTAGGTTAGGGTTTAGGGTACAGGGTTTAGGGTTTAACGATGGACCTGGGGACAACTGGATCCTACCAACATCTGCCTTTAAAATAATCCTGCATGGACACTCCACTTTCTACTGCAGTGGAGGTCACATGCCAAGGGGGCCAGTCTTCAAGCACAAGAGGCAGTGACAGGGCATCCAAACGGCCAGACTGTCTGGAGGGGACACATTGCACAATGACCTATGCACCTACCACCTCCCTGCTACCTTTATCGATGTGCCGACCTTCCCGCTTACCGATACCCACCTACCTACGAACAACTTAGATAATTACATATCAGTTGTGACACCAGGACACAAGTTGCGAAATGCGTCAGATTGTGGCAAACAAGAAACGAGCCTGTGCACGTACACAGACGTGCAGCAACACTACGTGCGTACCTGTATGCCTGCACGCCTGTACGTCTGTATGTCCTTATGCCTCTGCGTGTGTGTGTGTGTGTGTGTGTATGCGTGTGTGCCTCTCTGTGTGTAGATATAACCAACCAAATACACTTAAATACACGAGTGAATAGGTATGCAAGTGAATGAAGCATGAGTAAGTTAGTTAAATGCTACATAAGTATGTACACACACACCTTCATGTGTTTAAGAATCTAACATGTACTCATGTATAAAATTGCTCATGTATTTGTTGGTCATATACACAGGTGTATATATTTAGGCAGCGTCTGGGTAGATGTGTGTATATATATATATATATATGTACATGCACCGAATGCTCATCCTTCATTCACTTCTAGATGTGTGCAGGACTGCGCCTCGTCGGTGTAGTGTGCATCTGGCGGAGGAACTGGCTGCGTACCCAATTCAAAAACTGCATACCCGAGCAGAACATGCCGAGTAAACGCCATACTACACTATGTCAGACTGTAGCGCATCAGTCAAAGCCTGTGTGTAGGCAAAACTCCCACATGTCCGAACATATGCAGATTTGCGTATGCAAAAAACAACGCCTGGGTGTCGTTGCTGTTGTTGGTTACGAAGAGCCATATTTCCCGCGGCCTCCTCCTCCAGAAATATATTGCCACTGCGGTCAGAGCAAATCTGACAGCTGTAACGGCTTTACAGTGGCCAGTGTGCGAGAGACAAGGCAACTCGACGCGTGCCATCACTCTGTTCTCAGAACTCCTAACACATCTATGAGACCCCTATGTCAACAAACCTTCACCAATCCAAACAACACCAATTGAACCCCTGCGCGAAATCACTGGTTTGTTTGGGGTTTAAGGTTTCGGTTGGGGACTAGGTCAAACACCCATGAAATGAGTTGAGGGCTGGGTGAAATGCCCAAAGACAAGACACTGGTACACCCTGCACCCTAAAAGTTTACACCCGACTCAACTCAACACTCTTTAACAACCCTTCCATGCCATATGGGAGTTTCCGAAAATGGGGGACCCTAATATAATACCCTAGATAGTAGGGTCCTTATAAGGACCCCCAAGATGGTGCCCTTAATTTTCGGAAACTCCCACATCAAACCTAAACTGTCAGACGGCAGATACTGTCACACTGCCAAGTTTCCGGAATGCGAAGACTCGTCAGGATAAAATAACAAGGAACGGAACTACCCAAAGGCCCCAAAGTAGTTCCTGTTTGGGGTTCATATTTAGAACTCTATAATGTAATCCCAAAAAGGAACTACTGTGGGGTCTATGGGTAGAGTTGTGTAAGCGCTTGTGCTCAACAAGTGTCGCGAAGTCGCATTACGGATGACCACAAGTTTTTGGAATAAACCCTGTGAGCCCTGAACCATAAGCCCTAAACCTGAAACCGCGAACTGTAAACTCTAGACCCGCAAGCCTGAACCATAAGCCCCAACGCATGGAAAAGCCCATAACCCCAGGCCGTACAGGAAACTTATACCGTCAGCCCATGTTGTTACTGTACCCCCATAAGAACCATAATAAAACTAGTATGTTTAATGTTCTCTCGGGTTTTATATGAACAAGAATAAACAATATAGTTCTTAAGGAGACTATAAGTTAGGTTGGAGGAGATAGCTGGGCTCCCAAAAGTGCCCCCCCAACCCTTCGTCTGAATTATAGGGGACTTCATCATAGAATCGGGTTCCTGTAAAGGCTGCTTTTGGGGGGCTCCTCTGCGAGAGTTACTATAAGGATTCTGTGATTTCAGGGCCTTAATAATCAGAAACGAATTGCGTTGTATACTACACTATAATGCTCATACGGAACCACAAGTGCTCATGTTTCGGACGCCAGCTCCTATGCTCGTCGTACCCAATTTGATTCATCCTGAGCGCCACAGACCTGAATGTCCCAACCACCATGAACCCTAAACCCGTAAACCCGGCGCCACCCAAGCCTAGAACTCTAAAGCCGCAAACCGCTCAGGCACGTGTCGGAAAATTGAAGCAAACAACATCTTGCAGGCGAAGTCTGTGCATCTTCTCTGCCAGGGAGGGGCTCGTTAAGTGTCAGGATTCTAGATGGTGTTTCCCTGGCAGAAGCTCCGTCCTACTGAATTCGCTGCTTTACATGCTGCCGAGTTTGTCACTACCGCAAACCGACCTTCAAACTTTCAGTGTGAGACGGCCCTCTTCCACGAACCAAGAGACTTGGTCATATTGGTCACCTCAGACGGCAGTGACCAAAGAGCCCAGCTTGCCCCGAAAACACTGCACCAACCTCCAATCACTCTTTGGTCCCTAGATAATGATGCTCATGATCAAGATGATGACTGTGATGATGATGATGATTCAGTAACTGATGGTGATTCTTGATGATTATGATGATGACGGTAATGACGATTGATGGTGATTCTTGTTGGTGGTGATGGTGGTGGTGGTGGTGGTGGCGGTGGTGGTGGTGGTGGTGGTGGCGGTGCTGGTGGTGGCGGTGCTGGTGGTGGTGCTGGTGGCGGTGGTGGTGGCCATGGCGGTGATGGCGGTGATGGATATGATGGTGAGGATGGTGATGGTGGCATTGATGGCATTGGTGGTGATGATGGTGACGATGGTGATGATTGTAGTAATGATGACTGCAGTGATGATGATGATGATGACGATGATGATGACGATGATTGCAATGATGACGGTGATGACGGTTGCATAGTACTAGCACTGGTGAGGATGACGGACTGATTCATGGTGAAGGCTCATGCCTTCAGCAAGCTTCAACCATGCTGCTTGCTCCCGGAATCCAGAGCAGATCCTGAAACCCGACACCTGAGCCATATACTCTAAGTTTCCTGGTTTCGGTCCTCCTTTTCAACTTCTTCATCCCCGAGAGTCTAAGCCCCCAAACCAGGGCAGCACCAAGGATGCCCAAAATGAAATTGCTGGCAAGGACACTTTGTAGGAGGGCGTAATGATAATTCCCTAAATTCTATAGGGACCCCACAAAAGAAAGTGGATGGAAGCACAAAATCTTGCAGTTAACTCCAGAATTCAGAAAGTGGGAACATTGGTTCAGGATGGTTGATGCGTGCTTCGTTTATAGGATACTGCTTGAGCTAGGGGTATTGGACGATACCAGTAATGCCATGACAGTGGCAGTGGCATTCAGGCTTTAGGGTTTAGGGTTTTGACGACGAAATTCAGAAACAGGCTGCTCGTCGAATCCACACAATCTTGCTCAAGCCAGTGCAAACAGAGGCATTCGTGGTCTGCAATTAGTGCGGCCCTGGCTGACAGCAGTTAGCATGCAATGTAGAACCCTGGGCATCAATATTGGCCTAAAGCCTTATATAGTATGGTCTTTGTGCCCCCAAAAGCCTTAATATGTGGGTTTTTGTCAAAATTATGACCCGTATTGGGGTCCCTAGCTTAATACGGCACCCATATATTTAGGGTGCCCAAACAGGGACCCAGGGACCCTAATCTTGACAACTACCCATATGAGTCCTTGCTGAGAACGACCACGAGCTTCGACCGACAAGCGAAGGAGCCCTGCAAGACCCCCAACGCTTGCCCTGCGCCGTCAAGCAGTCCCACCCCTTCCAACCACAGTATTCTCTTTTAGGGTTTACTTGAAGGCTCATGGGACTTAGTAAGTAAGGTTATAAGTAGGTTACAAGTAGGATAACCCCACTTAGGGGACTTATAACCCCAATACTTACTTAGTCCCATGATCCTTCAAGTATGGTAAGACTCGGGGATTCGTTGGCCTGCTAAACCCTAAGGGTTTAGGGTTTCTTATGGAAAAACATTCCTTTTTAGGGCTCCTTATGATGATTTCTTTATATAAGTCCTTCAAAAGGTAGGTTATCCGGGGTTAAGGTAAACCCTAAACCTTACATGATGGGTTAAGGCGTTCTACTCCAATATAGCCACTCTAATACAGGATTGAGGCCCCGATCCCCAGCAAACCCTTGTCCCTACCTTAGGTACGGCCCCCATACAGTAAGAGTCTATAATAAGGTTACTACTAAGGTCGTACTATATCTATATTATGAATATTATTCAACTATTACTGAGTGGGGGCCACCCTGTGCCTACTTGAAGGATCATGGGACTTAGTAAGTAGGTTATAATTGGGGTTATAAGTCCCCTAAGTGGGGTTCTCCTAATTATAACCTACTTATAACCTTATACTTACTAAGTCCCATGAGCCTTTAAGTACCCCTCAACCCTGAAGCCCGAAACCCTGGATTCCCTCCCACCCCGCCTCCATCAACAACACTAAACCCCAAGCCCTGGACTAACGAAAATGAGCCACTAAGTCCCGTCCTAACATGGAAGCCTTAACCCAAGCCCGAAACCCTATGTTGTTAGAACGGGCTTTGAGGCAATCAGGGAGACTAAAGTATCAACTCCTACTCCAGAATGCTTCCTTTAAGGAACAGGTCCCCCAAAAGCTGTGGTACCCCCCAACAGATATACCCTGCAAACCCTAATACCTCCATCCTCAACCCCTAATACCCAAAACCCTAAACCCTAATCCTGTACACCCTAAGTTAGACCAGCCACTGAGTGGAGCATGCCGTGAGTTCGCAGATTTTGGAGCCTGCGCAAGAAGGATCTAAGACGGACCTAAAGTAAAAGCCAGAAAGTTGGAATATGATTGTCCTAAACCCTTGATGGTAAATTATAAGGTATCCTACCCTCAAACCATATGCCAACTTTCTGGAGTTCCCTTTAAAGCAACCATTATCTTACCCTTGGTTAGTAGGGAATGGAGGAATGGGGTACACTTATAACTACTATTATTACCATTCTTCCATTCCTTACCAACCAAAGGTAAGTTATGTACCTTTACAAAGGGATATGTCCCCGAATCACTGAACATGTGCAAATTTACTTCTTTGCTCCAGGGCTGGTCCGGGGCTCTTTTGCGGGTTAGGGTTTGGCGCTGAGGGCCCAGGGCTTAGAGCTTCAGGTTTGGGGTTCTGGGCCTAGGGCTCGGGGGTTAAAGCTTAAGGGTCCTAGTCTTCTCCCAGAAAGCCACAAGGAGCCTTCATTTGTCCTCGAGTTTGCCAGGTTAGGAAACCCAAAACCCCCCAACAAGTTACTAGCCCTGCAGTTGACTACCAAAAATGGTGAGGGGATGAACCCTGAGCCCTAAACTGGGTTCTTGCTGAGGAGTTAATTTAAGTTACCACAATAAAGAAACCATAGTATTTACTATAGACCTCTATTATGGTAACTTAAATTAACCTCCTTGAAAGAACCCAGTAAACCTCAAACCGTGAACCCTAGACTCTGAACCCAAAGCCCTGCACCCTGGCCCAGCAGCCGTGAAAAGGATCCTAGAGCCTGGGAACAGTGGAACCTGGATCATGGGCGCCTTTATATAAGGGTTCAGGGTTTAGGGAGGGTCCCTTTCTCGGCTCATTTAAGCCCTCTTGTCCAGTAATTATCCTGGGGAACTAAGAAACAACTTTAGGAGTATGTTGGGTTTTACAGGGATCATCGTGCCCCCCAGAGGCCCAGAGGTTTAAAGATTGCCAACTCCACTACTCGGTAAGGGTTACATTACGCAGTTCAGGCCATGGACAATGATTTGGGATTGGATCGGAGTGTGGTGGCTCATGGTGAAGTTCTCGGGTTGCGATTTTACGTAGAATCTCCACTACAGTTCCTGCTTTATTTACCTCGTCTTTGTATGGTAAGTTCTAAACTTGATTCTTAAGGGGTCCTATCTCAGAAGATGGTTGACCAGAAACAGACTTGGTCCCGGAGTTGAAGAAGTATTTAGGGCCGACGGCCATTTGAGGTTAGGGACTTGGGCTTTCGGAGATTGGGTTGCAGGGATGCGTCTCTTTGGAAACTTCGGCAGCATGAACCTACCCTTGTCTTGTCGATGGCAGGCATGAGAAACGAACGAGATAACCGTCCTTGAGTACTGCTGATGGACAAAATCCTGCATTACCCCAAGGACCCTAAACTATGGGAATTATGGTATAGTCCTTCTTATAGGTAATGCAGGATCTTGTCCATCAGCCGTAGTGCCCGAGTAGTTGGGACGGTTCCCGACTCTTCAGGGACAGTTCACTGGGATGTCTCAAAATCCCTGTCAGTGACGTCTCGCACTGAACCTAAGGACGCCAGTGCCTGCGGGCACAACCTTGACCGTCCTCAATGGGTAAATTCCGGGGTGTTTCGATGCGGGTAGCAACGAAATTGTTTTGCCGAACTGCGCCGCGCCGTAGCACTTCGGAAACCCGAGGCCTAGCTTGGCACAACATCGACCGCGAAGTGCAACGTGAAGGAATACAAGCGCCGCTGCGCACGCAGATGCTGCCGACGGCGCTTCGCTTCTCTCGGGCCGAGAGATCCAGATGTCTACACTCAGAGATCCCAATACCCCTTAATTAAACTACGGAATATACCTTCAATAATAGGGGCCTTCATATTATGATGGTATATTCCTTCATTCAGGAGTATTGAGTTCTCTGGGTTCGGAGGGCTTTGGGAGCTTCGAGGATGAGGACTTAGAATACGCTCCTTCGCCTGGAAAGGGGTCTGCCAGATATCAGCGGCCCGGATGCGCGCATTGTAGCCAGGGAATTACGGCTCGTTGCATTCGGGCTGCTTGCATTCTGAAGCCCTGCGAACTCAACACTAAACCCTTCACCCTGAAAAGCCCCAACACCTACAACCCCGAAACCCTCAACCTCAACGCCGTGAAGCCGCTAACCCCGAAACCGTACAGCCCCGAAAAATTTCACATCGCAAAACCCAAAGCCTCAACCATAGCCCGTAAGTTCTGAAATCTTATACCGAGCCTGTCCACGCAATCCACAGCCGATGGGCGCATGGATGCCTTGGGATGCCAGGCGTCCTGTCTCCAGGGCGTGTAACATAATATGGGCGTAAAGAACTACGATGGAATCCCCTATATACCCTCAAACTGCTACTTCCCTATGATACATATTAGACAGGCTGTATGTTCAGTAGCCCACTCGGACGAAGTTTATACTTGTCGGGATAGTTATATTTGACTATACGAAACTGGAAGCAATAAGTAAAACGGTGTACCACTGAGCCACCCTTTAGATAAGGCTCCTTTAGCATAGAGTAGAAGCCAGAAAGTTGAAAAACCATTATCCCCATGCCCCTAAGGTAAAATATAAGGGATCCTAGCACGAATCCTCCTAAAGCCATGTTCCAACTTTCTGGCTTCTACTGTAATTTAATGTTAGTAAAGGGTTCATGGCTAACGCGTTTGGGAGTTCAAATCCTGTGGCGTCGAAGTCAGCATAAAGTTGTTCCTAAAACTTTCCAGACGCATGTCATAGTACCTATAGTCCTATAAACCCCAAACTGTAGAGAGTTTGGGTATAGTCCTATAAACCCAAAACTTTAGAGAGTTTGGGGTTTAAGGTTTTGAGGTTCGGGGTAATGCCTCTAGTCTCCATTTGTTTCCTTTTTGGGGGTTACCTCAGAAGATCCCCAATAGAAAACTGGTCAAACCACGGCAAGAGGAACTACCAAGGAGACTGTATAGGCAGGGTAAGAACTAGACAAGGTTTTGGGGGATATCATTATGTGAGTTGCCGAAAATTAAGGGCACCCTATTTTGAGGTCCTTATAAGAAGGATCCTACTATATAGGGTACTCTATTAGGGTCGCAAAATTTTCGGAAACTCCCTTGTAAGTAAATGTACATGATAAGGAACCCTTGTTATTTCCGGTCCCCGCTACCTGGACCCCAAACGCATGTAGAACAATAGCCTTTTATAGATTTTGGACCATTATTTTGCCTGCTTTGGGGGGGTCTACGTATAGACCCCCGACGCCGAAACTCCCTCAACCCGACGCGCCAAAATCCCTGCTGTTCAGCGTTTAGGGCTTAGGTCCAAAATAGCCTCTGTCTACGGCTGCTGTGGCGAGTCATGGCATATCGGAATGAATTCGGATATGCCATGTCGCAGGTCAGCTTGCAACTAAGACCCTAAACCCTAAACCCTGAAGAACCAAAAGATTTGACCCAACAGGAAGTCTTACTTCATCATCTTCCATAAAGAAGCTCTGACTACTTTCACCTTATCGGAGTCTTCTTTAATTCCACATGCATTCGATTTCCTGGGCCCTCCGCATCGATACATATACCCAGGGGCCCCAAAGTAGTTCCTTTTTGGGTGTGTCCTCTTTTTTGACTAGGGACTCTAATATACTACCCAAAAAGGAACTACTTTGGGGCCCCTCGGTAATTCTCAAAGACAGCATCGACGAGGGAGGACCAGGGGTCCTCCTCAGTGGGATGCAATCGAAGTTCAAGCGTTCAATCCAAGGGTAAAAGGAGGGACCCTTAATAAGGACCCCTAGGTATATACCCTTAATTTTGGTATTATATACCCATTACATAGCCCATTATAGGGTAGGGGTCCCCATTAGGGGTCCCTCCTTTTCCCCTTTGATTCAAGGCACAAGGCTCATGCAAGTTTCACCATGGCGATACACGCCTAACGCGAGAGCTATGCTCTCGGGGTCGCCGTCATCCAACAACGGGTGCCTATACGCCTCGAGATGACCTCTAGCATAAAGGCGGAGAAGTTCGAGACATTCTCCGGGAGAAAATCCGCTTCTGCTCAGAAGTTCCGTAGCGAAAGTTTCGACGAGATCCTCTTGAAGTGACTCATTGACCGCGCCAAGCGATCAACCCATAGCGGGAACGCGCCCTTGGCATGAGATGTTCAGGATCAGTGAAAGGTCCTGCGTAGCGACAAGAGCTGCATCTTTGGATCCTGCCGGAGACCTAGATCGGGCTGCCTCGCCCGTCTTATCTCTGCCACGGCTTCGGATGATAGGCTGCGAGGTCGGTCGTAGTTCGATGAACTGCTTGTCCCTAAGGCTCCATGTACCCATATAGTATATACTTAGGCATTAAAGTACCCATATAGGGATCCCTTTAAGGCTTAAGTATCTACTATAAAGGTACATGGAGCCTTTGGGTGTTGTTGGCCGACTTGAGCAACTCCTTGGGAATCAAGATGGGGCTCTCGTCCTGGTACTTGATCTGGACGCACGAATTTCACACATGCTTGGAAGCTATGGTGGTCGTGAACGGCTTGAAATCTGAAAGGGCTAATGCTTAATGAGAAGGTCTAGGGCGTAGGGCTGAGGCTTAGTGGGTGATTCTTCTGCGAAAACATTGCCTTTGTGAGCAATGGACAGAAGTAATGTAAGCTACCCACCGCCTTAGAAACCCTACATAACCCCGTAAACACACACATAACCCGTCAACCCCTAAACCCCACAAGACAAAATGTGCCCTGCACGACCCTAAAACTCGATAAGCCCAAAACCCCTAAACCTTGCATATACCTTAAACCCTCAATCATAAACCTTATAAACCCAGAATCAACCTTGAACCCTCAGCTAAACCCTAAACTCTAAAACCTAAAACCTAAACCCTCACCCCACGCCCAAGACCTCCAGGAAGTGCTTGAGTTCGGCACCTTGGGCTATGCGCGAGTCGAGACCTCCTCTGGGTTCGCCTTACGGGTTCCTTTACTGCGTTCCTGTTAAGGAATTTACTTTAAGGTATCCTAAAAGGGGTCTAGAGTAAATAATATGGCTACCGTATTTTGGTAACTTAAGTTCAGGCTTTCTGGTTGGGTATGTTTCAGGGTCATCTAATCTTCGGCTTTTCAGAGCTTCAGGGATCCACTCCTGAAGATTCCACCCTATGTTATACTGTCTATACATATATGCATATATATATATATATACACACATACATATATGTGTACATACATATAAACATACATGTGTGTATATATATATGTATTACATTATCATACGAAGAGAACCTTGAACGTTTCCTCGTGTAGCTCACAGGCCGACTCTGGACTCTGATTGGGCCAATGGAAGCGGATGAGCTGCTGATCTGTGAACCTGAGAGATTTTGATGACCAAATCCACATCACATTATTTAATTTTAACATCTACAGGGGTATAGGGTTTAGAGTTGAGAGATTTCGGGCCTAGCGTTTCATTTAGGTACATGGTCGCAAAACAATGGAACCGACCTGTCTCTGCAGCCATGTTCCTATATCAACCGTTCACTACACCACATAACTACGGTTCGTTCGGCGTGTTACAACGGCGGCAGCTAGAACAGGTTCATCCAAGCGTGCAGGCAAGTGGCATTATCGCGCGACTTGTGTGTGCACAGCACTATGCACCTGTGATTCTTAAACCTGGGATCATTTCTTGTCAATATCACTGCTCCTGCACATGCATCTCCTGCTGCAAGTGATGCACATGTCTTGCAAGAGACCATACGAACATCAGAAATTATACAAGTCCCTATCAGCGGCTGGCTATCAGCGCCCTTGCCAGAGCCCATATCATATCAGCGTGGTTCTTTATCACTTAGGTATCAGCGGTGGATGACCCCTATCACTCGCTGATATACCAGCACCGATGGTCTGGGTCAGGGTTCACGGGTGTACCTACTCAGAGATCCCAGTACCCCTTAATTAAGGAATATACCTTAAATCATAATATTCAGGCCCCTATTATTTGAGGTATATTCCTTAATTAAGGGGTATTGGGTTCTCTGGGTACGAAGACGTCGCAAACGTGGGAAGTTGCAACTCTCCGCAAGGCAGCCCTGAAACTCTAAACCCAGAAAATCTGAAACCCTCAACCCTGAACCTTAGAAGTCCGTTATAGCCCTTAAAGGAACCCTTGCATAGATCCCTGTGACAGGATAACCTGAACCCCTGTAAGTCTGCAGTCTGTGCAAAGTTCAGCCGCGAGGCCGTGAATCTGATCAAGGTCGGGTCGTGGCTCCTTTCCGGCGATATATGCCTGGCCGCAATATCCCTTTAAAGGGATCCAGAAGGGTCCCTTTAAAGGAACCCAAGGTTCCCTTTAAAGGGTTCCTTCTATAAGGGGATCTATAGGCTTTAGGGTTTAGGGGTTTTAGGGGTTTTAGGGGTTTAGGGCTTCAGGGGTTTAGGGCTCAAACCCTAAGCCCAAAATCGTCAAGCCCGAAATCCCAAGCTCTAAACTCAAACCCCTAGATTTCAAACCCTGAATCCCCATAAACCCTGAAAGGCCTAAACATGTCAGGGGCCTTACTGTGCAAGATGGTTAGAGGGCTTAGAACATCGGTTTTGAAGTGGCGAAAGTCCATTGAAGAGTTTAGGGTTTAGGGTTTAAACCCTGAACCCTGAACCCTGCGAGGAACTTCATAGAATATCGTCTATCGCTGCAAAGTGATGCTAAATGGTGGCATTGATGCATAGATAAGACCAATCAGCGATTCAAGGCCTTGCAAAGCGCGCACAGGAGATGTGAAGTGTCAGCAGTGCAGCAGGACGACTGCAAACCAACGGCTTTGCTAGTCCGATCTAACTGGCAGGATCCGTGTACGGTCCAAAAACGCCTAAACGCCTTAAACATAGAAACTCTCAATCCTAAACCCAGAACCCGTCAACCCCAAATATCCTGAACACTAGGTTCTCTCGGTTCCCATTACTTCGAGTCAATGTGACTCTGGAAAATCTTGCATCACTTGATGGGCTGTGGGGCAGATAAGGCAGTAGGATGCCTTCTTCCCCAAGACTCCAAATGCACAAACGGTGCCTACGTTGGAGTCTATATAGTACCTGATTTGGCTATTTGGGGTCTGAGGCTTGTCTGAAACAACATAGCCCCTCCGCACAGCCGCCTCATGTGGGGGCCCCTACTTTAAGAGTCTTCAGAATTATATGCAGCTGACAAGCAAAATTGCATTCATAACCCCAGCTATGTACTAATGTAGCCTTCTATGTACACCCTACTATGCACACCCTACTCACGGAATTCGAATAGACTTCTATGCCACTTTCAGGGACCTCGAATCCGAAACCGTCAACCCTAAGCGTTGATTAAACCCCGAAAAATCCCCCATGCTTTCTGGAGCGCATATACAGTCCCCAAGCCCCACAGAAAGCTTGTACCCCGTACAGCAGCCGCATACAAACCCCTGGACAATGTTGGTCTTTAGCGTGCGAGGGTCGAGGGTATTTGCATACAGTAAAAGCCAGAAAGTTGGAATATGATTATCCCAAGCCCTTTATGGTAAATTATAAGGTATCCTACCCTGAAACCATATTCCAACTTTATGGAGTTCCCTGTAGTGGGGTTTTGCTTTGTATCCTAAGAGTTCAGTTTTCTGGGATGGGCTTTGGCAGCCCTGAAAATTATTTATGGATCCGGGCTGTTTTTGTGCATCCATGTGAATGCAACACCAAGCAGCAATCACTCACTCTTTTTCTCCCGCGATCATGTGGAATGTCAACAGTGGTAACAAGAAAAACGCGACAATCAGCAGCCACTGACACTGGCAGCTCAGACGATGGTGGCCTGCAAGAGCAGGCAGAAACCAAAATCTGTCTTGACACCCTGACAATGGAAGCATTTGACACTCATTCTGTGTGGCAAGTGCAATAACACACCCAATGCGCACCCCTCCATGCCTGCTCAAAGTTGACACTGATTTCCAGCTGGTAGGCCTGACATAATGGAAACACGTGACACTCATTCTGTGTGGCCAGTGCAATAACGCACCCAAGACGCACCCCTCCATGCCTGCTCCAAGTTGACACTGATCTCCAAGACGAAGGCCTGCCATAGTGGATGCATTTGACACTCATTCTGTGTGGCCAGTACAATAACGCACCCAATACGCACCCCTGCCTGCCTTGTTACAGTTGACACTGATCTCCAGCTGGTAGGTGTGTCAACTTTGAGCACGCATGGAGGGTGCCTACTGGGTCCCAACACACACCCTGCATGCCTGCTCAAAGTTGACACTGATGTCCAGCTGGTAAGCCTGACATTAAGGAGCAATTGACTCTCATTCTGTGTGGCCAGTACAATAACGCACCCAATACGCAAACCTGCGTGCCTTCTCCAAGTTCACACTGATGTCCAGGAGGAAGACCTGACTTTAATGGATTGACATTCATCGACATCCACTGCACCGTAACTGCTTGTCGACATGGTGACACTTGGCAGAGGAATCATCAACCAAAACAGAGTCATAGCACCAACCAGGCGGCGAGCGGCTCATTCAGACCTTGCATGTTGGAACAGTTTTTCTCCGAAAAACTGTTCCAACAGGCAAGGTCTGAGCGAGCCAGCTGACACTTCATTCCATGACAAAGCAGACGGTAAGCCTGACATCACTTGACACTCGTTCTGTGTGGCCAGTACACTAACGCACCGAACACGCACCCCTCCATCCATGCCTTCTCTAAGTTGACACTGATGCCCAGGAGGAAGACCTGACTTTAGTGAATTGTCGTCGACATGGTGACACTTGGCAGAGGAATCATCAACCAAAGCAGAGTCATAGCACCAGCCATGCGGCGAGCGGCTCAGTCAGACCTTGACCACTCGAGCAGCTGGACGGTCTGTCCAACTGCTCGACGAGTCAAGGTCTGAGCGAGCCAGCTGACACTTCATTCCATGACAAAGCGAATGGTAAGCCTGACATAATGGAAACATGTGACAATCATTCTGTGTGGCCAGTACAATAACGCACCCAATTCGCACCCCTCCATGCCTGCTCAAAGTTGACACTGATTTCCACCTGATAGGCCTGACATAATGGAAGCATGTGACACTCGTCATTCTGTGTGGCCAGTACAATAACGCACCCAATTCGCACCCCTCCATGCCTGCTCCAAGTTGACACTGATTTCCAGCTGGTAGGCCTGACATAATGGAAGCATGTGACACTCATTCTGTGTGGCCAGTACAATAACACACCCAATGCGCACCCCTCCATGCCTGCTCAAAGTTGACACTGATTTCCAGCTGGTAGGCCTGACATAATAGAAACACGTGACACTCATTCTGTGTGGCCAGTACAATAACGCACCCAAGACGCACCCCTCCATGCCTGCTCCAAGTTGACACTGATCTCCAAGACGAAGGCCTGCCATAGTGGATGCATTTGACACTCATTCTGTGTGGCCAGTACAATAACGCACCCAATACGCACCCCTGCCTGCCTTGTCACAGTTGACACTGATCTCCAGCTGGTAGGTGTGTCAACTTTGAGCACGCATGGAGGGGGCCTATTGGGTCCCAACACACACCCTCCATGCCTGCTCAAAGTTGACACTGATGTCCAGCTGGTAAGCCTGACATTAAGGAGCAATTGACCGGCCAGGACAATAACGCACCCAATACGCAAACCTGCCTGCCTTCTCCAAGTTGACACTGATGTCCAGGAGGAGGACCTGACTTTAATGGATTGACACTCATCGACATCCACTGCACCGTAACTGCTTGTCGACATGGTGACACTTGGCAGAGGAATCATCAACCAAAACAGAGTAGCACCAGCCAGGCGGCGAGCGGCTCATTCAGACCTTGACTCTTCGAGCAGCTTGACGGTCTGTCAAACTGCTCGAGGAGTCAAGGTCTGAGAGAGCCAGCTGACACTTCATTCCATGACAAAGCAGACGGTAAGCCTGACATAACGGAATCACTTGACACTCGTTCTGTGTGGCCAGTACACTAACGCACCGAACACGCACCCCTCCATCCGTGCCTTCTCTAAGTTGACACTGATGCCCAGGAGGAAGACCTGACTTTAGTGAACTGTCGTCGACATGGTGACACTTGGCAAACTTAAAGGTATCATCAACCAAAACAGAGTCATAGCACCAGCCAAGCGGCGAGCGGCTCATTCAGACCTTGACAGCTCGAGCAGCTTAACGGTCTGTCAAACTGCTCGAGCTGTCAAGGTCTGAGCGAGCCAGCTGACACTTCAGCCATGACAAAGCGAATGGTAAGCCTGACATAATGGAAACATGTGACACTCATTCTGTGTGGCCAGTACAATAACGCACCCAATTCGCACCCCTCCATGCCTGCTCCAAGTTGACACTGATTTCCACCTGATAGGCCTGACATAATGGAAGCATGTGACACTCGTCATTCTGTGTGGCCAGTACAATAACGCACCCAATTCGCACCCCTCCATGCCTGCTCCAAGTTGACACTGATTTCCAGCTGGTAGGCCTGACATAATGGAAGCATGTGACACTCATTCTGTGTGGCCAGTACAATAACGCACCCAATTCGCACCCCTCCATGCCTGCTCCAAGTTGACACTGATTTCCAGCTGGTAGGCCTGACATAATGGAAGCATGTGACACTCATTCTGTGTGGCCAGTACAATAACGCACCCAATTCGCACCCCTCCATGCCTGCTCCAAGTTGACACTGATTTCCAGCTGGTAGGCCTGACAGAATGGAAGCATGTGACACTCATTCTGTGTGGCCAGTACAATAACGCACCCAAGACGCACCCCTCCATGCCTGCTTCAAGTTGACACTGATTTCCACCTGATAGGCCTGACATAATAGAAGCATGTGACACTCATTCTGTGTGGCCAGTACAATAACGCACCCAATTCGCACCCCTCCATGCCTGCTCCAAGTTGACACCGATTTCCAGCTGGTAGGCCTGACATAGTGGACGCATGTGACACTCATTCTGTGTGGCCAGTACAATAACGCACCCAATTCGCACCCCTCCATGCCTGCTCCAAGTTGACACTGATCTCCAGCTGGTAGGCCTGACAGAATGGAAGCATGTGACACTCATTCTGTGTGGCCAGTACAATAACGCACCCAATTCGCACCCCTCCATGCCTGCTCCAAGTTGACACTGATTTCCAGCTGGTAGGCCTGACATAATGGAAGCATGTGACACTCATTCTGTGTGGCCAGTACAATAACGCACCCAATTCGCACCCCTCCATGCCTGCTCCAAGTTGACACTGATTTCCGGCTGGTAGGCCTGACAGAATGGAAGCATGTGACACTCATTCTGTGTGGCCAGTACAATAACGCACCCAAGACGCACCCCTCCATGCCTGCTCAAAGTTGACACTGATTTCCAGCTGGTGGGCCTGACATAATGGAAGCATGTGACACTCATTCTGTGTGGCCAGTACAATAACGCACCCAATTTGCACCCCTCCATGCCTGCTCCAAGTTGACACTGATTTCCAGCTGGTAGGCCTGACATAATGGAAGCATGTGACACTCATTCTGTGTGGCCAGTACAATAACGCACCCGATTCGCACCCCTCCATGCCTGCTCCAAGTTGACACTGATTTCCACCTGATAGGCCTGACATAATGGAAGCATGTGACACTCATTCTGTGTGGCCAGTACAGTAACGCACCCAAGACGCACCCCTCCATGCCTGCTCAAAGTTGACACTGATTTCCAGCTGGTAGGCCTGACATAATGGAAGCATGTGACACTCATTCTGTGTGGCCAGTACAATAACGCACCCAATTCGCACCCCTCCATGCCTGCTCCAAGTTGACACACTCCACCTGATAGGCCTGACATAATGGAAGCATGTGACATGTGACACTCATTCTGTGTGGCCAGTACAATAACGCACCCAATTCGCACCCCTCCATGCCTGCTCCAAGTTGACACTGATTTCCAGCTGGTAGGCCTGACATAATGGAAGCATGTGACACTCATTCTGTGTGGCCAGTACAATAACGCACCCAATTCGCACCCCTCCATGCCTGCTCCAAGTTGACACTGATTTCCAGCTGGTAGGCCTGACAGAATGGAAAGCATGTGACACTCAGTTCTGTGATGCCTGCCAGTGACAATAACGCACCCAATTCGCACCCCTCCATGCCTGCTCCAAGTTGACACTGATTTCCAGCTGGTAGGCCTGACATAGTGGAAGCATGTGACACTCATTCTGTGTGGCCAGTACAATAACGCATCCAATTCGCATCCCTCCATGCCTGCTCCAAGTTGACACTGATTTCCAGCTGGTAGGCCTGACATAATGGAAGCATGTGACACTCATTCTGTGTGGCCAGTACAATAACGCACCCAATTCGCACCCCTCCATGCCTGCTCCAAGTTGACACTGATTTCCAGCTGATAGGCCTGACATAATGGAAGCATGTGACACTCATTCTGTGTGGCCAGTACAATAACGCACCCAATTCGCACCCCTCCATGCCTGCTCCAAGTTGACACTGATTTCCGGCTGGTAGGCTTGACAGAATGGAAGCATGTGACACTCATTCTGTGTGGCCAGTACAATAACGCACCCAAGACGCACCCCTCCATGCCTGCTCAAAGTTGACACTGATTTCCAGCTGGTGGGCCTGACATAATGGAAGCGTGTGACACTCATTCTGTGTGGCCAGTACAATAACGCACCCAATTCGCACCCCTCCATGCCTGCTCCAAGTTGACACTGATTTCCAGCTGGTAGGCCTGACATAGTGGAAACATTTGACACTCATTCTGTGTGGCCAGTACAATAACGCACCCAAGACGCACCCCTCCATGCCTGCTCAAAGTTGACACTGATTTCCACCTGATAGGCCTGACATAATGGAAGCATGTGACACTCATTCTGTGTGGCCAGTACAATAACGCACCCAAGACGCACCCCTCCATGCCTGCTCCAAGTTGACACTGATTTCCAGCTGGTAGGTCTGACACAATGGAAGCGTTTGACACTCATTCTGTGTGGCCAGTACCATAACGCACCCAATGCAAACCCCGTCCAAGCCTGCTTCAAGTTGACACTGATCTCCAAAAGGTGGGCCTGAGAAGGGCAGGCAATGACAGACAGTTAAAAACAAAAGCACATGGCGGAAGCAGGCACTGACACCTGCAGTTTCTTTTCAATTGCCGAATGACGCTGACTTTGACGGCAAGCTGATTGACTCTGGCGTTTTGCAAAGAATAGCGGACCCCGTTTGACACTGAATCATACTATTCGACAATGTCAATGACGATGTGACACTGGGTCCTGCCCTGCTGGTACCTGAAACAAAATTCCAGCACGTGACTCTAAAATCGACACGATGACACTGACTGACACTCACTGGTCTTCACCAGACGCAATGACAGCTGTGTCTTCCATGTCAGAAGCAAAAAGCGTGGCCGGGGGAGTCTTTGACTCTCCGACCCTATCCTTGGTGCTGACAGTGACACTGATTTCCTTGGCAAGATCTGGGTCCGTCTTTGCGAGCGATCGTTTGACCACTGACTGGGTCTCCATGACCAGCGCTCGCTTCCTGCCCAGGATGAGGGCAGAAAGATGTTAGGATGTTCAAAATAAAACAGACATCAACACGACTGCAAGGTGCAATTTGACCTATCATGTTATACAAAGACAACCGAATGCAACTGAATGTAAACGACCTCATTGAAAACCACGAACTGACATATATATATATATATACAATATTGTAAACATTGTGATAATTATTGTAAAACTTAAAAGTTGGCATGTTAAATCCTGATAAGTGTTGCTTATTCATAATAAATAAGACTATATTGTACTCAATATTCTGTTTGACAAAAGTACTTTAAAAAATATGTAATAATATATGACAATTCAATGTCTAGAATATTTATTATGGCCAGTTATTGTTCTTAGCCGACTTGTTTGCTGCTAGCAAAAAACGACTATTACTGTTCACCATCTTTACTAAACTAGACACTCGTGGACTTAATAGTAATTATGATACCTGGCCTGTTTTCCTGACTCTTCGACAGGATGGGGCGGAGATCCAAGAATTCCTCGGACGTGAGCCTGACCCTCACAAACTGTGACTTGACCTCCGTGGCATGGTCGAGGAGAGCATTCACAGCTTGACTCTGGCCCGTGAGGACAGAATAGCCCACAAAGCATGACGTCTGCGGAACCACATCCAGGCTCAGCTGACGACTGGAGTGGTGGAGCAAGACTTCGGATGGCCATGACAACTTTGCAATACAACAATTGCAACCGAGAACACCTTTGGTCTGGAGTCGCCAGGCCATGCCAGCATCTGACACTGATTCGAACAAGACGATGTTGTCATGACCCTCCACACAGTAGGTCTGTTCGTGACTCTTGGTGTTTGTCTTCATGAAGTTGAACATTGTGAAAAAGTCTGACGACTGTGGAGGCCATTTTTGACACTCCTTTATCATCACACAGTAGTAGGTGAAGGAAACGTCGTTCTTGTCCATGACACTTTGCCTGATGGAGTGCTCCGAAACCACTTGACATGCTCCTGTGACGTTCCTTGCAAACTTGACGCTGGAGAAGATACCTCAGGGTGTCACTCAGAGATGACACTGAGGATGAATGGTACAGGAATGTTGTTGATTGGTAAGTCAGGTCCAGTATAAACTACAGTCTTTCAAAAAGAGACATGTTTAGAAACTTCTCGAGGATGACACTGCTGCAGTAGCAGCACATCGAACTGAACACAAATGGAACACTCCCAAACCGAGTCAAGTGACAGCTCATGACACTGAGCTTCGTCTGCTGCTCCGGGCCCCCACCAAGAACGGTCAGGGCACGGTTGCAAGTGACGCTGCCACCCCCCGATGGAGTCAAGATGCCATCACAGAAAGCCCTCTGGGCCTCCACCCCCAGTGTGATGGACAACATGACTCTGGAATCGCGAAATGTCTGCAGAGCACGGGGGGTTACTGACTCTAAGGTTGGCTCGTGACACATCGACGTTGAGAATCCCAAGCGTCTCGCTGACACTGACAGGCTGTCCTCCGGGTTTGATATTTTCGGAAGGTTGAGGAAGTTACTACCTTCTGTTTGGTGAAGTTGACTCTGATTTATAGTATTGCTTTTTTGTGCATACACAAATAACAACAGTAACAACAATTAGCTACTATGGTAGCTATTATTTTGAATTATTACACTGGTCTTAGTTTCAGCGAGTTGCCTTCTGACAACTCCTAAGTTGAACCTGAAGTACTTACCTGTGTGTCTGTCGTTGCTGCAGGATGCTCAAGACATTTAACCCTGCTGATAGCAAACCCTGTAAACTCTGACAGGGCACGTAGAAAGCAGCCAGCTCACTCTGGTGGAAAACCGTCCCTTTCTTGACACTGAAGTCCGCCGCAGTGGGGACAAAGTCTCTCTTGGAAAGACAGGCGTAGAAGGTCGCCATGACTCTGCAACTGACAACAAGGGATCAGAAAGGGACACGGACGGCAATGACACTGACAGACTGGAGCCAAGAAGCCGCAGTGACCACTGGCATTTCATCTTGACAGACCAACCAATGACAACTGCTTTAGCAACCACCTCAACTGCTGAGCCTCGGACAGCAATGGCAATGATCGGACCATGGAAACCTGGCAACTGACAGCTGCACAGTCAGTGCTTGGCAGTGTTCTGACTCATCTTTTTTGAATGGCGCTGCAGCTCTTGACGCTCAGCAGCATGCATCCGTGTCTAGTGACACTGAACGCACGGGCATTCTTATTAATTAAAGTTGGATTGACACTGCCACTGCCACACAGGTTCCACATCCCCGGTGGATCCCAAAAGCAGCTCGGGCTCCAAGTGACACGACTAACACTGGATGATGAAGGCGTTCTTTCGTTCAAGGAACCCTGCGACCTTCTGACTCTGAATCTGTGAAACAGAGCAGGACACCTCGACATCACTCTGAGTCTGACTCTGAGTCTGCGAGTCCGAGCATGACATCTGCACATCGCCAGACTGTGGGCGAGGTGTCGTCATAATAATATCATCGTGACCCTCGGCCTTCGCCTCCGACACTGCACCTTCACCAGAACACTGGGCCTGCTTCTTTGACTCTGCAGCCATTCTCGCATCATACCTGTCGGCACATTCGATGACCCTGGTGAGGCGGTCTTCCAACGGCTTGGCATTCGCCCACACCTCGGATGATGTCAACTAGCTAGTGTTGTTTATTAACTGTTGCAGAGTAATATCACAACAGTCAGTCATTCCGACCATCAGCTGTAGCTGCTGCTGCAGTTATAACGACGACAAGAACTGTCAGACTAATAATAAAATAATCAGAACAACATATTCGAGAAATCATACTCATTCGTCATTGATAGACAGTGAATGACACCTGCTGTTTCACATCGTAAGTACAGACAGACTCTACTATCTTCCCATCACAATCAATAAAGCCGGGCACAAATCACATCCACAGTGACAAGCAGATTAGGTCTAAGTCTAAACTCAATAAATATGACTACTGTTAAACGTTACTATCCAGTGCAAGGAGCTGACACTCGCAACTCGTCACGTCTTCGCCTCAGCCTTTCCACCGAGTATCGCCCTTCGTCCACCCAGTTCGTGATGACTCTCCATCCTTGACGCTTCTTATGACTCTGGGCTGGCTCTGACATCCTGCAGACCATCTTGGACTCTAAACGGGCGGTGACACTGTAACTCTGAGAGGCCGAAACAGCAACATTATTGTTGTGCACACTGCGACACTGCTGTCGTAAATGACGCAATTCAACCAAGGATTCTGACACTGCCTGACACTGTCCAAATCATGCCAGGTAAGCCACGAAGCAATGGAGCTTTGACCCTGGCACGGTTAGCGTTCGTGCGGGGTTCGGCAGGGTTTGTTACATGCTCTGTGCCTGTTGCTGCAAATGAATGACTCTGACAATGAATCACAGGTGCACTGTGTCATGAAGCAGCAGTTCAAACCAAGGACAAAACCCCAGGGATTCCTGCTGAATCTAACATGACACCTGTTGCCTGCCACATGGGGAAAGACAGAACAGGCCTCGCAACTTCCCCATCGTCTGACACTGACCTCACAGAGAAAGGAGATATAATTGGTGCTGCGTTTTGACACTTTCACCCTGAATCATGTCGTCGAAAAGTTAACACCTTCAGCATATTCAGGCTGTGTTCCCAAAGCCGTGCATCAGACACTGAATCTGCATCAGAATGCCGTCTCACAACATGACTGACTGAGAAAACTGTTAAACAGAGTGTGCCAGTAACACTGTACTCTTGCATTGGATGCTCCAAGCATACAGGCAATGTTGCTCGACCACGATGGACCCATCATGTGACATACCCACAAGAGCAAAGGAGCAACTGTTCGAACGTCTGAGGCTGACACATGCTATTGCTTGCCGGCTTGGGCTGCTTTGCAGCTTCATCGCCTGCAGTGACTGATGCTCTGAGATACCACTCCGAATGTCCCAGCACACAGGACTGACTCAGCGACAAAGTCAGTGTCATTGTTCGTTAAATACTGTTTAACTGTGACTAGTGAATTAAATATTCAGATCTCAGCTCCCTTCTGCAGTTGCGACATGACACTCAGCCCCAGGAAACATGGCAAGCACTTCCAAGCTGTTTGAGGTCACACTCACCCTCTGGAAGCTGAGCCTTCTGCAAGGCCGAGCAATTGGACCATGACACTGACCTGGATCGGACACAGTTGGTGTATGTGTGAGACAATGATTACGACCAACAGTGTCATAGCAATAAATTATACTATTATTGTCTGACACTTCACACGTGCCACAACCATTCAACCGGCATGGCCTCGCCCAAGGTAGGTCGGTGTTCCAGCTGCTCCTTGGTCTGACAGCTTAGAGGCTTAGAGAGACATGGAACGACTCCACATTGAGGAATCTTGGCTGAAACTATTAATAAGTGTCCATAACCCTCCCATGTGTCAAAGACCAGTCTCCTTTCACATAAGAGCCATCAACATATGCAGCAAAAGACAGTCAGTGCCTCAATGACACAGTGTGCAGCCTCAGAAAATAGTGGCATGCCAATACGAAGGCCCAGGACTCTGAGACTGCTGCTTTGCCCAGCAAAAGTAGCAGCACTTCGGAGCCGCAGTATGACACTGACACCTCGGAGATACATGGTCAGGAGGCAGTGCTGTGATCTGAGTGTGCAAGGTGACACTACTGGGCAAAATCTCTCCCGAAGCACGCACGACAACCACGGTTTAACAATGCCCCTGCACACTCAAAATAAGCAGGTGTCCTTTTTTCCACAATGACACCTGCCATCTCATGTGGGAAGACCACAACGTGACGTCTTCACGTGACACACCCACACTGGCAAAGTCGGCAATGACTCACTGCAGTCGAGCTGTGACACTAAGCCTTCAAGTCAGCAGTGTGACCACTGACCCTGACATCGCTAATCGACATCAAAAGCACGGTGCAGTGCATAACGCTTGCCCCAACCAGACGTTGATCGCCGAAGCTTCGTCCGAGACCGTGACGCTTCATGCCTAGCAGACTTTCTTGACTTCTTGCCGAGCTTCTTCTTGGTCTTCTTCGCAAGCACCCTCCTGACTCTCTTTCTTGAACCCTTCTGATTCGGTAGTGACTGTGACTCTGCAAAGAGTGGTAGAAGCAAAGCCTTGTCGAAGTTGTCTGGTAACACTGGCCGTCCATTGTTTCGCATGTCCTTGACTCTGAGAAGGCTCAGACCCACCAGTGTGACCGCTGCGACGACCTCGATGTGCCTGGGCTGTCGCTGTGTGAGGTGGGGTGGTTTTTATGGCACTACTGATATAGGTTTCGAAACGACATTTGCCGAGGCACATGGTGTTGCCTGCAAGGCTTGACAGCTGACTGCTTGTTATCGACACCGGTTCCAGCTGGTCCATTGGGAAACCATGTAGAATCATCTTCTCCATAGGGGTAATGACACTCTGGCTTTTGACACTGTACAGCACTGACCCTGGAGTGATGCAAGGGCAGTAGCCATCACAAGCCCAGGCACCGCGGCCAAGAGACTGTGACACATCCACAACCAAGTCATCCTTGCTGTGACACTGGTATGTCAGCTGCAGTGCGTCTTTCATCCGCGGTGTGAGTCCAGAGTCACCACCAGCTATGACTCTGCAAGTGTCCAGTCGGTGCGTTTTTCGAAACACAGCATGCTCACGCTCCCACTCTTGGACAGGTGGCCTTTTCCCTCTGACTCTAGTCTTGCATGTTGTGGGCTTGGGTTTTTGGAGTCTCTGACACTTCTCTTTCTCTGGATAAAGACTCTGTAGCTCATGATCCTTCCCCAAAAGACGATCATGTAGGCTGACACTCAAAGGGCGCTTCATAGAGTTGAAAACTTTGCAACCCAATGATTGAAGCGACTCTACATTGTCTGTGATCAAAAGGTCCTTCCTCAGTGCCAAAATATAAACTCTTGGACGCCTGACACTATGTCCCAGCATCGTCGGGCAAACGACAAAGTGGAACAGGCGATATGGCCTCAGGCACTGCATCCTTGACGCTATGTCGGAGATGAACCGCAGGATCCCGACAACGTTCTCGAAAATGGCTAACGCTGGTGTCAAGGCCAGAGTCACTTCCAGCATAGCCTGCATTGATGTATTGTAATTCATAAAATTATTATATATTATATCTGCTACTTATTTATAGGCAACAAAAACAATAATTCAATTTAAGCCAATTAAATATCTATAATATTGAAACCAAAATGAGATACTCTGCTAAGTAGTGACTATTAATGTGTCATATCAATGTGTCAGCCCATTGCAGGATGCTACACTACAGGGAACAGCTTACCGAATGACCCTGCCAATGGTGTTACATTACCCGCCCGGCCTTGAAGGGAGCAAAGTCCTGACTCTCGAAAAAGAGACTCCTGTTGTTGAGTCTTGACCACGGCTTGCAAGGGAAACCACAGTAATAGCTGTTGACACTGGGCAGTTCACTAGGGTGGCGACTGACCATGTCTTCGAAAACTTGTGGCTGACTCTGGCCCCGCTGCTTTGACGTCTGCACAATCCAGTCTCGACAATGTTTCATCTTGTCTGAAGCGAACTTGTGAGTGACACTGAGTCCGAGGGCGTGCAGTGCAAAGATCGGGGCATCAGCCCCACTGCAATCCGTGCCCACATCAAGATGGACGGAGCTGACACTCGCATCTCTCAGACCATGTTCCTGGAGCCAGGAAGTCCTCGAGGACTGACACTGGCAGAGCATTGGGCGAACCCAGCTGTTGAGACACTGCAATGGTTGCGACTGCGGCTTTCCATGGTCACGAAAGAAAACCATTCTGTCCGACTCTAATTTTCGCTGTCTGACACCGTTGCTAGTTTTGACACTCTGAATGCAATGAGCGGTTTCTCTAGCTGGCTTGCAGTCAACGATGAAGATTACATTAGATTATTTAATATGTCTTAAATTTCAATATTAACTAAATTCTTATTAAATTATTATTCTTTAAGTCACCCAAAACAACTAGTTCAGGATTAAGTGTTCATGATGCAACTGGCATTAATGAATCTGAAATCAATATCCATTTAATTTGTGCTACTTCAGAATACCAACTGCAGCTTCTCAACACAATTAATATAATCTGTTCATATAGTACTGACTGACCATTAAATCCAACTTGACTCTGCTCTTCGGACGAGCAGCAGAAGCTCACAGGCTGCATGCATGTGGAAAAAAGTCTGCGTCAGCTGACATGATTCAATCAATCACTGGCCTGATCTTGCATACACATTGAGTCCCCGGCAAAACACCGTGCACACGGATCTGCAAAGACACCTGGCCGGCCGAAGGCTGATATTGACAGCTGACAAACAGAGTTGAACAAACTGCCAAGTGCGAACCTAAAGAGGGAATTCAGCATGACAACCTGGCACTGGCTGCTGGCACTTGACACTCAGCAATGATTCGTCTTTTTCGCGCAAGCAAGCATCAAAACTGTGTCATTATGATGCACCACAAATTTGCGTGACGGTGCATCGTGACTTGACAATGTAGTCAACTGCAGCGATGACTCTGACTCTGAAACTGACCACCGGCTGCTTTTGCTTCCAAAACTCAGCAGGAATGACACTGCGACTCTGCAGTGAAAGCCAAACCCTCTTTCTTAGTGACCCAATGATGAATGACAGTCGTAATATAATACGACGACTATTATTTTCGACATATGTTCCATGTGATGGTCTGAAAAGGAGGGACATTGCTGACACTGCTTGAAACACAAAATTGCTCGTCACCTGTCATCACCATCTTCGGCCGCACTTGATTCTGACTCTGAGTCAGCATCACCCTCGTTCAGCTGCTCGAGGATGACATCTGCGAAGTGATTTTCGACCAGTGGGCCCAAGTCTTGGTCGAAGTAGTCGCTGTCCTTTGACGCTATGAGCTGGAGAGCCTTCAGGTCGAGAACATTTGACAACCATGAGTTGTGAACTTCATGTCGAGTGACGCTCACGTAACTGAGCCCGTCTTCCAGACAAACACAACCCAGGCAGCCTGACCCTGGTGTGAGGTCCACAACACATGACACGTCCAGGGCCCCAAGGAGGGCTCTCCACAACTCCTGACTCTTGGTCTCTTGGTAGAAGAGAGGGCAGCTGGCACTCGCATGCTTGGGAGGGCAGTCTGACCCTGCGAAGATCTGCTGCTTCTTCTCGAGACTGATCTTGGGCCGGCATGACACTTGGGGGACACCGAAGAAATTGAGGTCGTGGGTGGTAGTCTTCTGACGCTTGCCTGACTTCTTGTCGGTGGTTTTCCAGGGTGCTTGGAACTCGTCTGTCCGGTCCTTGACACTGATCTTGACACGGGTGACAGGAGGGATCAAATAGCCTCGCTCAAATGACTCTGACCCAGCAAAGATTTTCCTTGCCCGGGTGCTGACCCTCTTGCGGTTTGAGTAGAAGATGCCAACCTCGTGACTCTTGGGGAAGTGAGCCTCGATGAGCTTTCGTGACTCTCGAGAGCATCCATCCAGCAGCAGAATAAAGTCTGACTCTTTCTGGACGTGGCACTTGTTGAGGTAGTCGAAAAAAGGGGTGACGTCGTCACTGTTGACACTCGGGAGGCGGTTCCAGGCATTCTTGCCATCGACAAAGAGGTCCATCGAGAAGACCAAAAGCCGGTGACTCTCGTTGAGCTTACCGCTCCACGACTTGACACTTGTTTTGTCGAACAGTGTCTTCAGTGACTCTTTCGACTTGCCTGCACAAATCCCAAGTTGACAATGCTCTCTTCGGAGCTTCTGACCCTGTGACCAGACATGTTGGCGTTCCTTCTGACGATCTGACTCTTCAACTTCATCGTCATTTGGGTTCGAAGTTCGCCGAACAAGTTCACGGAATGACACTGGAGGTGAAGTGGAGGCAGTGACACTCGAAGAGGTGAGGTTCGTCAGAGCTGTCACTGTGGCTGACACTGACGCTGCGAGCTCGGTGCAGCTTTTCTTGGACTTGGAGTCCTCCAGCAGACACTCCAGCGGATCTTTGAAGTTGACAGCTGCCTGAATCAGCGGATGCAGGCATGCTTTCACAAAGGAACCACATGTGTGTGACACTACTACATGTCTCTCATGCACAAAAAGTGACACTGACACTGAGGACGTGCCTTGAGGTCATTCTCGAAATCACACTCCAGGAGGGCACGGAAGAGCTCGCATGACAACTTGCCGGCTTTGCAAAGATCGCCACTGACTCTCTCCATGGCAGGAATGTCGGCCTTGTTCTCGTTCTTCTCTGACACTTCACCGAGAGTCAGAGTTTCATCTGACATGGAGGCATCGACCATTGACCCTGTTTCCAAGGGTAGTGACTCATGAAACCGCAAAGGACTGCTGATCTTCTGCAAGGCCTTCATGATCTTGACACTCTCAGGATTGGGTGCGCTGCTGTGACCCTGGGACGAAGCAACCTTCACCATGTCCATGACAACTTTGAGAAGGAAGGCCTTGACACATGTGGTCTGTGCCCAGCCACCACCACCAGCCTTGTCGATGACTCCTAGGGTGTAGAAGCTGGTGTCGCAGTGCTCCCTCAGGAGTGACACTAAGCAGCTATCCAGACAGAACTGCACCAGTGACCCTAACTCTTGTGGTTGCCAACCAAACAATGACAACTGCTTCGAGCATAGCTGTACAAGTCGTGACAACTTGGTGTAGGAGCTGCTCCAAACATCACGGCCGAATTGACGCTGAATCTGGATCAGGGTCTGCTCTATGCCAGGTGACTCTGTCATTAGGGAGGCCACTTTGATCGCACCCTGCAACATGGTCGTGTTGACTCTCTGACCATTGAACTTCACACCTGACTCTTCAAAGCGCTTCAACACAGATGCTTGGCTGCCCTCAGAAGCGATCGCATTGACCCTCTTTGCGAAGGTGTGGAAGCTATCCGCCAAAGCACCGACCCTGACTCTCTCTGAGTGCTTCAAGGCCTCTATGATTAACTCTTTCTCATCAAGATTGAATGCCCGAATCGTGACACTCAAGGCCATTGTGTGGAGCTCCCAGACTCTTGCCTCTTCCAGGGGCGGTAGCACAGTGGCCTTTGACTCTTCATCCAAAGCCTGGCCCATGCTCAAGTACCAAGCGAAAAGCCTGGCTGACCCTGCAATGAGCTGCAACCCTTTAGGCCACACAGGAAGTCGACCGAGATCTTTTGACTCTGCCAGGAACGGGTCTGAGAAATGCAGCCTGACTCCTGACACTTTCTTGGAGTTGTTGCTGACAATGTGCATCAAGGCAGTCTGAACCTCAATGACCTCTGACACCGAAGGTTCTTCAAGAAGAAGACGGTTGTGGCCCGGATGACCCTGACCCTGGAGAAACAAGGGAAACGGGTCCAGCCAGTAGATGGATCCACCAGCTTCATACATCGAGGTTCTTGTGACACTGACACTGCAATTGTCAGGGTTCCACACCTCCTTGTAGTTCGTGACTCTGGCCTTGTCACATGTGATCTCCAAGGGCGGGATGTCATGCAGCTTCTGGCCATGACTCTGGAGTCGCTCTGGAAGTTGTTGGTGCGCCTGACACTGACACTGACATCAATTGTCAAATCAAACTACAACATAAAACTGACACTGTCTAGATTTGTCAGACGTCTGCGTATAAAATCCCCTAAGAAACACTGGCAAACTAAATCTGTTGCTAATTTCAGAGCCAAGCACAAAGCGAATGGCACTCTTCATGAAAATGTACGCTCCAGTCGTCTTTGACTCTTCCTCGTCCGGAAGTGCAGGCATGGGCATGCGAGTTGACACTGGTGTGCTCTCCTTTGCCTTCAACTTTTCCACAAGAATAACCAAATCGTCAACTGGAGGTGACACTTCTGGCTCTTGCTCAGCCATTTTCACTGTCGGTGACGCTGGAGGTGAAGCTGGCTTCTGTGACCCCTGCTGGGGAGTCGCCTGAGGCCTTGGAGGCAGCTGACTCTTGGGCGATTCGGAAGGCTGCACCAAAGGCTCTTTCTGTTGTGGCACTGACCCTGAAGGCTCTTTCAGTTGCAGCACTGACCCTGAAGGCTCTTTCTGCTCTGGCACTGACCCTGTGTCAGGCTTTTTCGGGGCCCGTCTTGGCTGCACCCCTTTCGGGGCAGGGTTGACCATGGCGGATGACACTGACTCTGTGCTAGTGGCTCGAATGATCCTAGATGGCAAGATCTGCGACTCTTTACGTTCGATTCTGGGGTATGCCAATACCTCGATCGTTGGCGCCAACGGCCGACCTAGTGACATGTGCAGAACGCATGAGCCAATACCTCAAAGAGCTCAGACAAGTGTTGACGCTATTGGCATATGCATACTGGGTATGCCAATACCTCGGCCGTTGGCGCCAACGATCGAGGTATTGGCATACCCAGTATGCATATGCCAATACCTTTTACAGCGAAGTCTGACCTCTGATGTGCAGCGGGCCGTGGTTCTCTCGACGATGTGACTCTGGATGGGCGTTACCTGAAGCGGGCACAACTGTGCAAACCCGGCATGCACAAGCTGCTGGGGCCTGACACTCCATTTTCCCCCAAGGTCCCCATTGCTCTCGAAACGACCACAGCTGTGGGTCTGACAACTCAATGAAACTCAGAAAGATATTAGTGTATAACAAACCCTATTAGTCTTCATGTGATGGATGCTTGGCCCCTGGGAAGGCTTTCCTGACTGCGAAGTCACAAGATTGACGACTTATTAGTATAGAATAATACAGAAATGTTGAGTTGCTTTTTATACAATTCCAATCTAACTAATTAAAATGAGGTGACGAAGCAATTTGAAGAGGCATCTCTGCAACAAAATTTCACTGGACTAATGACACTACTGCACAACACCCTGCCTGCACAAGCTGCTGGGGCCCGACCTGGCAACGAGACATCTGCATCTTTGAACTGTGCTGACTCTCCGGAAGGAAAATGCAATCTGAACTCTCCAGACAGCAAACGCCAACAATGACTGTTGACACTCCATTTTCCCCCATGCTCCCCATTGCTCTCGATACGACCACAGCTGTGGGTCTGACAACTGAGTGAAGGAAACTCAGAAAGGTTAGTGTCTAACAAACTCTAGTAGAGAAGGCTCGTACTATTCGTCTCTTCTAGGTAGGATTGACACTGACACTAACCCTTCTTGACTCTTGTTTTTGGCTTCTTGGCTACTGGAGCTGACACTCCAAAGTGCCAAGCATTGCCTTTCTTTCCAGGCACCTGTCGCCTTGGGCACAAACGCCTGACTGCTGCCATTGCAGTGTGTAGTGACTCTAAGTCACTTATCTCAAAGCGGGCTTCTGAAGCCTGACAACTGAGTGTCCAAACAGATTCACAATTTTGGCAAATGTGTTTCATGACTCTGCTGACACTCGGGTAGTTGTGCTGAAACACTGGGGTTAGACAAAATATTATTGACTCTCCAGTGAATGCTGCGGGCTTGTAGTGTCTGATACTTTCCATCCTGGACTGACTCTGCCAGTCTTTCTTCCCGATCAAGCCACCACCATATGCCACAGAGTCAGATAGGCCATGACACTGCCAAGCCTTGAGGTATTTTGGAAGGTTGTTGCACTTATCAAGTGTTGGTCTTAGTCTCAGACCTGACTACATGAATCAATCGTTTTGGGAAAATGATCAAGCCCGGGCCAACACACTTAAATATTGACTGTGTATTGAATAATATTAAAGTGACACACATTAAATTAAACTTAGTATTCTCTGACACTCTGTAAACTGTAGCAATTATTATTAATTAAATAACCCATCTCAACAAACAAATCCGATACTGGTCATTAAGCCTCACAATCGAGATTCGATGAACGGAGCTGTTCCATTTTGACACTGTCATCGACCACAAGAAGATTTGCCTTCCTGACCTCTGCAAAGTCTACCTTGGCCAATTCTCGAGGACGCTTGTATGTGACGATGGAGGGAATGTCACTGACACCGTCTTTGGTCAAGTCCAGAACCAAATCGTTGTCTCCAAACTGTGGCACTGTAACATGACACTGTCCAGAATATTGCTTCATGACACTGCCTCTCCGTAGCGGTGGAAGACTTGGCTTGATTCTGAGCATATTTCTCTGACGCTCCACCTGGCTGTTCTGCTCTCGGAGGACAGTGACTCTGTGGAAGTCCTGCAATGCCTTGTTCCACTTGGGGTTTTTTCCATCTTGTGACACTCCTTCCGGTGCACTTCCTTGACACTGAACCCGAAAAATGTTTGTTCAGGGGCCTTGCCCGACACTAAAGTTCGGATTCCTGCTCTCTGACTCTGCTGCAGTGCAGCGAAGGTCCCTTTCTTCTTGACTCTGACAGTGCCCTTGTCAGCTCTCTGCTTGTAGCTTCGAAAGCGCCTGCCATGACGCTGAAGCCACAGGTCAGCACAATCGCGTGTAAACTGTGTGAACGACAAGGTCTTTGACTCTGACACATCGGCTTCGTTCACACTGTACCCAGGGACATGAATGGGGGTGGCCACCTCTGACTCTTCCTTGGGCCCATCCAATCGAAGTTCAAGCAGGTCTGACACAGTAATGCCATCCAAGTCAAGTGGACCCTTTGACACTTGCAGGAAATTGCGCAGCAGACTCAAATCTCTCTCCACACAACATTCCCCGTCCAAGATGGACAGGTAAAATGACACTATCTGAGGGAGTGCATCTGACAATGTCAAATGACGACTGCCTTGCAGTGCAGTGCCAATCCCAAGGACCCTGGCCCAGGCAGGTCTGTTGTCGTGCTGTTTCGCTGCTTGTGACACTGTGCTAGGATCTGACACCAACTCTGACATGACTCCTTCGAACTGCTGAAAAGCATCTGAACTGCTGACATTGACAGCTCTTGACCTGAATCTGGAATCCAGCGCATCAAGAATAACTCATGACTGTAAGCTTTAGTAATCAAAGTTTTGGATGACACAAAAAACGGACTAAGCCGATCCAAGGTACAGCTTTTTCAAGCGAATGCGAGCCATCTGCAGAAGTTGCTGCCACGTATCTGACTCTCCACGATCCAAAGCTCGCTTGGCTTTGTCCCATGACACTAAGTCGAAGACTGTAAACACCATGTGCAGGTCACCAGTGTGGTGGTCGGCATTGACTCTGGCAATGCAGGCATCAGCAGCAGCGGAAACCGACTGCATGACATCTTGACACTGTTTCTTGGACAAAGGTCCCCGCAAATGGTGCAGCTTTCCAGAATAGCTTACAGCTGACGCCTTCATGGCATTCTGCACAGCCAACAAAGACCATGTGGTTTCATCTGACCCTGTTGCTGAAGCTGGAAGATCTGCGAGCACGTGGCCTTCTATGAAAAGCTTTGTGACCCTGTGGACAAAGTCGTCTTTCTCCGCTTGACACTTGCTGATGTCGTGGTCGGCAACGTCACAGAATGACCCTGAGGAGTTCACAGTGGAAGTCGGCAGACACTCCTGCTGTCAAGACGTGCTTCGCTGTCATTTGCTCAAGGAGTTGCTGACAACTCCATCGCATATTTGGTGTAAGCCTGACATCTGACGCTTGGTAGGCGAGAAGCAGAGCAATCGGCTCCAGGAGCCGAACATATTGACTCTGTGGCTTAGCACAGCTGTCGAAACGCTGTTTGGCAAAGCTCAGGGTGCTGATTGCATGCTTGACACTCTCACTGTGCGAAGAGTTAGGCTGACACTCAGCCTGGATCGCTCGGAACTTGAGCTTCCACTGTTCCGAGTTTTGCAAACTCGGAATGACTCTGCAGAAGTGCTGCCAAAACTCTGCAAACTGACTCTCCATTGTCAGTGGCAAGCCAGCACGTCTGAACTGATGTGCCCGGTCTATGACGCTGATCTGGAGGTTCGGCAGGCAAGTTGCTCGCATGACACTCATGCTTTTCTTCATACATTTCGCTCCGTCTGTCCAGCAGGATCTGACACTCGAGAGGAAGTGTGTCACCAAGTCAAGGTCGACTGACTCTTCATCAAGCACCACGGAAAGCTTCTCAATGCCAACCTTGACACTGTCAGAAACCTTCACACTGTAGTCTTCTTCCAGATCTTGCAAATCCGTCTCTGACGCTTTTCCATGGTGTGTGAGAACTGCAAGGACGCCGGTGAAGACAGGGCAGTGTGACTCTTCGGATTCGTCTTCAGAGGACTTCCTATCGCCAGCAACTGCTCTGAAGCGAATGACCCTGAAGGGGGCCTTGTCATCCAACGACACTGAAATAAACTTTGCTGACCGAATGACACTTCGCTTTCGCCTGCGGGTGACTTCTGTCATGATCTGAACCATCTGCTTGTACATTTTTCGCGAGCACTGACCCTGGCGAAGTCCGATGAACGACTCGGTCCAGGACTGACACTCTGCTTTCAAGAATGACACTGGGCTCTGCACCATCCTCCACGCACGAAGCCAGTCTGCCAACTCAGGAACATGACCCTTCAGTCGATCCTCGTCCTCTCGATGCATCATGACGCTGCAACTGAGAGGCTCATCCGGACACTGCATCATATGCACTGCTCGTCGGTGCATCTGACACTGCGAGTGCTGGTACAACGCTGACGCGTGCATCTGACTCAGTGCTCGGATCTCATATCTGGCCCATTTGGAATCCCAGCGATGACTCTTCCTGCTGCCTGTGACCTTGACACTGAGAGAGCGGGCTCGAAGGGCTGCGCAGGCAGCACATCCGAGACCCCATGGCCCTCCCCTTTTCTTGGGTCTTTCTTGGAGCCATGTGACTCTGACCCTCTTGCCAGCACGTGTCTGCAGAAAAGAGCCGTGACTCTGACACCATTTGACTCTGAATCTCTGGAACCAACATCTTGGACAGGACTGATCGAACTCGTCATGACACTTGCCATTGCTTTCTGTCTGGACGCTGACACTGGTGTTGTTGAAAGCTGTCATCTTTCTCTTGGTGCCATGTGCAGATGCCAGCTTCTGACTCTTGGTCTGTCCGAGCAGGAAACTTGAAGTGCTGACTCTGCAGCTGCAGCAGAACGAGTTCTGACCATGGAAGTTGACACTTTGCCAGACGAAGGGAACACCTTGTTGTCGTAACACTTCTGCAGTTTGGAGGGTGCACAATGCGCACGTCTCAGCATGGCAGCGATGACTCTGACTCTGCTGTTTGTTCTGAAATGCTCAGTTGCTGACACTTCTTGGAGACACACTGTTTCCAACCCACACCGTGTGCTATCTGAAGAATCCTTTGAATGTTGACTTTGACTGACCTGAAGCACTGAGAATCCAAATAACTTCAACGGATCCAAAATTACCTACTGTTGCGGACGGCTCATTGTCGTATTTTGGCCAAGTGCCTCCCATTAATGTGTTCAAGGCAGAATTTTGGATCGCGAGACAGGACTTACTCATTATGACATCTCCGCAGCAGCAAATTGCTAAGGCGTCTCTGCTTCCCCGCTTGTATTCAATTGGAGCAAACCTGGCAGAGGACTATAAATCACAACAGTGCAACCGTGCCAAGAAGGCCTGCTGACCCGCTGGGCATCCGCCGGCGAAAGGGCTTCAACACCTGAGGCAGTTGGCTGCTCCATGCTATTATTATTAAGGGACTCAAGAATGACAATTTGAATCAGAATTGCTTGACACTGAAATCCTACTTGTCAAGTCTCAAAGACCCGAACCCCCTCAGCTGTCGAAAATCTCCTGGCCCAATGACACTGGGTGTAGATAGAAACAAGCGGCAGCACACCAACGCTCGCAGTGCACACCCACACACAGACTGAGCAAGTGGCACTGTGCGGTCAGGCTGACCACCTGTGACTAAAATATTAGTGTGCGACTTGGGTGCGAGTTGGGTTTTTGCAAAAAACAACACAGTGATCTGACACTTGACCATGGGTAATACTTATACTGACTGTTTCGAAGATCTGAGGAACCGAGGGGATGGGACATGAACATGACCTGCCACTTGCCTGCGATAGATGCCCTGCTAGGCTTCGATTGGTACATGCATGCTGCCATGGGGCTCAAGTAAGCCAACATATGCCACTGAGTTTGACTCTATTTGTTATTGCTGCTGGAATCTAAGGCTTGAGGCTGAAGACAACAAAGACAACTAGTAGTTGTGAGCTCTGGCAGCGAATGGGACTTGCCGCACAAAGTGCTACTTAGTGGAATTATTGGAAGATTAACTACTAGCGGCGAATGGGACATGCCGCGAACAGGAAAGGACTGTGGCTCTCAATTCGGTTTTACACAGGGAAAACTCAGCACAGGGCTATCCACACCAGGTGCTCCAGCTCGCTACCTGGCAAAAGCTTGCAGGCACCCAGCCAAATGGGGCAAGATAAGACTCTGAATTTCCTGAAACCAGCACCGGCTCCTGAATTATTATATATCTTATTTAATTTAGTGCAGTCAGACGGGGCTCTGGCTGACTCATCACTCATCCACAGGCAGATCACCACAGGCCTGTCACAGCAGTGGGTCATGTTTGGCAATGAAATGCTGGCTGATCTTAAATTGATATGACTGTCGTGACGATGGCAGCATTCAGAGCACTGACTGTTTTGACGCTTACTCTGGCAGTCCATCTTGTCTACTAAAAGGGCACCCCATAGCCCAGTGACACTCACCTGCTCTCATGTTCTTCACGGTCGTGAGCTTTTTTTCGACTGACACTGCCAAATATTTCTTGCGGCACTCGTCTTCGTCTTTGACACTGGAACAGGCAACCGAGAATGAGACGAGGCTTCTGACACATCCTGGCAGCTGCTGTCCATGACGCTCAAATCGTTCCACGATTGACATTGCTGAAGCGATGACACTATAGGCAACAGCATCACCGAATAAGCTTTTCAGCTCAGCAATCTGACCCTCGAGCCTCAACCGCATTGTCTGGTAAATCCCAGTCGTCGCTACTGGGTGTTCTGACACTGCAGAGGAGGCGCCATCATGACACTGACTTTCAGAAGAGTGTGCCGGCAAAGGCTCTGACGCTGTCCCACATCGAGGTTCACTCTGCATCCGGGATGTGGTTCTCCCACAAGGTGTCTTTGCTGACTCTGTCATTGCTGTAGCATACGGACCAGACCATTGATATTTGACACTGCCCTCAGGCTTGGCATGACCCTCCTGGTCAACTGACACTTTGCGACGCAGTCTACGGCATGGCTTCTTCTTGTGTCGCCCGCGATGACTGCTGCGGCAGCCTTCACAGTAGTTATTCGGCTTGCGCCGAAACGTTCTGGCACCGCACAAACGGCAGGCAAACCCAGCCATGACTCTGGCTCTGTAAAGCAATGATTTCTGAGAATCTGAACTTCTCGAAACTGACACTACTGTAATACGACGACTAAGGTACTGACTGGTGACTAGTCATTGAACTTAACTTTGATTGTCTGGCTGTCATTGCACTATGAACACAGTAGCAATACAATGAGATTTAACAGTTGACCCGATGTGGTTGTTCTGAGCAACTTCCTGTGTTGTCGTCGTTCTGCGAGCAGGTTTTGCTGACTCTGCTAACGGCCTTCATTGATTGACTGAGCAAAATGACACTGAAAGTGCTGAATGACATGACCACTGGCACAGGACAACACTCGCAGGCCCCGCCTCAGGTCTTGCTCCACATCTTCTCGAACAAAGGCAAGGCTTATGAGTCCCATAAGCTTTGCCTTTGTTGGAGAAGTTGTGGCAGGATGATGTTGACACTGTCAGCCTCGGCCATGCATGGAGTGGTGACTACACCCTCACGTCTCTCTGACTCTCTTATACAGGCCAAGTATACCTCTAATTCACTCTAGCAGCTGCAAGGCAACACTCCATTCCCTCAGCTGTTCCTGGGCTTCCAACGGACGTCTGCCAAATGGCTCGGACGAGTGGGTGTCTGGCACATTCGGCCAAGAGATCCTCATAGCCGAATGTGCCAGACACCTACCTAGGGGCCAAACTGCACACACACACACACACACACTCTCTCTCTCTCTCTCTCTCTCTCTCTCTCTCTCTCTCTCTCTCTCTCTCTCTCTCTCTCTCTCTCTCTCTCTCTCTCTGTGCTCAAGCACTTGCAAGGTGACCCTGCTGCAGACGTTCCTGCCTCTGCCGTTGGCCGGGCCAAGCACCTGCGCAAAGACACACATCGAATCTGAATCCATGTGGTAAATCTTGACTCTGAGAAGTCCGACAGCACACGCACTCGATTTTCATGACTCTCGGCTCTGGTCACGAGACTCCGACACACTGTGGCACATGCCAAAAAAGTGTAAAAGTGTCCAATGTACAATGGTTGACACTAGGAGTGCTCGCTTGTCACCAGAGGATTCCGTGTGCCAGTGTCAGCCAGGTGACTCTGCAACTCACCAAGTTCAAGAAGTATGACTCTGACACTGATTAAACATCAGTAGAATCAGAATAGGAGTTTTATTATTTATGGCTGGCTGGCTGACACTACTGCGTTGACGCTGCGTCTTCCTGCAGCATTTCTAGGTCTTGTATGGCTCTGAACCTTGCCCAGCTGTCGTACCGGCCATATGGCTTTTGCCATTTGGCCTGTAACGCTTGTGTCCTTGGCTGCAAGCCGGTGCAAATGACACTCTCACTGGATCTGCCACTGTATGTAAGCATGACACTGACTAACACTCGAGATTGGCATGATGTTTTTGCAAACCAAGCAGCATAATCAGACCTGCACGTACATGACCCTTGCGGCCAAACGCCAGAAGATCCCTGACGCTGTTTTTGGTCTCCTCGGAGAAGGCGATGTCATCCATCATCTCGTCCCTGAGCCAAGAATCAGACAGAAAGGCAATGACTCTGGAATCCACATGACAGGAAAATATGCAGCTAGGCCACATGACACTGCGGAAGTCGGTTTCAGTGCGTCTTGACACTGGGTTCGGCCGTGGGAGACGTGGGTAGTCCACGTCTCTTGGGCCCAGACCACGGCCAGCCCCTTTTGGTCGCTGACCCTTTCCGGCTTGGTTCGGATCGGCCTGGGTCGATGACGCTGCTGCAGCGGCCTGGGACGGGGTAGCTGGCTGACGCTGACGGCTGGGGTAGTTGAAGTCAGTATTGACACTGTCTTCCCACTCGTGTCCCAGGTGTTGCGGGTCGTTCCTGGGAAAGGATGACGCTTCCCACCAGCGGTTCCATTGCTGATTCCTCGGGGAGCGCCTGCTCCAGTCGTCCTGACCCTGCTGCGTCTGCTGCTGTGAGTTGTTCTGACTCTGCTGCTGCTGATGCCAGCCCCAACCATTGCCTTGACCCTGACCCCAATTCTGCCATTGCTCCTGACCCTGGGCTCGATTTCGCCTGTTGGAGCCTGATCGGTTGCGACCCCGACCCTGTTGGCCGTGATTCCAAATCTGGTCTTGCTGACCCTGACCCTGGTTCCAGTAGTAGTTGTTGGCGTTGGGGTCATAGTAGTTGGTATTGGCATCAGCTTGACCCTGGGGCTGCTGCGGCTGCTGCGGCTGTGGCTGGTCTTGCCGCTGTTGACCCTGTGCCTGCTGCGGCTGTGGCTGTTGCTGGTCTTGCTGCTGTGGCAGGCTGCTCTGATCCTGACGCTGCTGCTGGCTTGGCGGCCATCGGTCCGCACCCCAGTCGCCCTGCGGTACCTGACTCTCAGACGGCTCGTCCTGCGGCTCCTCCGTTGGCTCGTCCTGTGCTGGATCGGTGGGGGCTTGACTCTGGTCGGCAGGTGCTTCAGTCTCCCGACTCTGCTCCTCGGAGGGTTGGTCACTGGTGGCAGCTTGACCGTGACCCTGGTCCTCATAGGTCAAGTCAACGGTCTCAGCCTGCTGTTGACCCTCGGGATGCTGTGCACTCTCGGGCTGCTGTGGACTCTGGGGCTGCTGTTCAGTCTGACTCTGCTGCGGTGCTGCTTCAGTCTGACTCTGCTGCGGTGCTTCCCACAAACCCGGTGCAGCCTCCGGCTCCTCAGTGACTCTGATCCACTGAGCACTGTTGGCCATGGAGTCGGGAACCGGAACCTCCCTTTGGCTGACATATCCCCAGTGACTACTCTGAGTCATGTCTTGGATCGTCTCATGATGACTCTGGGGCGGGTAGTGCTGCTGGGTCGCTGACGCATGACTCTGGGTCTGGGAGGCCTGGTAGGTCCGGTGCTGGGTCCCTGACGCTGCGTCTGGAGGTCTCACCGAGCTGACACTGTCCCCCTGGATCTCCAAGGAGCTGACCGTCTGCCCCATTGACCACTGGCAGGGGGCTGCAAATGCAAGACACTGTGCAAATGCATGACACTGTGTATTAATTCAAACACACTATAATGTGAGTGACCCTCGTGCCTGGGAAGCCATGTCGTCCTCGTAACCTTCCTGACCCTGAGATGTCCGGGAATCCATATTGGCCTGACCCTGACTCTTAGATGTCGGGGAAGCCATATTGGCGGTTTAACCTTAGTTGCGATCTGACACTGGCAAACCGTGGCAGTTGACTCTGAGCGGCACACATTAAAACCAACTGCAAACAAGTGACTCTCGCAAGTTCGTTTGAACTGTCTTGATACACCACCCGGACTTGTTTGACTTCTCCTGCTCGCACAAATGGCGAGCCACGTCTGCCCCTGACTCTGGGGAAATGAAGTGCAGGAGGAAGAAGACCTGACAAGCAGTGTCAGTTGACAAAACTAACAGCACAAGTGACACTCAAACTGTGCATTGCCATGTCTCAAACACACCTGCACCGCACCACGGTCACAACCCTCAGCTGACACTTGGTGGTTCGGAGGCAGCAGGGTGAAGGCGCGAGACTGACCCTGAGGTCGCCAGTCGGCCATGAACCAAAAAAGGCGTTAGCTTGCTCTGTGCCAACAATCTCCTGACACTAAATGACTGAGACAGAGTAGTCGAAAATCACTTAACTCTAACTGCAATGCTGCAAAATATCTGTTTCTGATGTTCTGGTCGCTGACAACTTCGCATGCTCATGTTGACACAGCGAGCCCACGATCTTGCAGAGGATAGCAATTCAATGCAACACATGGCATGACTCCGCAAGTCTGACAGTCTGACACTGAGCAAAGCAGAAAGGGGCTGGCACCTGCTGCATCTGGCAGGATGACACTGGAATGTGGAAGCCTGGCACACGTTGGGGCGATAAGATGACAATGAATCACACTACTCTGCAAGCAGCTTCACTGCACTGACCCCTGCTGCAACATGACTCTCATGACCTCCTGGCCTCTCCGCTGCGGCCATTGTCGATGTGCCTCAGTGCAAAGGCAATCAATGACACTAATAGAAGCAAACATGCACTCGCAGGGACTCACCGAAACACTTTTTTTGACAGTGCCCACAGTCGGCTCGAAAGGCACTAGAGCTGCGATTCGTCAAAAAGTCTACACTGACACTCCGGCTTCTATAGCTAACGGAGTGCGATGGCATGACCCTGAGTCATCCGACCATGTGGTGCCTAGATAAAATTGCTAAGCTCAATAAATTAATTAGTTATTAAAAATTAATGACACTGAAGCAAGGACTGGCAGCTACTTCTTGGCTGACTCTGGGTTTGCCGTTTGCACAGGAGGTTTTGGGTCGCCTGACACTGTCTTTGCGACAGAAGGTGTCTGGGCTTTGGTGGGCACAACGTTCGCTTTGCCCGCTGACCCTTTGAGCTTGTCACGCTCTGCTTTGTAGCGGTTGCATTGCTTCTGACTCTCCTCCAACTGCTCTCGCAATTTTATGCGCTGACCCTGCTCAAAGTCGCGATCTTCCTTCTGCTTTTTCAGTGCGCCTTGACACTCCTTCGGGGCGAGCAGTTTCAGAATCCATGTTATTTTCAGCGTAGTAATTAATATATTTGAATTCATTATTATAATAATTAACAATTGCTCATGACACACCGGTCCTCCAGAAAGAGCTTGCACTTCTTATGCTCTGACTGCTCCGCCTCGAGGCTGTCCTCCAAGCGCTTGACCCTCTTTGTGTGGACTTCCTCCCTCTTGTCCTGTTGTGCCAATGACTCTACCTCCTGCAGGGCGAATTTCTTTGCGTGGTCATTCTTGAGATCCTTCGGGCAAGCAAAGAACACATGGAGAAGGTTTAACAATATTAAATCTGTATTTGATCAATGGTCAGTTATAAGATAGTAAAGTAAGTTAGTAGTCTAATTTCTAAAACCCTGAGTCTTATGCAGTTGAAACAAGTTGTCCTGAATGACTCTGCTGTGGTGTTCTTCCATCTCAGATTTTTCCTGACGCCATCGACGTTCTCGTGACTCTAGCTCCGCTTGGGCTCGGGCCAGCTGTTCCTGTTCAGGAATGAGAAACAAATAATTAAATATTATAATAAAACTTGACGACATAATATTGTATCATGGCACTGATATAGTCTCATTCTTAGTATTAATGAATTAGAATTTACAATTCTTATTTCAGATGTCCTGCTGACGCTCGTTCTCCAATTCCAGTCGGCCCAGCATATTTTGTGCACATCGGTGCATTGACCCTCGCAGTTGGGAGGATGTGCTCTCAGTCCTGCGGGGAATGCAACTTGTGACTGCTGCATTCCGAGCACTGACACTAAAAACTAAATTTCCATGATCCCTCAATCACAACAGTCCTTTCCCCCTTCTCACCCTTGCTGCCACGTCCACGGAGGCGATTCACCATGGCTGTGACACTGGTGAGGCTACGATGATCAAGGAGGTCAGGGATAAAGATGACACTGCTGTAGCTTTGGTATATAACGAGTGTGTACGTGTTCAATGGCAATGTCAAATGACTCTGCCCTGGGCCCAAAGCCAATCTGTCCATGCCAACCAATGACACTCAAGCCATGTGCAATCATCGGCCATCTTAACTTGCAGTGACTCTGGTGGGAAGCACTCAGCGCCCTGCCATCAAGAAGATTGGAGGGCAAGCCGCTGACTCTCAGCGGCTTGCTCTCCAGTCTGCCTGTGACTCTGGCTGTGGAGGGGTCTGGCCTCAGACGTCATGCATCTGACACTCAGCAGCCATGACACTCCACAGTCACTTGCGCAAGCATGCTGGCTGTGACACTGCTGCACTCCACTGTTACCGCTGACTGTCCCTGGGCAATGGATGACAATGACCACTGCCCCTCCTGACTCTGCTACTTAGGCAGCGTATGGTTCTTGCCGCATGACTCTCAAATACCACTCTCAAGCCATTGGCCATGACACTGCCACGGCGAATTTGTCATGCCGCAACACCGTAACACTGCACCCTCAGGCGACAACCTTGACTCTGCAATCGCTCAGCGTCCTGCCATCGCCTGACACTGGAAGGTCTGGCCTCAGTGATGCAATCTGACACATGACACTGGCAAAAAACTGCTCTTGCAAGTCACTGCTATGACACCCTGCCGACATACCTATGGCATGTGACTCTAGCAGATTTTTAAAGTCAGCACCTTGAATCAGAACATGACTCTCTTCCTAGCTCTGGTTCATGCCGCATGACTCTCAGATGCTACCCTCAGACCCTGACACTGCTAGCGGCGAATGGGTCATGCCGCAACCAAATGACACTACACTCTGAAGCGATGACCCTGACTGCAATCGCCCAATGTCCTGCCATCGCTTGACACTGGAAGGTCGGGCCTCGGTGATGCAATGTGATATATTATGTGACACTGACAAAAACTGCTCTTGCAAGTCACTGCCATGACACTCTGCCGACCTACCTATGGCATCTGACTCTAGCAGATAGATGATAAGAACATGACTCTCATCCTAGCTCTCGGCGGCGAATGGTCCATGCCGCATGACTCTTTTAGATGCTACCCTCAGACCATGACACTGCTAGCGGCGAATGGGTCATGCCGCAACAACATGACACTACACCCTGGATGCCTCTGTGCTCTCAGGCGCTGACCCTGACTGCAATCGCTCGGTGTCCTGCCATCGCTTGACACTGGAAGGTCTGGCCTCAGTGATGCAATGTGATACATGTGACACTCACAAAACTGCTCTTGCAAGGCACTGCTATGACACTCTGCCGGCCTACCTATGGCATGTGACTCTAGCAGATTAATAGACGATAATTTAATTGAACAATATGACTCTCATCCTAGCTCTCGGCAGCGAATGGTCCATGCCGCATGACTCTCTCTTAGATGCTACACTCAAACCCTGACACTGCTAGCGGCGAATGGGTCATGCCGCAACAAAATGACACTGCACTCTGAAGCGATGATGACCCTGACTGCAATCGCCCAGTGCCCTGCCATCGCTTGACACTGGAAGGTCGGGCCTCGGTGATGCAATGTGATACATGTGACACTGATAATACAACTCTTGCAAGTCAGTGCTATGACACTCAGCCGACCTACCTATGGCATCTGACTCTAGCAGATAATAATAGACGATAAGAACATGACTCTCATCCTAGCTCTCGGCGGCGAATGGTCCATGCCGCATGACTCTCTTAGATTTTGCCCTCAAACCATGACACTGCTAGCGGCGAATTCGGTCATGCCGCAACAACATGACACTACACCCTGGATGCCTCTGTGCTCTCAGGCGCTGACCCTGACTGCAATCGCTCGGTGTCCTGCCATCGCTTGACACTGGAAGGTCTGGCCTCAGTGATGCAATGTGATACATGTGACACTCACAAAACTGCTCTTGCAAGTCACTGCTATGACACTCTGCCGGCCTACCTATGGCACGTGACTCTAGCAGATTAATAGACGATAATTGAACAATATGACTCTCATCCTAGCTCTCGGCAGCGAATGGTCCATGCCGCATGACTCTCTCTTAGGTGCTACACTCAAACCCTGACACTGCTAGCGGCGAATGGGTCATGCCGCAACCAAATGACACTACACTCTGAAGCGATGACCCTGACTGCAATCGCCCAATGTCCTGCCATCGCTTGACACTGGAAGGTCGGGCCTCGGTGATGCAATGTGATATATTATGTGACACTGACAAAAACTGCTCTTGCAAGTCACTGCCATGACACTCTGCCGACCTACCTATGGCATCTGACTCTAGCAGATAGATGATAAGAACATGACTCTCATCCTAGCTCTCGGCGGCGAATGGTCCATGCCGCATGACTCTTTTAGATGCTACCCTCAGACCATGACACTGCTAGCGGCGAATGGGTCATGCCGCAACAACATGACACTACACCCTGGATGCCTCTGTGCTCTCAGGCGCTGACCCTGACTGCAATCGCTCGGTGTCCTGCCATCGCTTGACACTGGAAGGTCTGGCCTCAGTGATGCAATGTGATACATGTGACACTCACAAAACTGCTCTTGCAAGGCACTGCTATGACACTCTGCCGGCCTACCTATGGCATGTGACTCTAGCAGATTAATAGACGATAATTTAATTGAACAATATGACTCTCATCCTAGCTCTCGGCAGCGAATGGTCCATGCCGCATGACTCTCTCTTAGATGCTACACTCAAACCCTGACACTGCTAGCGGCGAATGGGTCATGCCGCAACAAAATGACACTGCACTCTGAAGCGATGATGACCCTGACTGCAATCGCCCAGTGCCCTGCCATCGCTTGACACTGGAAGGTCGGGCCTCGGTGATGCAATGTGATACATGTGACACTGATAATACAACTCTTGCAAGTCAGTGCTATGACACTCAGCCGACCTACCTATGGCATCTGACTCTAGCAGATAATAATAGACGATAAGAACATGACTCTCATCCTAGCTCTCGGCGGCGAATGGTCCATGCCGCATGACTCTCTTAGATTTTGCCCTCAAACCATGACACTGCTAGCGGCGAATTCGGTCATGCCGCAACAACATGACACTACACCCTGGATGCCTCTGTGCTCTCAGGCGCTGACCCTGACTGCAATCGCTCGGTGTCCTGCCATCGCTTGACACTGGAAGGTCTGGCCTCAGTGATGCAATGTGATACATGTGACACTCACAAAACTGCTCTTGCAAGTCACTGCTATGACACTCTGCCGGCCTACCTATGGCACGTGACTCTAGCAGATTAATAGACGATAATTGAACAATATGACTCTCATCCTAGCTCTCGGCAGCGAATGGTCCATGCCGCATGACTCTCTCTTAGATGCTACACTCAAACCCTGACACTGCTAGCGGCGAATGGGTCATGCCGCAACCAAATGACACTACACTCTGAAGCGATGACCCTGACTGCAATCGCCCAATGTCCTGCCATCGCTTGACACTGGAAGGTCGGGCCTCGGTGATGCAATGTGATATATTATGTGACACTGACAAAAACTGCTCTTGCAAGTCACTGCCATGACACTCTGCCGACCTACCTATGGCATCTGACTCTAGCAGATAGATGATAAGAACATGACTCTCATCCTAGCTCTCGGCGGCGAATGGTCCATGCCGCATGACTCTTTTAGATGCTACCCTCAGACCATGACACTGCTAGCGGCGAATGGGTCATGCCGCAACAACATGACACTACACCCTGGATGCCTCTGTGCTCTCAGGCGCTGACCCTGACTGCAATCGCTCGGTGTCCTGCCATCGCTTGACACTGGAATGTCTGGCCTCAGTGATGCAATGTGATGCATGTGACACTCACAAACTGCTCTTGCAAGTCACTGCTGTGACACTCTTGGCATGTGACTCTAGCAGCTTAGATGATGATTGAACATGACTCTCATCCTAGCTCTCGGCGGCGAATGGTCCATGCCGCATGACTCTCTCTTAGATGCTACACTCAAACCCTGACACTGCTAGTGGCGAATGGGTCATGCCGCAACAAAATGACACTGCACTCTGAAGCGATGACCCCGACTGCTATCGCCCAGTGTCCTGCCATCGCTTGACACTGGAAGGTCGGGCCTCGGTGATGCAATGTGTTTAATTATTATATTAAATTGAAATTATTATTGTTATATGTGACACTGACAAAAACTGCTCTTGCAAGTCACTGCTATGACACTCTGCCGACCTACCTATGGCATCATTTATTGAATAATATTTATTTATTATAATTAAATTTAAATATTAAACTAAATATGTCATTTAATTATTAAAATAGACGACGACGAAAATAATCATTGAACAACATGACTCTCATCCTAGCTCTCGGCGGCGAATGGTCCATGCCGCATGACTCTTTCTTAGATTAGATGCTACACTCAAACCCTGACACTGCTAGCGGCGAATGGGTCATGCCGCACAAAATGACACTGCACTCCGGATGCATCTGCGCTCTCAGGCGATGACCCTGACTGCAATCGCTCAGTGTCCTGCCATCGCTTGACACTGGAAGGTCTGGCCTCGGTGATGCAATGTGGTACCTGACACTGACAAACTGCTCTTGCAAGTCACTGCTATGACACTCTGCCGACCTACCTATGGCATCTGACTCTAGCAGACGATAAGAACATGACTCTCATCCTAGCTCTCGGCGGCGAATGGTCCATGCCGCATGACTCTCTCTTAGATGCTACCCTCAGACCCTGACCCTGCTAGCGGCGAATGGGTCTTGCCGCAGCGGCGAATGGGTCTTGCCGCAAACACCAGCATGACTCTGCACTCTAGGGCTCCACGCTGACACTCGAGGTGATCCACGGTGAGGGCGATGTTCACATGAGAAGCTTGCTGACACTCGAAGCGAATTGTCAGTGGTAAATTACCACTGACAATTCGTTTCGAGTGGCAGCTTGAGCTAACGTGGCTTATGGTTGTTTGACACTACAAACTTATGGTTGTTTGACACTACAAACAATACAATCAATCGTTGTATACCAAGACCCAGCAAAACCACAGAAATTAAAAACACTCCGAAAGCACAGCCCAGATCTATCTCACACCCCGAGCCGAGTTCTGCTATAAAAATGGGCCGTCTCTTCTTGCCACATTTCGGCAGAACTGTGAGGTAGAAAGTGTCGCTCGACGAATGCTAATCGAGGCGGAAGGCGTTGTCAACGCAGTGCCGAGCGATAGTATTGCTGAGACGGCTCTTGGCAAGCCGCTGTGGTGTTCATCCCGCCTGCAGCTGACCTTTCCTCCGTGTTGTGGAATGGTCGCACGACCTGCGATCATCTGCAGTCATAGTGTCATAACTCGATAGAAGCCGAAACTGAGAAGCATTATACTCATGACTAATTACAAGCACCTCTTGACACAGCACAATAAAAATCAACAACAGCTCTGCCAAAGCCAACCGGAGCTTGCAAGCAGGCAAGACACACGTCTTTCCATTTAGCATCACCCACGTTTCACCGAATGCGTGAAGTTATTCTTGGAAGGTAGACTGTCTTTGCAAGTGCTTATCGGCAAAGACTGGTGTTGGCTCTGGCCTCCACTTTCCACATTCGCAAACGAAAAAAAGCCAAGCCAGGGACCGTCGCGACCGCTTGATGATGATCATGTAGGCGCCAGTGCACCTCGGCGCACGGCTCAGGTCATCCGCTCACCTCCTTGACCTAGACGGACAGATCCGGAACACGATCTAGCAGGACCGACAGTAGCTCGTCTAGTGACCGCACGATGTCCTGCCCAACTGACATGCATCGGCATCGATGGTGAGGCTCTGAGCATCCGTCCAAAGATGCCAGCCATGGGTCGTGCCCTCTGTGTGCCGTCGGAAGAAGATCATCCTGTAGCACCTCCCGTGATGCGGTCAGAGTCACAAGATGACTCAGCCGCACCATCAAGCAGAAGGCAGAAATTACCGTGTCACGCGGCAATGGTCGACACAAGATGACGACAAAAGGCTAGATTTGCGGGGCACACGCCGTCGCTCGGCAGCAATGTCTGGATCACTGAGCTCGACGTGTTGAGCAATGAGCCTGAGGCTGACATGACAAACGGGAGTGACCATGAAAGCAGAGAGAAGTTAAGACTACGACATTGCCAAAGGCCAGTCATCCATGTACCGGACACAGACCTCGGCAGTTTACGAGCGCTGCCTCTCTGAAGCTCGCCGCCTCTGGGTGCTGCAACCCCAAGGAGCCTTTCCGAAGCACCAAAGCTCTTTTCAGCACGCCAGCCACGGCATGCCATTCGCGGAAGAGGGCTGCATGGAGCGTCCAGAGCATAAAAGACTGCGAGCTTCTTTGCCGTCGACTGCGAAGCTTATCGACTGTGCTTTGGGATCGGTCTTGCGGGGTTCGCCCCAGTCCTGCAAAACGACTTGATGAAGTCACAATGAAGTCGATCACTGTGTTGTCCTCCCTGCGTGGTACTTTCGTCAGATCGAGGCCGGAATTTGTCATAGTCTTCCTTGTCTTGCTTGGCCTTGGAGTCAGCACCAATGGGGCCTTTCCGGCACATCTGCAGACCGTGACTGGAGCGCTTCCGCGAGTCTCTTGAACAACTGCGCCGCGAAGCTGAGCTGCGGCTCCTCGTCCTGTCGCGTGCTTACTCTTCACTGCTTCGATGTATGGTGCAAACCTGGTCTGCTACGATCTTACATTAAAGGGCAGTCCTGTCTCAGGAAGACTCTAAGACTGGCTCAAAGGCTGCATCCCGCACTCAGCTTGCTCTGGCACGGCCAGGAAGCGTAACGTGCCAGCTGCCAAATGTCTTCTCGGAAATCCAGCAGAACCCATCGAGGCTACCGAGTCGTTTCGCGCATGACTCACCCGACGGGAAAGATCTATCATCTCGTCGTTGCCCTGCGCGTTGCCAAGAGCACAGCTAGGCTGCGGACGCCTTGGTCGCCGCAGACTCTCGGTGCCTGTTGCCATCCCCAAGCGTTCTGCCTGAACATCGCACAGTGCCTCAAGACTTTTCAGCAGATTTTGACACTCGGACAGAGACCAGCAGCTCTGCGGTGGTAGGATTCCGAGTATCTTGCAGCTTGAGGGCACCACTGAAACCTTGGGGCAGTATCCCGGAGATGGCAAGGTTTGCAGTCCCCAAGAGCTCGTCATTACGCTTGTCTCGGTCAAAGACCTTGAAAACCAAAGTCTCCTTCGGAGAGACTGCAAGCTTCTGCACGAAGTTCCACTCTGGATCGGAACTATCTTCAACAACCGGCGTTTGGAACTCTTTTTTGGTACCCGGGACACTCACTGCAACATAAGCATCTGATCCACCGGAACCTCCGAAGCTCCAATCCGCATTGCGCAAGCTCTTGGCAGCCCTCACCGTCAGTTCAATCTCGTGCACTTTCGGGGGCTTGGGTGGAGGAGGCCGCTTGGGTTGGCTTTGACTCGCCTTCAGCGCATCGGCCACCGCAGCTGCATCATAGAGTGCCCTCAAAACTTTTGAGCGAACGGTCAAGAAGGCCGTGGCCTTTCCAGTCTCTTGCATTTCCAACTGTCCTTCGAAACCATCCGGCAGGAGCTTGGCAACTGGCAGTGAGACTTTCCCAAGCAGGTCGTCGGCATCGCCATCGTCGCGGTCCATGACTTTAAAGAGCAACACCTCCTCTGGGGCAAGGACCAACTTCCCGCGCTTGTTCCACACTGGGTCGGAGCTGTTTTCCACCACCTCGGTCTGGAAGCCCTTGTTGCTTCCCGGAATCTCCACCAAGCAGTAGGAATCGGAGCCACCAGAACTTGACAAGCTCCAGTCGGCATTGCGAAGGCCAGTTGCGGAGACAACAGTCATTTCCATTGAGTAGGCCAAGACCCGCGGACGTCCGGTGTCCTTTCCAGCTGTGTTCTGCAACACTCGGACAGAGACCAGCAGCTCTGCGGTGGTAGGATTCCGAGTATCTTGCAGCTCGAGGGCACCACTGAAACCTTGGGGCAGTATCCCGGAGATGGCAAGGTTTGCAGTCCCCAAGAGCTCGTCATTACGCTTGTCTCGGTCAAAGACCTTGAAAACCAAAGTCTCCTTCGGAGAGACTGCAAGCTTCTGCACGAAGTTCCACTCTGGATCGGAACTATCTTCAACAACCGGCGTTTGGAACTCTTTTTTGGCACCCGGGACACTCACTGCAACATAAGCATCTGATCCACCGGAACCTCCGAAGCTCCAATCCGCATTGCGCAAGCCCTTGGCAGCCGTCACCGTCAGTTCAATCTCGTGCACTTTCGGGGGCTTGGGTGGAGGAGGCCGCTTGGGTTGGCTTTGACTCGCCTTCAGCGCATCGGCCACCGCAGCTGCATCATAGAGTGCCCTCAAAACTTTTGAGCGAACGGTCAAGAAGGCCGTGGCCTTTCCAGTCTCTTGCATTTCCAACTGTCCTTCGAAACCATCCGGCAGGAGCTTGGCAACTGGCAGTGAGACTTTCCCAAGCAGGTCGTCGGCATCGCCATCGTCGCGGTCCATGACTTTAAAGAGCAACACCTCCTCTGGGGCAAGGACCAACTTCCCGCGCTTGTTCCACACTGGGTCGGAGCTGTTTTCCACCACCTCGGTCTGGAAGCCCTTGTTGCTTCCCGGAATCTCCACCAAGCAGTAGGAATCGGAGCCACCAGAACTTGACAAGCTCCAGTCGGCATTGCGAAGGCCAGTTGCGGAGACAACAGTCATTTCCATTGAGTAGGCCAAGACCCGCGGACGTCCGGTGTCCTTCCCAGCTGTGTTCTGCAACACTCGGACAGAGACCAGCAGCTCTGCGGTGGTAGGATTCCGAGTATCTTGCAGCTTGAGGGCACCACTGAAACCTTGGGGCAGTATCCCGGAGATGGCAAGGTTTGCAGTCCCCAAGAGCTCGTCATTACGCTTGTCTCGGTCAAAGACCTTGAAAACCAAAGTCTCCTTCGGAGAGACTGCAAGCTTCTGCACGAAGTTCCACTCTGGATCGGAACTATCTTCAACAACCGGCGTTTGGAACTCTTTTTTGGTACCCGGGACACTCACTGCAACATAAGCATCTGATCCACCGGAACCTCCGAAGCTCCAATCCGCATTGCGCAAGCCCTTGGCAGCCCTCACCGTCAGTTCAATCTCGTGCACTTTCGGGGGCTTGGGTGGAGGAGGCCGCTTGGGTTGGCTTTGACTCGCCTTCAGCGCATCGGCCACCGCAGCTGCATCATAGAGTGCCCTCAAAACTTTTGAGCGAACGGTCAAGAAGGCCGTGGCCTTTCCAGTCTCTTGCATTTCCAACTGTCCTTCGAAACCATCCGGCAGGAGCTTGGCAACTGGCAGTGAGACTTTCCCAAGCAGGTCGTCAGCATCGCCATCGTCGCGGTCCATGACTTTAAAGAGCAACACCTCCTCTGGGGCAAGGACCAACTTCCCGCGCTTGTTCCACACTGGGTCGGAGCTGTTTTCCACCACCTCGGTCTGGAAGCCCTTGTTGCTTCCCGGAATCTCCACCAAGCAGTAGGAATCGGAGCCACCAGAACTTGACAAGCTCCAGTCGGCATTGCGAAGGCCAGTTGCGGAGACAACAGTCATTTCCATTGAGTAGGCCAAGACCCGCGGACGTCCGGTGTCCTTTCCAGCTGTGTTCTGCAACACTCGGACAGAGACCAGCAGCTCTGCGGTGGTAGGATTCCGAGTATCTTGCAGCTTGAGGGCACCACTGAAACCTTGGGGCAGTATCCCGGAGATGGCAAGGTTTGCAGTCCCCAAGAGCTCGTCATTACGCTTGTCTCGGTCAAAGACCTTGAAAACCAAAGTCTCCTTCGGAGAGACTGCAAGCTTCTGCACGAAGTTCCACTCTGGATCGGAACTATCTTCAACAACCGGCGTTTGGAACTCTTTTTTGGTACCCGGGACACTCACTGCAACATAAGCATCTGATCCACCGGAACCTCCGAAGCTCCAATCCGCATTGCGCAAGCCCTTGGCAGCCCTCACCGTCAGTTCAATCTCGTGCACTTTCGGGGGCTTGGGTGGAGGAGGCCGCTTGGGTTGGCTTTGACTCGCCTTCAGCGCATCGGCCACCGCAGCTGCATCATAGAGTGCCCTCAAAACTTTTGAGCGAACGGTCAAGAAGGCCGTGGCCTTTCCAGTCTCTTGCATTTCCAACTGTCCTTCGAAACCATCCGGCAGGAGCTTGGCAACTGGCAGTGAGACTTTCCCAAGCAGGTCGTCGGCATCGCCATCGTCGCGGTCCATGACTTTAAAGAGCAACACCTCCTCTGGGGCAAGGACCAACTTCCCGCGCTTGTTCCACACTGGGTCGGAGCTGTTTTCCACCACCTCGGTCTGGAAGCCCTTGTTGCTTCCCGGAATCTCCACCAAGCAGTAGGAATCGGAGCCACCAGAACTGGACAAGCTCCAGTCGGCATTGCGCAGATCACTCCTTAGTCCAGCAGGCTTATGGAAGCAACTCGGAACCCGTTCATATCAAATGAAAAACGACCCTGACAAAGTGAGAAAACATGCCTGATTTGCATCAACATAGTGCCAAGCTTCGCAGATAATATGTCCAAGAGAACCTCATACGCTAGAGGATCCGGTGTCACGGGTTCCATGCTCTTCCCTTCTTCAAGAACGCTCTCATCCGATACCTCAATTCAGGGGAACCAACCTGTAAGCCGCAGCGAATCCGCTGAGCTCATTTCTGTCGGCTTGGCATTGGGGTTTGTGGTGTATGTCTATGTTATACTGTAATTGCAATATAAGGACTTTTAGGGAATTTTTTCTGTAAGGGAACAGTCTCAGGAATTCGTGCCATGCGGTGCTGTGCCTGAGCAGATCTTGTCGGTTCCTCTTCTGGCGGCTCTGCTGCTGAAGCCTCCTGAACACAGCGAGTGGAATGAAGCTGATCTGATTAACCTTAGGGCCTTCTCGCGGTCGCGATTGAATGTGTGTCCGTCGCTCAGGACTGTTATTCCTGCCTTGCATGGATTGACAGCTGAATTAACAGACCACATACTGGTCCGCCCGCCTCTTGCACTGAAGTTTCCTCGTTCGCGGGCTGTTGTGGATGCTCTGGCTCTGCCTGACAAGGTACACGAGTATACAAGGAGACTGCCAGGATTCAAGCATCCAAATTGTGATGCCAGACCCGTTATGTCCGCCTGGCTGGTGGCTTCTTGGAGCTCTGTCACCTCCGGTGCCTTCGGTTCTGAAGGAGCTGGGTCCTGGGCCATGGCTCTCATCGAGTCCGCCTGCCTGTCCAACCACTAGTTACTACCGCAGTTCTGTTCTGGCCTCTCGTGTGGGTTCCGGCTCCGGCGGTGCGTCCTCCTCCAGGCCTACCTCCCCAGCACGTCATCAAACTAGAAGATCGAGCAAGACCGTGTCGCAGAGCTCTGCGCGCCTGGCCTGTTCCACGTCATCGCTCGCGTCATCGGCAGAACCAGGGTCATCACATTGCACAGGAGGCAAAGACTTGAGCAGCCGGGCAGTTGACTCCCAGCCGTGTGCTTCCGCCACATCTTCAGGCAGCCACCCTGCACCATCCCTTGGAAAGATCTGAAGGCCAAAGCGAACGCTCTCTCACCGCAATCTGCAAAAACCCCCCAACGCCTTGCATGCAAGGTCGCCGGTACCAAGAGGTAGAGCAGCCGAAGCAGAGACTCCTAAAGCGAGAGAGAGCCCTGAGGCGCTTTGAGGCGCTTTGAGGTGCTATGCATGGCGCTATGCTATGCTTTCGCTTCCGTCGCTTCCGTTCGCCTGTCCCGTCTCCGCCGCCGCGTGGGCCGCAGATCTGCCATGGAGGTCGCGGGCTGAGAGGCTTTCCGGCGCCAGTTCCCTCAAGAGCAGCCTCGGAGCGCTTCAAGCTGGAGCAGAAGTTGAAGTTGCCGCCGGGTAGCGGTGTTATGATGGTACTGATGATAACAACGATGATACAGGCTGTGACGCTGGTGACTCCTCATCTTTCTCACTTCTGTATGCAGTATGAACCGCACTGATGGCACGCGTGCATCTTAGGTGCGCCAAACATGAATCTTATAAAGGCTTCGCCAAAATTACTCTCGCCCTTGACCTAACGCAACATCCTGAAACAATGGCTGAGTTTCATCGTCTCGATGTGGCCACTGAAAGCCGCATCGTGTGCCGGTGTTGCACCTGCTGAGCAAAGGAAACGTATGCTGTCACCTCCAACTTCTGATTGATCGTGCAGCCTTCCTGCTTCGGTCAAGGTCAATCCCAGCAACTCGATTCATTGCAGCTCGCACCTGTCTTCGACTTTGCCATGAGGCTGTTTGGGTTGATCTGGTGCAGATGCAGCAGCACATGACTCTGGCCTCGCGCGGCTTGGAAGCCCTGTATACTGTACCTGTACCTGATGTGGACATAAGCTGGCAGCTAGGCCGCTACTGTAGGCCCGCCAGGCCTTGAAAAGCTGCATCGTGAGCGGGAGTTGCTCCGTTGCGAGCATGTGCCGCGAGGGTGTCAGGCACCAAGGAAGCCAAAGTCCCCAAGGCCGCCACCTGCGGCTTCAGCGCTTCGAAACAGGAGCTGACAGTTGACTCAGCTGACCGAGCCCTTCCGACCTGGCCGCTTAAGGCCGCCCAATGCGCGGGGGTGCGACCGTCGGCAGCGCAGCGCCGAAGGCTCTCCGGATCCTCCAAGCCCCATTACGCTTTGGAGAGATGCAGAGTTCGTGGAAGCACGGCACTCTCAGCAACAGCAGGGGTCCATACTGTGCAGCAGCTCCAAAGTTCGAACCTTCCCGTGCTGGGCGGCCACATGCGCGGCGCCGTGACACTTTGCAATCGCCCCAGGTGGGGCAGACATCGAACTACGGCAACCTCATGCCGGGCAGTCTTCGAGCCAAGCGAAACGCTGCGATGTACGAGGGTACGAAACAGCAATCGGAGGCCGAGCCGTCTGCATCAATGGCATCCCGTGCCCTCTGCGAGAAGACGAAGAAAGCACATGCCAGCTCGAAGCGGCGCTGCCGCACCTCAGAGACCCTCAAGTGGCCCATAGAGCTCAGATTCTCAGCCGATCGAGAGCCGAGCGAGCTCGAATGCGTTCTTCTCGGCCTCCGAGCAGTCAACAATTCATCCGAACTCATCGCAACGCAACGGAAGCGGAAGTCTGAGTTCTTAAGGTGTTCCCAACGAAAATCCGTTATGCCTTACCTCTCGAAGCAGGTCAGGGAAGAAGCTCCACGGCTAGACTTAGATAGCATCGTGGAATCTCCACGAATCTCTCGCCCGGGTCCATCTCGTGTCAGCAGACTCTCGTGAGCCTGGGGCCCCTGGCCCGGCCAAGACTCTGACTGTGACTGGAAGCCGACGGTACCTTCAGAACTCACTGAACTCCCAACCCCTAAACCCTAAACCACTCAGCCCCTAACCCCCGAACCCTCAACCCGTAAGCCTAAATCCCCGAACCCCGAATCCTGATTAACCCCTAAACCCTAAACCTTGAAAACCTAAACCCTAGCAGTTCCCGAACTGAGCCCTAATCCCAAGCCCTAAAACACAAAACTAATAGGACCGAACCCTTATGGACCCTTACAATATAGCTCTTATGGCACCCTCAAGTAACCCGTCCACAGAACACGAAACCCAAACTCATCAAGCTGTCCGGAGCCTTCGTTCTCCAGGGTTCCTCGGAGAGGTCGTTCGCGAGGAAGTCGGCAACCCGCGTTTGCTTGCTTTGGCGGTAAAGCCTTGGAAAATGGTTTGGGCCATGGAGATGCTTTAGGTTGAGGGTTCAGGGTTAGGGTCTAGGTTCAGGTTGGGGAGATATTCAGCCTGAAAAGCGCACATGCAGCCACATCCATACATTTGCATGTACATGTGTATGCGAATGTGTGTATGCTATATGGGTACACACAACAGACTCATGTACATTGTACGTATGATACACACACAAGTAGGCAAGACATACACGTTTGACGCAAGACTTGTCTCAGGCAGTCAAGCTTTAAGAAGCGCTTCATTGAGAGTTTGGATTTGCTGTCACGGGGGGATCTTGTATCGAACTGTGCCGGCAAGTCATGGCCATGCAACTCAAGTCCACAGCCGCATGAATCTTGGTTTCGACCGCTGCTTTAGAAGCGCTCATCCATCAGCTTCAAGGCAAGGGGTGAAGGTTGATGCAACATCACATCACATCGAAAAGTAAGATGATCAGGACGAACTAAGTGAGGGATAGTGAGGGCCACCACTAAACGCAGACATTCAAAACTCCTTCCCCCTTTTGCCTCGGAAGCATTTTCCGGCCACTCGAAAGTTCTCCAGCAAGGGCCGGAAACCAAGGAGGTATCAGGGCCAAGACAGCAGACAAACTGCTCGCAAATTGAGGTTTTAGCACCTGCGCTCGTGATCATGTTCATACGCTCATAGGACTCCAAATCCATAAGCATGACAAGCAGAAGCTTTGCGGCAGGCCAGTCTCTGTGTGTGGCTTTTACGGAAAGTGTCTCGGTTGTCTGCATGTCACACCCAGTCCCTCACTGGTGGGTCGCCATCCCTAACCAGTGGGTGAAGTTCCCAGGACATGTCCACAGGATCCTACATGATCTTGTCAACCTGAACGAGATTTTCGTCAGTCCTGGACAGGTGAACTGAGGCAGGCATTGAAAGCGCCTCTTGGCCTTCGCCCAGCAAAGGTGAACCAAAACTTTCTCCCCACAGCAAGGGATTGCAGCAGCGGCCACAAAGCTCAGGAAGAGCGAGGGGAGGGATGCTCAAACCAGAAGCATACCGATACAAGTAGCCTACAAGCTGAAATCAAAGAACAAGCATTCCTGCAAATTCGCAACTACCCAGCAACATTGAATTCTGGTTGGGCCACGCGGCCATTAGAGCTATTGGAGAGGCAGGAGACAGGAGAGCCACTTACAGCGCCGAATGAAGCTCAAACGATACTCAGAAAAGGTGCCTACCCTCTCCGTGCAGCTTGCAAGGGTTGCCCAGCGCATGTGCATGGGACAATACATGGGCATCTTTGCAGATGCAAATGGCCTAGAACGCTCAATCAAACTCCATAGGCTCAGAGAACGACCATCATCGCGAATGTCGGCGTCTGTGGTCTCGAAAAATGTGCAGGACAAATGTCTAATTCCGCGCAGCTGCCTCCATGGCAGCTGGGAACATCTCTACGCTGAAATACTGCACTACTTGCACTGTACGAATCGTCTTCAAACACCAGCGGCGTCTGCTTGGATACCCTTTTGGGGGCCCCTCGGCCAATACCAGAGGGCAAAAGTTCAGCAAAGAAAGCTTGAGAAAGCCCTGCTCCAAACACAGTAAACCTCGTTCCTAACTCCAAACAGACATCTGCTTCGTTCCAAACTTATCATCAATGAGCCGTTGTCAGTCATCGCCGTCCTGTCACTGAGACCTGACAGTGTGGGAACGCATCCTGTGCAATCTGATGTCTACAGTATGCTTGTTGCAGGCTCTCTGCAAATAATTGTTCCTGATGCCCCCCCGTCCCTCATAGTGACTCTTTTGCTGCTGCTATTACTAACAACACAACCACGGTCCCCACGTGGTGGGAGGACTGGTAGTCGCATAGCAGCAGCAGTAGTAGTAGTCGTCGTGATGGTCGTCGCCGTCGTGGTCTTCGTCGTAGTGGTACAAGTAGCGGCAGCGATAGGGAAGATGGGTCTGGTAAGTAGCCGGCGTCGATAGACCCCTGTCCGTACCTCTATCCCTACCCCTACCACTTCCATGACAACCACCACCACGACCACGACCCCTACCGCTACCACGACGACTACTACTAACTACTTCTTCTACTACTGGTACTGGTACTGGTACTGGTACTAGCCCTACTGATACTACTAGTACTAGTGCTAGTGCTGGTACTGGTGCCAGTACCAGTACCAACAACAGCAGCAGCAGCCGCAGCAGTGGCCGCAGCAGTGGCCGCACGCAGCAGCAGCCGAAGTAGGAGCAGGGCAAGGAGCAAGGAGGAAGAGCAGGAGCAGCAGCAGCAGGAGGAGGAGTAGTAGCAGGAGCAGGAGGAGGAGTAGGAGTAGGAGTATAGGAGCAGGAGTAGAAGGAGGAGCAGAAGCAGAAGCAGTAGCACAAGGAGAAGTAGAAGTAGCAGTAGAAGTAGCACTACGTAGTAGTAGTAGTAGTAGTAGTAGTAGTAGTAGTAGTAGTAGTAGTAGTAGTAGTAGTAGTAGTAGTAGTAGTAGTAGTAGTAGTAGTAGTAGTAGTAGTAGTAGTAGTAGTAGTAGTAGTAGTAGTAGTGTTAGTGTAGTAGTAGTAGTAGTAGCAGCAGCAACAAAAGGAGTAGGCAGAAGCAGCAGCTTCAGCAGCAGCAGGAGTTGTAAAGGTAGCAGCAGCAGCAGCAGCAGCAATAATAACAACAACCACCCGAGGAGTCATAGTACCAGCGCCAGTCGCAGTAAGAAGTAGCAGCAGCAGTGGTGGCAGCAGTAGCAGTAGCTAGTGACAGCAGCAGTCACAGTGGCAGTCGCTGTTTATCGCAGTAGCAGTAACAGGGGCAGCAGTAGTACCGGTAGCTGCGGCATAGTAGCAGTAGGAGCTGTAGCGTAAATCTGCGGTGCCGCGTCACAGTATTCATTCTGCATCATAACATCAGGGTACCTGGAGCGGCGTTGGCTGCCGTCCTGGCTGCTGAACCTGTGGCATTCCCATGCAAACTGAGGTGTATACTGTTCATCCAGTGAAGGAATCTGCTACCTGCGCGACTATCCTCGCAGTGTAACTGCCGTCGCCAGCAGAGCATCATAGCATCAGTCCAAGAAGCTGAATGAACGTGCGCTGCACAGGAAGGTTGGCAGCCGGTCCTGGCATCGTGTGATTCGAGGGGCCTCCAAATTAACTGCTAGTTTGACTCTTTCCAGGGCCAGGAGCTTCCAGCTTCACCGTGAACGGCTTACTCGACCCACCGCAACCCGTGCTCAGTGTCAGTGCCCAATGGTCGTTATGCCTGGTGCAGTTGCTGTGTTGCTACGAGTTGCCCTGCCTGCATTCTGCACATTCTGCACGTGGTCACAGCCTGCACTTCAGTCTTCTCAAATCCAGGCTTTGTAAGTGTCTATTGATACAGATACTGAGAATGCGCGCAGCGAATCCACGACCAACTTGCGTCTCTACGTAGTTAGCGGTAGCAGTCCTGGCCCTGGAGGTCTCGTTCAGAAACTAAAAGCAAAGACCAGCGCACAGCGAAAAGCTCATACAGCATCTTGCTCGCCTGCTCCCTCGGACACGGCACCTTGCACGGGCATTGTCGGTAGGCTTATGTCGTTTATGTCTTACGCGAGCTTGCTGCAGCCGTGCCGCGTTGAAACCTGAAAGTCTGATTGACACCAAGATCAAGGTCCTCCTGCGACTGGCAGCATGCATGCAGCAAACAAAAATCACACCTCACCGAAGGCCTCAAAGTCTGAAACTTGCAGCGGGCCTGTGGCTCCATGTATGCCTGGTTCATGTATGGCACCTGCATTTGCCAGGGTTCCAAGCTAGTCCCTCCGTTGCTCCAACACGACCTGCCTTTCCCTGAGCGGAAGTCATCTCCGGCACGCGAACCTGCTCCTGGAATTGGCGCACATCCTGCAAAGACAAACGGAACCGGTCTGCCGCATCATACCGAATCATACCTATAGTCTGTGGAACACCTTGTTACAACTACACTATAGTGTACCCCAAAACCTGTACATGTTACAATTCTTCAGGCGTTTATAGTAGGCAGACACTTTTCACGTCTTTCGTGGAGCCAGAGCACAGCCAGCATTTACCTCCGAACGCTCTCGTGGTCCTGAACGGCACAGACCGGTATTCCGCAATTCCAGCGCGGTTGCATCTGTTGCGGCATCTGCTGCGGCATTTGCTGCGGCATCTGTTGCGTCATCTGTGGCATTTGCACTTGGCCCATCCTGCAGGCGAGATTCGTGGAGTCCTGGAGTGCAGCCTACGGGCAAGCTGTTGTGCCTCCCAGCGGGAGCAGGCCCAGCCACAGGAGCTCCAACCTGCCAAGACAGTGCTCACAGGCGCGCGGTATATGCAGTCCGACAATCCCAATGATTGGTGTTCCCAGCGCTTCTTGCGCCTCAGTGCCTGAACTGTTCCCCTGGGGCACTGACCATCCAAACTGGCACGGCCACCACTTGCGACGGGGAGGCTTGTGGAGGCCTCGCAGGTGTTGTAATCAGTGCAAGCGGCTCTGCTACTTCACTGCCTGGCAGGAGCCGCGCCGATGGGAGCCTTAAGGATCCACTCCAAAGGCCGGCGAGTGGCAGAGCTCTCAAAACGTGCTACGCTGCTCCAAAGCATTCTCTCAGCCAGCGGCTGAGACGGGTGCTCGATTGACAGGGCCTGCAAAGCGTTCTGGAAACTTCGCTCGTGCTCGATTCCATCGCTTTTAATTAGCTTTGACCTTGAAGACTTCAGCTCCTTTTGTTTTCAGTTGCTCCCTGTTGTCATCTGCTGACTCGGTCTGCCTCTGCGCTGTGAACGGGCAGCCTCATCTTGACGAACGCGCTGAGCCTGAACCCGGCATGGCTCCGCAAGTCAATGCGTCAGCAGTGGGATTGCCCTTCGACCATTTTCCGGTTCTTGGATGCACTGCCGAGCGCTATACGCATCGTCAAGCATTTGCAAATTGCAAGCTGCCACTGCATTCTGTGACAAAACTTCAGAACACACGATTAAATGCTATGTCATGAGAGTCATAAGTCGTCCTTGTTCCTACAATATGTTGAAATATGATGAGGCTCTACCAAGCAAAAGAACCCTCAGCCTCGGCAGCTGAATGAAAGCGCTCCATGGCCACTTCAAACTCCTGCACTTCTTGCACTCTACGGTCGAGTGGCGTGAGCATCGTGAGTGTATGACATCTGAAGGAATCAAGGACTCAAAAAGCACCAGCCCTCTTGACTCTGACGCTAGCTATGCCGGGAGGTTTATGTTCCCGACGCCCAGATGCAACCAGCGTTCCAACCTGTTTGTTGAGCACAGCTCCCAGCTTCTTGTGCAAGCGCTGACGAACACGTCTCCTTGACTGCCCCGCGCAGAATCAAGTTGCAGTTGCAGCTGAAAAGCTCTTGCTGCCGAGAAGCTTCACGGCGCGATTTGGGGCCTCGGCTGTGGCTGCCACCGCTGTGCGGAGCAGCTCATCCACGAGAGCCTCGGTTGCCTCACCCCAGAAACACAACTCCATCTTGCTCTGGGGACCATCCACACCAGCCTTCGCAGTCTGCTCCGCAACCACTGCCTCAACCTCGTGCTACAACACTGAAACTGATGCAGGGCACACGAAAGAAAAGTCACGCTACGATGCCTCGCGGCTGGACAATGAGGCAGTGAACCAGCTCTTAAAACGCCGAAGCATCGTCAGAGAATCCGAAATCCAGAAAACCCTCCCCTGTGACCGATTGTCTGCTGAAGCCTTCGGGCCGTTTGCTTGGACGTGGCAATTGCAGAGAAGGCTGCCATCTGCCTTTCACTACTTTATCAATACACGGCCCGAATTCCAATCTCTGCTCGTGTAGCTATGCGACTTGTGACCGCCGCTCAGTGGCAACTGAGAGCCTCGCATTCACAGCACCCAAGCACATCTCCTTAGTTTGGCCGTACTTGTTACTTGTCCCAGGTTCGAAGCAGGCTTGCTGCAGTCCACCTTCAGCCAAGTCACGACCCGTGATTGTGTCTGGACTTCAGGTTCCCTTTTTCTGCAAAAAACGCACAAGCCACAAAACCGCTGCGGGAAGATTCATATGATGCTTTTAATTGCAGCTCTGCAAGATCATGCCAAGCTTGCAGCTGGCAGCCGAGCTGAAGAACACAAACACACTTCTGAGTTCATTGCGCAGCAAGCAGAGTCCGCCTGCCCATAAGGGCATACCAGAGCGCAACCGCTTCTGGCTGAATCTCCTGACGCAGAAGCTCAGGCTTCCCTGCACTGCTCCCTCTTCTGCAGATGACTTGGGCCTTTGACCAGGGAGCTTCGCGCTCTATGCCTGGCCCCTGGCCTTGTCTGGAGCACTCTGCGCTCTGCGAAGGAGGGCTCGAGGCAGCTGCTCCAGCACCTGCAAAGCTGCGGCCACTGCAAAGAAGCGCTCTCGAGCGACAGGGACGGCCAGGGCCCCTGAAAGGGCGCTCTCTCGAGAGAGGGACCCAGGACGGCCAGGCCTTCTTGAGAGCCTGGAGGTCTCGCAGCCAGAGCCCAAGTCCCACGTGACGCAAGGCCTGGGCAAAGCTCCGAGAGCGGAGTAGAGGAGAGGCTGTGAGGGGTTCCGCTCTTTTTTCTTGGGGCTTCTGCGGGCCAGTCCAAGTCGTGGCCAAGGACCTGGCACTTGAGACTCAGCAAGACTCACAGAGAGCGCTTTCATGCTCCATCCTCCAGGATCCGGTCCACAAGAGTGCCCTGGCAGTCGGAATGCAACGCCCAGCATAGATCCTGGAAGGAAGGTGGCGTCTTTCGCAAGAGACCCGATGTTCAATACGCTTCTCCTCGGAGCTCAAATGCTGCAGGAAAGCTTCGGAATTGGGCGTTCTCAGGTGCCATCCTCGGCTGAACACAATGCATCCCCTGCACAGAACAACATTCTGCACGCCCAGAGACAGAGCTCCAGGCGACGCACGGCTGCATGAATCTCAAAGGCCTGCGCGTCGCTTGTTGCCGTCTCACTGGTCTTGAAACTCGGTCCCCACCTTCATGAAGCGCTGCCCGCACTCGTCCAGGTCCGAGGCATGCGGCGTTGCTCCCACATCCTGCCTGTCATGTGTTCAATTCTGGTTGAAGGCCCGTCTACTAGCCTTTGCGGCCCACCAAGACGGAAGCGAACAGCGAAGCCGTAGCACCGAAGGACTCACAATATCTTGTCAAGCAGAAGCCCTGCGGTCGGCAACCAGGCCGCGCCCACAGCAGTACGAGGAGCTGCGCCTGATCCGGCTTTTACATCTGACGAAAGCACAGCAAATCTTCGCAAGGCGGTGTCTGATGCGGTCGACTCTGTAGCAAGCTAGCCGTGCCGACACGGAACTGGAACGCTTTCTTCCCTCCCTCCATGGCGAGGAGTCGAAAATTGGGTCTGATGCCCAAGTGGCGGGTCAGACGGTGTGGAAGGCAAAGGCCTCCCTTTGCCAGCACATGGCCAGTCCTTCGGTAGCGGGGCTGCGAAGGGTGATCAGCGAATATCTGCAGTCCGTCAAGCCCGTGCCAGGACAGGGCTTGCGCCACTTGGCGCAAGGCCCGGAAGTGGATCTTGAGCTTTCATGCGTGCAGACAGAGGCCGATCAACAGCCACACAATGCATGGGATCTCCATTATGTGAAGCGACCATCGAATTAGGCGGTCTGAGTTGGAGCCCTTCTGTGTCTCATGGCGCACATCTTGAAGCTCTCCCCTTCAGGGATGAGAGCTGTCAAAGTGATGCGTTGCCAAGATGACTCCGGAAGTTCTTGTTGGAGTTACTTGTATGGCGGGAGTATGCGATCGTCTCCTGGAAAAGAAGGGCTCCAAAGCAGCCACGAAGAAGCGCAGATCGTATCAGCGAGCGCCTAGCGCAGCGCGCCCTGTCAGCTTGAGCCCTGAGCTGCTGTGCAACCGTAGCAGTGAGCCGCGGTCAGGATCCCCTCAGTTGCACGGAATACCCAATGAAATCACTGCAGGAGTCGCTGGGCCGGGCCCCCGGCAGCTCGCTGCAACTTGGGGTCGTCAAGGCTCTCTATGTCGAATACACTCAGACCACCACCGAGACCCAACTCCAGCTGTTGGTTGAAGTCACAGTCATACCTCCAGCAGCAGATCTCTTCAAACTGCTGCCGCCCCACGAAATGTGCCAGATTCAACTTAGGAGCAATTTCCCATCCCAGCCAACATTGACAGTGTTGGTGCACATGAGATCCCCGACGGTGTCTTCATTGAAGTTGCGGACCAGCAAGTCCTCGACAAATACTTCTCATGACCAGTATAGCTTGGCAGTGGTACCTTCCCAGACTCAGAATGAAGCAGGAGTTCAGACTCGAGTCTAGCTGGCCCGTTGTTGATACCTACTCCAGGAATCTTCGTGAAAAGTACCGTGACCGCTCGTCGTTTGATTGTTAAGCACATTCTGACGGGATCATGCGTGAGGGCCCACAACAAATCCCAAATCCCAAAGCCAAGTGTCCATGTAGCCCTCCAGCGCACCTGCCAGAAAGCAGAGCTTCCGTAGGATGCGACTGCCACACAACCCATCCGGACCTTTCTTCCGAAGATAGTCGAAGTACCGCTTGATGGGCATGTTGGCAATGGTCAGCAGGCCTTGGATGCGTGGGCAAATCCCCGTCCCTTCATGTTCGGTGTGCACGGCAGGACCCACTGAACAAGGTCGGCAAGCTGTCAAACTTGACGCCGTAGGAAGTCTCCAGCTCTGTCTTGTATTTCATCTCCAACCTCAGTGGGCTTCGCATGCCTGCATTCTTTTTCCGGTTTCGAGCTATGGCTTGGGGGCGAAGGAATGTAAAATGTTCTGTGGTTGGGCCTCTGGCTACGTCTGTAGTTGCGAATTTATTCAGGCTGCTTTAACCCAACTTCAGAGACGGTCGCTCATAGCGAGCAAGTACGACCTTCCTTCCCTGTCCAGACCCATACTCTGGAAATCTCAGGCCTCAGACCTTGCAACCGGTAGCTCACCATGACACGGTGAAAACGAAACCCCACATGATATCGACTGCACCCGGTACCAAGTGGCTGTTGCTGCCTGGGCGGCAGAAATGGCCCTGGCGGATTGAACACGAGATCGAGGCGCCGCCCCTCCTTTCCTTACAAGCAACATCGCGAGCGGTATCGAGGAACGCCAGTGCGCCCTTCTGCACAAACATGTCAGAGTATACATGCAGACAGACAGACAGACAGACATGCGGACTGAGCAGCGACCAGTGTATACATAGCATGCATCTGCATCTTTAACCTACACCTACACCCATACCTATACCTCTAACTATGCCTATACATGTACATATATGACATATATACACACATATGTTTATATACTGTGCAGGTGTCAAGAGATCATTGCACGAATAATATCAACACGATTGCAAAACAAACTGTATCATGCTACTCGCTCTGGCGCAAGCAGTGAATATGTGTCGATCGACAGGCTAGCATCACGCATCATGTCTATTCTATGAACGGCAGTGGCAAGACTGCAAGCGTCACGACTGTGCAGGTAGCAAGAAGTTCGAAGACTAAGCCGGAGATGCAAACTGAAACACTACAGAACCAGCAAACTATGATCGCCGTCACGAGCCATATGACTTGGGAGGACATCGAGTGTACAGTACCGGGTCTGGCACTGATTCGTTCACTGGGCAGCAGCTTCTACAGCTCGCATCCACCATCGCGACTTCTGCCAGCAACAAGAAATGCTTCGCCCTACTGCTGCTGGTTTGCGGCAATCTAAGGCTAGCAAATGTTCACGCGCACAAGCACGAAAGCAAAGGCAGATACCCTCATTTATTATCGCAGACTATTATCCTGGTACATCACCGCAGCAGCACACCTCGCACGGGACAGGATGTACATTGTAAAATGCATGACAAGTGCACATATGCAAATGGCCATCGACCTACAACATGTATTTGTGTGTGTGTATACGCGTGCAAAGGTATACTTGCTTTCAAACCATCAAGAGACGTTCATTCCGAATGATACAGGACGAGGTGTACTCTCAATCTCAGCAGGGACTGCAAGTAAACTGTCAACATTGTGTTCACGAACAGAAAACTTGAGCTCAAAGCATGGCGAATCAGGTGAACATTATTGTATCATAATGGTTTTAGGCCAGCAGCCTGAGCCATAACCATGTTGGTTCAAGATGCGAAGGCCCTGCAGTCAAGTTTGTGTCAACGCAGCTCTCGGGTCTCTCGCACAGATCAAGAAAAAGGCCTGAATGCTCCTTTCGAAGACTTTCCTCCCACGTTGCCTCCGGATCAACTGTCGCACTTCATGCAGCCTTTTGTGGCCGACGCGCAGGCTTCCTTACTTTTATCGCCACTGCTATTGCTATTGCCTCTGCCTAAGCGAGATCATGCTTGCACAACTGGGTTTGTCTGTGAACGGTTGTTTCGGCTTCGTGATCGTAACTCCCGAAGAACTGAAGCTCGGATGATGGCCCCTGCCGAAGCTCCGTTACTTGAATTAGAGTTGAAACGCTGCTACAGCTGCCTTGCGCGCCTGTCTGTTTGATCCGGCTCGTAGCTTGGCAGAGAAGCAATGATGTCCACGCCAGTGTCGACTAGAAAGGCTGGAAGAGACTCTTGGCCAGGCTCCAGTAGAACCTCAGAGCCGAAGCCACCCAAGCACGAGCATGCGAGACATCTCAGATTGAGCCCCGACCGTCAAGTTGCAGCGGTCAATGATGCGCAAATCTGGTCTTTCTCCCGTCTCCTCCGCGAGGGGCCCAAGCAGAGTAAAGGGTCATCGCAGCAGCTAACGCTCAGCCCCGTCCCGGAGCTGTGCCGCTCCCTCGACCAGGCGCCGGAAGCCTCGGTTCAGCTCCGGCGCACCACCTGTGATGTCCAGAACCTGCACGGCAGCACAGGGCTTCCCCGTTCAAACCGGCCTCTGAAGCCACCGGCCTTGACGGTCGGGGAGTTCCTGAGTAGGAGAAGGCAGCGTTCTACCACGTCCTTCGAGGCGGTCCGAAGAGCTCCGAGTTCGACAACCGGACTGCAAACGGAGCTTTCGACCCCAGGCCGTCCTTAGACATCATCTCCTTGCGAAGAGGCGAGGACTCTACGTGGCAGTGGTTGCAAGCTTGGTTGCAGTAGAGGCCTCCACAGGCAGCTTCGAAACACAAGTCAGCGCAGCAAGACACATGGTGTACACATTGATACGGACTGCCGCAGAAAAACAGTTGGAGCACGAACAAGTGCGAGGGCAGCAGTGCAGCAGTACCGTAGCAGGTTACATGAGCACGATTGGTACAGCAGAGGACTGTAATGGTGCAAGAGAGGAACGATACAAGGAGCAGATGCTCACTTCACTGCAATACCATGGTTGCAATGCACCTATGTTCAGCTGCAATGTGTGGCATTTGCTTCGCACGAGATCTGGAACTCGTCTTTCTCGAAGAAAGCCTGAGTTGACAGGAACACGGACGCCCGAAGCGAAGTTGCAGGCTGAAGATCCGTGAACAGCCGAAGCGGCGTTTGAATGGTGGTGCACCAACAGCCTGCAAGGCCTTTCAAAGGTTTTCAGAACTCTGATCAGACTCAACGGTGCTATGGCAGTCCACATGAGCTACCGGCGAAGGCCTTAGCACGAACATCTACCTCAGCACCAGGTGCAAGGGAGGAGGCCATCTCTTCGGCCTGCTCCTGCCAAGCTCTGGTGGTACTTTTCTGTGCAACTCTTCTACGACTACTATGCTGCGATGCCGTACTCTAATGTACTATACTGTGCTATACTACACGGTGATCCACTTGAATGGCCTCGAGGTCCAACAGCGCATCGGGGACAAGGCTGGTCCGCTTTTGCTGCAGCGAGACATCTCCTTTCTGGTGCAGCTCCTTCCAGCAAGGAGTCTCTTGGCGATGTCTCGGGATCCAACGCATACTTTGAGCGTTCCTCCGCATGGCCATATGAAACTCCGCACCTACATGCAAATATGGAGCTGTGTCTTCGCACGTAGGCACATATCATGTGAATACATGTAGTTTGGCGTGATACAGTTTAACTAATGCAAGCTAACATAAATAACAGACCAAGACATAGAATAACACAACATGGTATAATGCAATATTATGCAACATAATATATGAGCAAATCGAATATTATGTGACAGAATCTAACATAACATAGCATGATATACTATAGTATAGTACAGAGTCAATCCTTGTGGCATTAGTATACTAATGCAACAATGACGCACTAACACGAGTATCATGTAATATTACTACTCTAAGTCTAATGTAACATAGTTGAATGTGACGTACTACTTGTAATAGTGGTGTACTATAAAATGTGATACTACTTTGTACATGTATACACATAGATATATGTATACACAAAGATATGTATATATGTATATACATATATGTATACACACACATGCACACATACACACACATACATATATATATATATATATATATGCGTATACAAAGGGTTTGGGATCGAGCGGCCCAGGAGAGGGCTAGCATTGCCCACAGCCCCAGGTGCCTTGTAGGCACGCCAACCTGAGCCGCAATAGTTGCCTCACCGCCGTGGCATCGGAGGCAACGACTCAAGCGAGCTCGTGCTCGTCGCTCGATCTGGGCGGCTCGAGCCAGAGGCCAACCTGGACCTGACAAAGCTGTCAGGCTGCTACAGCAACACCACACCAGGCTGTGCTACCGAGAGTTGATGGGCCGGGGACACCGTGAGGGTGAATGGCGACGATGGCCCAAAGGATCTGGTGGCGATGCTGGTGGGTGGCATGGTTATCGGTCCGAGGACAAGTGGAACCGACAACGTGGAGACCGAGAAGCACCCCGGCACCCAACCTTGGAAACAGTTGTGGTGCCCCAAGACGACAGAGCTTTGGCATCCGGCTCTACCAGCAAGAGTGCTGGGACAGTGGCGGCGGCTGCGGCTGGAAGCTTGGTGAAGGGAGTGCAGCGCCAGGTGAATACGGTCCGCAAGTGCGAGACCAAGATCCGCAAGAACGAGGCGGACTCGAAAGATCTGGAGCAGCGTTGGGCTGCCTTCAAGGAGGAGATGAAGGCCAACTTCGTGAAGGAGAGGAACAAGTACAAGGAGCGACAAGCGGCCTTGGAAAGCGAAGGACAGGAACAAAGGGAGGCCCTTGCGGATGCCCTTGTGGAGCTACAGACGGCCATTGCCAACGAGGAGGAGAGCAAGCCGGTCAAGCCAGATCCGGGACAGATGGAGGCCGAGGACGAATGGGACAAGCTCCTACGATCGCCGGAGCCGGACAGTCAGGGCTTGTCTGGGTTGCTGGACGCAGCCTTGAAACTGGCCTCGACTTCTCGCAAGGATGCCAGGACCAAGCTCCTTGCGGCTCTGGCCGAGAAGCAGGATATGATCAGCACGCCGCCGAGGAGGACCACAAGGCTGCCAGAGCATACACCCCCGGAAGACGATCGCCGACGACGGAGGACCAGCCCGGTAAACATGGATGTGGAGATCAAGGACGAGCCGGCGAACACCTACAGTGGTGGAGCTGGGACTGGGCCACCGGACCCGTACATCAAGTCTCCGTCTACCCGTGCCAACATTCCGGAACCGAGCCACCGATCCAGACACAGCCAACCGAGGATGGCCGTCAAGCAGGTTGGCCGCACTCCGAGCTCAACACCCCTGAGAGGGACCTCGCTATCGGAAAAGTTGGAACAGCGAAGACGGGGTGCACTGGAAGAACTGGATGTGCTCTCCTCCGAGGAAGAGAAGGTCGAGGAAGATGCCACCAACAATACTGGCGAGACGTGAGCTACCTCGAGCAGAGGCAGGGCGATGCTGGCGGCGATGCCGAAGTGCGCGAACCCAGGCTGATCGACCCGACAAGGAATATGAAGTATGATGATCGAACTACCAGGCGGAGTACTGGGATGCACAATGGTATGGGCAGCTTTTTCGGCCAGTCTGCCACCATTGTCGATTTTGACATTAATATGAACGCAGGGCCCAATGCAAGCCCCGGGCGTGGTTCCTTTGAAGAGGCCAGTGACAGAATGACATGGAAAAGGGCATATGATGTGCTTGATTACGTTGAGTTCTGGAATGATCTGGTATGGGACTATCGATGGTCTATGATGGAGGCTCTAAGGGAGGCTGTTGTCCCAGTGGGAAGGACAATGTCCCTTCTCTTGACTGTATGTTTGCTTGACCTCTACCGAAGAGGTATGAAGAAAACATGCCAGCCTCGACGAGTTGCACGCGGCAGAGTGATGCATGGACAGCGGAACCTGCTGCTGGCCTTTGCGATGCTCACAGTGGCCCAGGCCACTAGCGGAGAGCAAAGCCGGGCGACAAGAGGTCGGGTTGCGCCTGCCACGGATGTTGAACTTTGGATGGCAGGTCAAAGTACCAGAGCGGAGCAGATGCAGCAAGCTACGCAACGATGGATACTTGATTTGCCCTTGGAGCATTCTGCGGGTCAAGCGGAGATCCCTGACCACTGGGCGCAACCTCCACCCCCAGTGGCCAATAACCAGCTGGCCCAGCGACAAGCGATCCATATCTCAATCTGGGTTGCAGCGCCGTACTACGAGGCGGAAACCATCGATGTTGGGGTGGCTTTTCCGCTAACAATGGACCGCCTCCATGATGTGATCGAGTGGAACACGCTGAGGATCCCGGAGTACATCAACCAGTTTACCCCGGTGTACCCGCAGATCAATGAGGACTTCGTGTGCTATGTTGCCAGCCCGCCCTGGCTATCGGCTGTTCACAAGTTCTGCCTGCTCCTTGACTGTACAAGAGCGGGAGGCACGGCCTATGCCATCTACTGTGAGGCCCCGGTTACCAAGAGGATGATCCTGGACCAGGTGTCCCTCGATGATGTAGCTGAACTGGAGGTGTTCCTATTTGGGCAGCTTCAGCCTCTGGGAGATCTTGATAGACGCGAGCCTATCATGGGGGGCACTGTTCAAGTGCTGCCTCGAGGAGTCCCGTGTGAATGGGCAAGCGACATCGATGAAAGACTACAGGATGAGAGAAGATGGCGACCGGACACAGACCAACCTGGCCCACTTCCTGGAAGGCATTGTATTTACCAGGGAGCCTCTGAGCAAATCATTGTCCCGGTCAATGGCGAGGAAGATGATGGCTTCCATCTTGAGGCGGGAATAGAAGAACTTGGCCTTGAGGAGAACAGCTGGGCTATGGTTCCGGCGACTGTGCCCCAGCACCTGGCCCATGGGGGCAAACAGGTGCACAATCTTATTGCCATTGTAGAGGAGTCCAACACCCCTCGACTTGGAGTGACCATGGCCTTCCTTGACCTCCGCGGCCTGGCGTTCTTTCCACAATGGATGGCGATATATGGGGATAGTTTCGACCCTTATGCCTACCTGGAAGACATCCAGTTCCCAAACATGGAGGGGTGGCAGTTTGTAGTCACAGGCGGAGACCCAATGGGGGAGGATAACCACATCCGAGTTCATGATGGCGAACTCCTGACATTTCACCTTGAACTTGCCGAGCCGAGCCCAAGATCCGAGGAAGGACAAAGTGAACAAGGTGAAGAGTCGGATAGTGACGACGATAGCTCGGACGATATGAACAACCTACCGAGCTCGGACCCGGACGCCCCGCCACCAGAACCGGGAGAACCTCCACATGGACCACCGCCACCAACCCCGGTAAATGCGCCACCAGATCGAAGCAGGTCACCGAGAAGAGACAACCGAAGGCACGGGCGACAACCACAAACCATCAGCCTGCACGAGGAGCTTCACCAGAACCTCCAGGTGTATGACCTCACTGAGAACACTCTTCCATGGCCGCACACATTGAGCCAACTCTGGCCCATGTTGTGCCCGTGGGACCCGAAGTGGATGCAGTGCTGCCTGGAGGGCCCAGTTGCACCCCAACGCGGCTGCAGCGGTGAAGGAATCAGTGCATTGGGCCGATTTGTTGCCATATGCAGCCCAGGGACAAGGGGAGTTCCACTTGTACACCGACGGATCTGCCAATGAAACATTGCGGCAGAGTGGTTATGCGGTGGTGGTGCTGTTCCGTATGGGAATGGCAGTGGCTATCCTGGGTTTACTTGGTGAACAGCTGATGGGCAATGAAGTGTCGGGATGGACAGCTGGAGAACATCTAGCCCTACACGCAGAACAGGTGGCCTTGGCTACGGCGATGTTATGGGTGCTTCAGATGCGAGCGGTGATACCGCATCTGTCCAGTTTCATCCACATCGACTGTATGGCAGCTGGACATGCTGCGACTGGAACATGGGATCCTATGAATTTCATGGGGTCACAGACACGTGATCTGGAATTGCTGATGCAAGAACTGCCTGGGGTGAATCTACAAACCCAGCACGTCAAGGGCCACTCCGGCTACGAGTGGAACGAGTTGGCTGACTCCATTGCAAAGGCTGCCATGAAGGGTAGCAAGCAGTTTGCCACCCCCCCCCGCAGATGTGGTAGCTGCCTTCCTGGGCACTAACCTCACATGGGCCGGTTTACAGCTCTCGGCGATGAAGACGGGGGCCCTCATTGTGGACCGTGGGGGGATCAGTTGGAGTGATGAACCTTTGCCGAGGTCGAGGATCACACCACAGCAGCTGATACCTACGGTTGGTGTCCATGATGTGAAAGGTGATGTGGAGTTCAGGCTTTCTGCTTGTTCTTTCAATTTACAAGGCCTGGGCAACCATGCCCGCTACATTGAGGAACAATGTGAACGAGAAGGCTATGGTCTGGTCTTCTTGCAGGAGACCAAACAACCAGGCGGAATCTGTTCCAGCCGCCGGTACCTCCGATTGTCCACCGATGGATGCCGCCATTGGGGAGTGGCGGTTTGGCTACGCAAACCAGGTGGATTCATCGAGCGCAACAACCAAGGTGTCGCCCCTGACGAGGCCAACATTACTGTGGTACACGAGTCCCCACGGATGTTGGCACTACGAGTCGCGCTCGATGGCATCTGTCTAGGGTTTGTTTCAGCGCATTGCCCGCACGCCGGGCGCCCACAGGAACGCGACCAATTCCTCGAGCTGTTTGGTGGAGTCCTGGCCCAGATGAAGAAGTACCACCTCGTGGTTTGTGGTGTGGACTTAAACGGAAAGATCCCGGCTGACTACCAGCAGGTCAGTGGAGACTATGAGTGCGAAGAACCAGACCGTACAGGACAAATGTGTGCCCGCCTTCTATGGGAGAATGGTGTATGGGCACCATCGATGTTCTCGGCCCTACATAAGGGCAGCCCTTGGACATATCATCACCCCCTAGGAGGGGAAAGCCGCATTGACTACCTGTTCATTGGCGGCAAGGCGGTGATCGATGCCACCAAGAGTTATGTCAGTGCAGCCTTGGACAATGGCAGCCCCAATGATGATCACAGAGCTATCTGCCTGGAGGTGGTTGGTAAGTTGGAACAGGGTCGACAACGACCTAGGCTGCAACGTTTGAGGTTTGATGGTGATAAGATCCGATCTGCTGAAGGCAGAAAATTGCTGGCAGCTGCCTGTAAGAGATTCGAGCAACCGACATGGGACACTCATCCTGATGAACATTATCAACGTGTACAGGAACATTTGCTGGACACCTTGAAGGAAAACTTCGCGGTTGAGAAGGTCGGCTGCCATGCATCCTATATCCCGGACGAGATCTGGGAGCTTCGCCAACAAAAGAACCGGCTCCGAGGCAGAACCAGCTATCGCCGGGCTGACCACCATCGAAACCTCCCTGAGGCGTGGCGAGCATGGAAAACAGGTACAGTGTTTAGCTTGGGCCGTGGATGCGGAAGCGACACGTACTGTATGAACTGATCGCGGCGGCTATCCGTTATGCAACCCACCGTGTTAAGGCTGGTATTGCCAAGGCGAAGGATAAGTTCCTACGAAGTGTGGCTGCGGAGGGCCACCAAAATGTGGGAGCGATCATGCAGCGAGCCAAGAGAGCGGGAATTGGTTCGAAGGCGAGGAAGCCCTACTGCCGAGAACTACCGAAGTTGCTCAGCCCGACCACGGGCAATGAGGCGACCTGTACTGCAGACAGAGATGAGATTTGGTTGCACTACTTCGGAGCGCAGGAGGAGGGCACCATCAAAACAACCAGAGACTTTGTCGCGGAAGTGGCGGACTGGAGAGAATCCAACTGCGGCGACTGGGAATGGCATCTTCTACCATCAGCCCGGGACTTGGAGAAAGTCATGAGGGAGATGAAGCCTGGTAAGGCTGCTGGTTTGGATCAAATCCCCAGTGATGTGATGTGTGCCTGCCCTGCTGAGATCACCCGGCTCATGCATGCACTCTATCTCAAAACACTGATTGTCGGCAGACAACCTCTACAATGGCGTGGAGGAGTATTGTTTGAGTCCTACAAGAACAGTGGCCAGAAGTGCCTTGCGGAAAACTACAGGAGTTTGTATATCTCCAGCTTCCCGGCCAAAGTCCTACACCGCGCAATGCGGCAGAAGGTTGACGGGGAGATCGATGCTTCCTTGCACCCGCTGCACTGTGGAACCCGTCGAGGTATGCCTATCAGCTTCCCCTCGCTTTATGTCACGAGTCACCTCAGGAGATGTGCTAGGTTGAAAAAGCCGGCTGCGGTGCTATTCATTGACACGCGGAGCGCATACTACAGATTGGTCCGGGATCTAGTGGTCGGAGATCTCCAACAGGACCGGTCTGTTGAGGAGCTCTTCTACAAGTTTGGGTTGGATGGCAATGACATCTCCGAAATGAGGGACCTCATCCGAGATGGAGGCATGCTACGCCAGGCTGGAACTCCAGAGCCGGTGCAGGCGGCAGTGCAGGATTTCCATCGCTACACATGGTTTGCCTCAAAATATACGGACGGTGGCAATCTATGCCATTCAGTTGCAGGATCCCGCCCGGGAGCTTCATGGGCGGATTGTGTGTTCGCATTTTTGTACACACGAATCTTGCACCGGGTCCACGAGATTTTGATCGGAGAAGACATCAATGGGGCCTTACCGCATGACCAAGAGGGAGGCCCTTTTGCCACCCACCCTGAAGGTCCATGTGAACCAATGTGGGATACCACATGGGCAGATGATACCGCCTATGTGATGGAGGGGGAGGACTCGCCGGGCCTCATCCTGTGTGTTCGTCGTGTCACCAGTGTGGTCCTCACAGCCTTCCGAACCCACGGTCTGGACCCAAACCTGAAGCGCAACAAAACAAGTGTGTTATTACGACTTTGTGGCCGCGGAGCGACAGCGGTGCGCAAGCAGGTGTTTGGGAGTGGCAAGCCGATGATCCATCTCCCGGACCTGGATGAAAGTGTTCATGTGGTCCCAGTATACAAGCACCTAGGTGCTCAGCTGGACCCTCAAGTGGCACTCAGACAGGAGCAGCGCTTTCGAACAGCAATGGCTGCTGCAGCTTATGACAGTGCCAAGGACTTGCTCCTGCACAACCGAGACCTGGGTCTTGAGACTCGGGTCTCTCTGTTCCGCAGTGCTGTGGTCTCCACGTACTTCAACCTGGAGATATGGGTGCCGAAGGGACCTAGTTGGGACACCATGTGCGACAACTTCTCCAGACTAGTCCGTCGCCTCCTTTGCCGAACAATTACGGACGACAACCTCTACAAGATCCCATTGCCACTTGCCCACTGGGCAACCGGATGCTGGCCACTCGACTACTTTGCACGGAGGTCGAGGATTTCGGCATTGATCTCAATGGTTCGGTCGGGCCCCCCGTTGCTCTGGGCTATGCTACAGAATGAGGCGACGTGGTGTACGACGGTTTGCGCTGACCTACGGTGGATGGTGCATGGCGATACAGAGCGCTGGCCCGAAATAGGTCACCACGCATGGCCACAGTGGTGGCATCTACTGAAACAACAGCCGGACCGAGTGAAGCGTCGGGTGGCAAAGCGGAATGCTGAGGAGTTCATAGTGTTCCAGGAGGAATCGGCGGTCCTGGTTTGCTTGTGGAGCCTCTACAGGACGATTGCCCCGCCAACGTCGAGCCTCCTTGCCAAGGAGACATGGAGTTGCCCTATCTGCCAGAAGAAGTTTGCCAAAAGATCCGGGTTGGGAGTCCACTTCTTCAAAACCCATGGTCGGCATGCCGAATACCGGGAGTTCCTTGATGGCAGCAGGTGCAAGGCTTGCAACAAGGAATTCTGGACGATAGGCCGATTGGAGGATCACCTCCGCTACTCCAACAAGTGTGTCCGAGTGTTGCGCCGGGACTACAAGCCGCAACAGACGATCCCACCTGGCTATGGAAGCACCAAGCGGCGCCAGAACGAGACGGCCAACTACACGCCAGCGGCGCCCACCCGGGTGGACGGCCCTCTGAAGGAGTCAGAGGAAGCACAGTGGAACCAATGGCAACGAGCTCTTTATCGGGGACTTTCAGAGACCATCCTGGACGGCCAGGGTGGCGATGACCTCGATGACGTCGTTTCCACTGAGCTACGGAAACAGCCACTCTACCCTGACGAGATCCGACAAGTCATTGAGACCCTGATCAGCGAGGTCGAGGAGATCAATGCCGACAAGGATTTGGCACAATGGAGCGAGCAGGAGTTCGATCACATTGTCCGCTCTGTCAGGGAAGGATGCGATAGAGTGTGCTGCCAGGAAGCGGAGGAGCTACTGGGGGACAACAGTCTCCTGAAAAGACAGCAGTTCCACCGACAAGCGGCAGGCCTTGAATGGCATGCCATCGTCAACGACTACCTGTCCTCTGGTAACCAAACCAAAGAGGACGAGCACGGGACCCTGGAAAGTTCACTGTTTATCCTGCCAGATAACTGGGAAGCAGAGTGGAATCGTGGTAGGGGTGAACTTTTGAACTCTGCCGTGCTCCGAAACCCGTTGTCGTTGTTGCCCGCAGTACTCAGGGAGGCTTGGGCCTGCGTTGTAAAGAAGCAAAGGCCAGAGGTCAGAGCCCCTGAGAAGTTCTGGGCACATCCCGTAGCGGCACCGTACAGACCGCTCAGGGAAACTTGCATCTGTTAATTAAGCAGCGGACACCTCTGAATGCCAGGAAATGCCAGAAAATGTGTATACAAACAGATAGTATGTGCTTGTATATGTATGTAGAAAAAATTAATGTACATGTGGGTGGTTGTCAAAAATATGGTCCCTTTTGGGTCCCTATTATAATACGGCACCTATTATTTAGGGTACCGCAAAAGGTACCCTAGTTTTGACAACCACCCATGTGACACATGTGTATAGGCACATGCAAATCTCCTTAGCTGCAGCCAGCGTCATCTGAGACAGCTCTACTGGCCCATATTCAAAGGCAGCAGTCTTTCGGCGCCGCATGTACCAGCGGACTATGGGCACCTCACGGCAGTGCTCGAGTGATCCCCATGACAATGGGCTTCAGAAACATGATGAATGACTGATACCTTGAAACGGACTTCGATCGTTTGATATCGTTTGTGGAGGGGGACCCCATGATCACCAGGCAGAAACTATTCAAGATTGACTCAGTGCAAGTGAAGTAGTGATAGAGGACTGCAGACGCAAGCAAGCTTGCGTGCGTGCGTGGCTGGCTGGCTGGCCCTGGGTGGCTGGCTGGGTGGCTGGGTGGCTGAGTGGGTGGGTGCGTGGGTGCGTGGGTGCGTGGGTGGGTGGTGTGTGTGGGTGTGTGTGTGGGGGGGGGGGGGGGGGGGGCTGCGGAACCCGAGCACGGCCCTCTTCATGCACGGTTGCATTTCTCGAGACAGCTGATGACATCACGACTTAGGTGACGCACCGCTGTCACCAGCGTGCCCGCAGCAAGTATGGCCAGAACCGGCCACCTGGCTTTGCACTGACACACAGCTCTACCCCCAAAACGTGCAAAACCCCTACCTTGAGGCATCATCAGCTTTAGCAGGGCCCTCTCCTGAGCAAAGTCCGCGAGGGCTGCTCAAGTCGCGGCTGCGACACTTCTATGAAATTTCCATGCCTCTTCCAGGCGTCCCACGGCTCCCCGGGCCAGTGATGCCACCGGAGACCATGGACAGCAAACGAGGACTGCAATCTACTTGTTAAGCCTGGCCAAGCGGCCCTTCACCCTTCTCTGTGCTGCTACATGACTTAGCTGTGAAGAGGGCAAGGAAGTTAGGACACATGCTCAGACGACTAGTTTGGAAGACATAGGCGTCCTGAGATTACGCTCGTGTTTAATCTGGTCATTGCATTTTGGCTGGATATTGTGGGATACCGCAGTCGGCCTTTGCACCCTGCGTGTCTTTGTCCATGTTATGCGCGTACTGGAGGACCGACAGTATCTTTTAAGCACAGCCGTTTTGCTCCTGACAACTGCAGAGTATGCCTCAACATGACATTCGGCGTACATGCGGCAACGGTTGCTCCAAGACTGCCTTGACGTGATTTCAGGCCTGACCTCAGAGCATTCACAGCTGCTCGCCTGCTCGTGCGAAGAAACCATTGGCAGCGTTCCTCTGCTGCACAGCTCGGAGGACGGAAAAGTGGAAGGAACACTGCCACTCTGCTGGACATCTTACAGAGCAAGGCTCGCGTTTGCAAGAAACGACCCAGCTCGTCCAGTTCCACTTCCGATACATGCCTCCCGCACACACAAAATTCAAGACAAGCCGCTTGCTACTGTTATCTGTCAGCAAGCCCTGCCATCCGGCTGATGTCGTCTCAGCGTTCTCCTGAGAACAGCTTGCCGGTGCCAAGGCATCTCAGAAAGCCACCGCCTTTCCGAGCCTGTGTCGGAACGCAAGGAGACGGGTCATCCTGCGTTCGCCGTTTGCTCCCGCGACCGAGGGATTTCCGGAGCCGGGCCTCTGCCCAGCTCGAACGAAGCTTGGCCATGCGCGCCTTCGCTGGGAGCAGCTGATACGTCTCAGCCCTCAGCTCTTTCACTTCAGGGCCTCAAAGTCATCCTCAAAGAAAGAGGCAGCCGTTGCACCACTGCCGCCATCGAGGTCATCTGCGCATTGACGAAGGAAGTCATGTACTTGCAAGGGCGTTACGGAGCACTTGCCTTTCAGAGTGACTTATGCTGAAAGGATGCAGACAAGCCCAAACAAGCCCAACGATACACAACTGCCCGAAAGCCAACTCATACACTCGCCAAGCTCAGCTTAGCTAGCGAGAGCTCCAGCTGCACCCCACGGAGATCTGATCCCGGCATTGACCTTTACGGTGTCTCGGGGAGTACTTCGCACTACGACAACACGGTTGCCTGCATGCACATGGCTTGAGGAAGCAGGTGCGGAGCCCGACACGCGCTCACATCTTGCCTTAGGCAAACAAAGCACGAACGACATGTCAATACAGTTGCACACCACCGCTTGGAAGCACCGCCTTCAGCTAGGGCAGCTAGGTCTGCATCCAGTGGATTAAGTGCGACCATGTTGCTACTGCGTCTGCACAATGGAACTCCATAAAGTCCAGCTCCTTGCAACGCTCTGCAATCTCCCACTGCATCATGATATAGAGCATAACAATAACAACTCCATGACAACCATGCTCCATGAAACTAAACAAGGCACCACAAGGGGCGGAATCCCATGTGGACTGGCATTTTGACGGAGTACCTCCACAAAACGGTTGCAACAAGGCAACAAGGATCAATTCCCCCGCAGATGGCAAGCAGCTTTTTCGCGCAGGCAGGGCGTCACATCTCGCTGGATACATCTTCGGCATCAGTGAAACGTGCAGGTGGTCAGACATGGTCAGATGCTCGCGAGGAACGCCAAAAGAGCCTCGGCCGCAGCCGGGTCGGTCTAGGTCGGTCTAAAATATGCCGGCACAGGCTACGAGTATGCTTGAACGCTTGTTTTGTTACGACTGTCATTACTCTGTAACAGTATTCATTTGCCCTTCGAGTCGGGTCAGCGGGGGAGCTTCTTCTCTAGGCTGAGCCTACGGCACAGGTTCTGCCATTTTGGGGGCACTGTCCTAGCAACCTGAACGTCCAAGTCAGACTTTCTTGTACATGATGCACCATTGAAACATGCTTGGCCGGTCTAGAGAGTATCGGCAGCAGCAGAGGAAAACATCGGAGGTTGAGTTATATTGATGGGCAAATGCAGCTGCAAACTTGCAGGGCAATTCCAAAAAAGGAACGGTCGCGCCAGCAGTCCAACGTGCTGATGTCCCAGACTTCCCTTCCGGAGGAGCTGTGGTGGGACAGTTCCTTTGTAAAGCAGAACTTGCTATGCATGTCTCCTCGACTTCTGCCAGTCCACTGTCAGCAATAATCGACTCCAAGATGATCCAAGATGCACTTCTGCTTCGCGCTTCGATCGATCAATCTTACCTTTGTGAAGGATCGTGTCCGAACATTGGCTCGACCGTCTTTCGCTATCTTTTACGACTTTTACGGTTACCTTTGCTGCTGTTCCCAGTGCTGCTTTGATGATTAAGACCGTGATTCTGATTACGATCCTCCCTAGTCTCGGCGTGATCATTTTCCCTGGATCCTGTAGTAACACAGCAGGTTTTAGGGTGCGAGGTCATTCCCCAAGAAGTCTGGGGTTCTAAGCAGCATTCCGAAGGAACTGGTTGAGCAACGTGACACACCGGGTCGGCGCTCCGACGTAGTAGTGGCAATAGTAGTAGCAGCAGTAGCAGCACTAGAAGCAGTAGCAGTAGTAGCAGTAGTAGCAGTAGTAGCAGTAGTAGTAGTAGTAGTAGTAGTAGTAGTAGTAGTAATAGTGGTAGTAGTAGTAGTAGTAGCAGCAGTAGTAGCAGTAGCAGTAGCAGTAGCAGTAGCCGTAGCCGTAGGGGTAGGGGTAGGGGTAGGGGTAGGGGTAGGGGTAGGGGTAGGGGTAGGGGTAGGGGTAGTGGTAGTGGTAGTGGTGGTGGTGGTGGTGGTGGTGGTGGTGGTGGTGGTGGTGGTGGTGGTAGTGGTGGCAGTGGCAGTGGCAGTGGCAATTGCAGTGGCAACTGCAGTGGCAGTGGCAATTGCAGTGGCAACTGCAGTGGCAGTGTCAGTGCCAGTGCAGTGGCGGTAGCAGTACTGTAGTAGTAATAGTCGCAGTAGTAGTAGCAGCTGCACCAGCAGCAGGTAGTGGTCGTGGCAAGTAACGGTAGTGGTAGTAGCAGTGGTAGGAGCAGCAGCAGCAGCACCAGCAGCGGCTGCCAGGAGGACGACGACTGGCTACTGCTTCTGTCTGCCAGGCCGCATTTGCAGGCGTATTTTTGGGTTCAGCGTGACAGTTTCGACCCCCACTTTTTGCGTTCATTTCCACTCCCGCGCCCGGCCCCCCTTTATTACTGCTTTTTCCGTCCTCCCCCCCCCACTTTTGGGCCTTTCCCCTGCGCTGCCCGCCTTGTGCCCCGCCTTGCCCCCCCCCGGCCGAACGGGCGGCATGGCGTTAAAACTACTCATTACCATTACACTCACCTTCATGCTGATGTTGCTTGTCTTACCCTTGTCATGGTCATTTCTTACGACACCTTCCATGGAACCCTTTATCATGACTGACATAGTTCGTCTTTGACCCGTCTCATATAGAACGACGACGATGGCACTATGGATGACAGCGATGCTGACGATAACGATGGCGACGATACGATGACGATGACGATACTGATGGACGTGACATTGATGCTCACCATCATGATCTTCTTCATCTACATCGTCATCATCATCATGTCCGCAGCAATGATGGCGACGATGAGGCTAGTTAGTTCTCGTCAACAGCAAGGTCGACGCGAGTGGCTAATGCTCCTTAGTTTCGCTGCTTCGGAGTGCTGCTAACGACCATTGCTTGTCGAAGGTCGATCTGTCGTCGGAGTTATGATTGAGAAAATTCTCGTTCAACACAACCATGGCAGCGTCAGTCCCAGACTTAGTATGGCTTTTCTGTTCATGTAGTCTATAGCTCCTGCGTCGTTGATCCGGTTGACTTCACAAGACAGGCACAGTACAGGGTATCAGCTGAGCATCCCCAAAAGTCATCTCCCGCTTTGTGGCCGTCTTTGGTGCTTCGATGACCTGAAACTGTAGCTTCTCGCGGCTGTTGGAAAAATGTGGCTCTAAGGTTGGGGAGTTTAAGGTTGCAGCTTCTATGATGCACCGCCCGTCAACAGGTGCACAGTTGCGACTGGCTGTGCGTGGTGGTGAAGCTTGTTGCTGCTGGGCGACCTTTTATGTAATGGTAGACGTGGATCTTGTCCGTTTTCGAATCGTACCTCCACTGCTGCCGGTAATGAAAGCAAAGACGGAACAGTGTCTGGCATGCCGCTGCGACTCAGCGACTGTGATGGGCTAAACTTCAAAGCTAGGCTGGCCACCACCCACATTCCCATTTGCGATTGTCCCTTAGATGAACAAAAAGCTCTATCACACAAGGCCGTGCCGGAACCCTAAAGCAGCAATCTGCACAGATCTGACTGGATACAAAAGCAGGCAACCGACGTGCCCAGAATATAGGCAAGACTTGGACGTGTCTCGGCGGCTCTGACAAGCCTCGACATGCGCCTGCGGCAAAACCATCGAGACTTGCGGGGCCCTCGGAGCCACGAAGGAGGACTTCGTCTGTGCTGTGGGTGCTTCCGCGTGGACACTGGGACGGTGGAACCGTTCTCGCGGAAAAGTGCGATGACACCTGTTGAAGACAGGACACGGACCGATAGGCGGTAGGAAATGAAACGCTCAACCATTCTGAACCCGGACCCATGTCGGTATTCTCGAACCCCAGTCCATGATCAGAGAAACAGGGACGAGTGCGGCACCCTCTGCTTCTTGTCTCTTCTTGTTCGTACACATAATGAATCGCAGACGCGGCTTACCTTGCAGTCAAGCTTCCCAGCCCAGTCCTTGTTGACCCACTGGATCTTGCTTTTCATTGCTCCACGATTGCAGAGAGCCTCATGGAATCCACCGCTTGATGCAGAGCAGGCCGGGGAGGTGGCAGCTCACGGGGCAAAGGCTTTCTTGTCATCTTCGGACGTCGAAAGCTTTGTCGTGTGACCATTCCAAAGCCTCGACAGCATGCTGTTGCGGACCGTGCTGCACTGCACGTTGCCTGAAGTCCCGCGGGTAGAATGCCGCCGCCGGCAAGACGCGGCGTTAAGATACATCATTACAGACTCCAATAGATGGCCAGAGCGCGTGAACTTGCCGTCGCAGAAGATTTCGACATCTTCGAACCTGAGGGCCATGAATGTGCCAGCTCACCTTTGCCGGCACTGCACCTGCCTTTCACCTGATTCTTGGAATTCGCTGAGACACTTGTGATTTCTTGCCCATCCGTCATAGTGCACCTGCAGGCCCCAGAACAGAAGGGCCTTGGCCACTGGGTCGGGATGGAAGCCGAGCCAGCCTTCCATTTGCCGGCGCTCTCTGCAAAGGTTGGGTCGGTCACCTTAGGAGTGCAGGCAGGAGGAGAAATTCCGGCCCTCATTGACCAGTGTGCAACTCGCAATGCAGAGAGGGTGACGACATCTTCGCTGTGCCTGCCTGCAACCAGAGGCGCAGAAGCTACATCTACATGTGACTCCACTAACATGTGTCGGGTGATATTCAGATGGGCACGTACATATCATCTAATGCGTGCGCGCTGGAGAACAAAATCTCTCAAGATCCAGCGCAACGAAGTAAATTCCATCTGCTCTGAAGAGGATCTTCGCCTGTCCCGCTGTCGTCGTCCAGTTGCAGGACTCCTTCGTTTGTTTAGGTTTAGGCTTAAGGATTTACATTGTAATTAGTCACGTCTGCTGGCGAAGTAACACAGTAGTACTCATACCCAGATTCGACATGGGCTGAGACACTTTTCCCGTGCTGTCAAGGAACCTTGAGGAGAGACGGCCACGCTCACCAAACCTGCAAAAGCAGCATTTGCAGGTCGCTGAAGGCGAGGGTTTTCTTCTTGTCTCTGACGTTGTTGAATCGAACGTCAGGGCATTGCAGCAGAACTGACTGTGCTGCGTCAAGCTTGTGACCCCCATGCTGGAAATGGACCGCACCAGCATTTTTAGCTTCCACATGCCTCGACGAGGAGCTTGCTTCCGGACGAACTCAGGGGCGTTGCCTCCAAAACTACAAGTTGCATTGATTTGAAGTGCTGGTGGGTTGCACCATGATGCCTGCATGAGAGCTGTGAGAACAGACCGCGACTGCGAGGAATAGAAGAAGCCACATGCGGACCTCCGGGTACAGAGGCTGGGGGTAAAGCAGTCCTGTACAACCGTATGGTTAAATATGTGAAAAGCTTCCAAATGTGAACGGTCGTGCCTTAGCCCACATGAATGACCTGACTACTACCACTGAGAGCCAAACGTTACCCCCGAGTACGGATCATCAGCTCAGTTCACAATGCCATTCAGCTTGCAGACTTCTGCCCAACCTGGCCCTGGCCCACTGGCGCACGTGTAAAAGTTGCTGAAGGATTCGTCTCGCGAGGGCCGCCTTCGGATTGCAACTGACACAGAGGCTTTAAGCCACCCTGTCAGACCGCCTGTCCGTTTCTGAGAAGCCAGATGAGTGTATCGGGATGGTAGGCCTAAGCATCTTGGTCACTGTGTCACAGATCTCGCCCTCTTGGTTCTTCCTTTCGATTTCCATGTCGTGCCCTCTCTGTCATGCAAGTGCTCAGGGCAGGACAGGGCACGGTGCAGCAGCTTGCAAGCGTCCTCGCGTTTGCTCACGTCATGGGCAGCCCAGCAAACAGAGAGTTCCAAAAACTGAAACCCTTCGTCTACGCAGGAAAAAACTGAAGGACAGAGCAGTGTTCAGCTCGGCCTTGAGCTGCGGAAGGGAGTGAAGCCGCCACCACGGCAGGCCTGAAGCGAGGGAGCTGGAGCTTTCTTGTCCCTTGCCCTGGTCTCGCCCCGTGCCTGCGAGGTCCGCCTTCCCCAGGACCCCCACAGAAGCCGGCCTGGAGCTGCAAAGAGTCTCGGCTCGCAAAGCCCCGCTGCTGAGCCGAGGCACATGGAGCAGCGCACCCTCGATGCAGACGGCCAGAAGCGATCCCTGCTCCAGGGGAAGCGCCTGCCAGCAGAGATGCAGACATGCTAATTCCAGCCGGGCGACGTGAATCTGCTGAAACTCAAACCGAACGCTATTCCTCAGAGATCTCAAACCTGAACACAGCAGGGACCCTGTTCCGGGTTCGCTGCTTCACGCTGGCTATGGATGCTACCCTGAGCATCGAATATATGTTGATTGCAATCAGTACAAGCCACATATTTTAGATAGGTTTTGATTTTGGCTTATACGATTGACTAAATCAATATAGGCTACATTGATTGATTTTCAGCGCTTTCTATATTGATTTGGATATACATGTTGCGTATTGATTTGGCAGATTGATTTCAGAATGCTTTCCAACTTGATTTTGATAGGCAGGTGGTCATGCTGGCTGCTAGTTATGCGGCAGCATCGGGGCTCAAACCCATCGGGGGCCCGGCACTGGCCCCTTTTTCCTTACGAAAAGTGTACAGAGAAAGCCTAGCCGGCTTGTCTGAGAGTTCAGGTTTTTTGATTTCAGTGTTGGAGCCCGCTCTAAACCCGAAAACCCTACACTGAACCCGACAACTTAAACCTGAACCCCGACCTCCGAAGCCTGAACCCTGGACCCCCAAACCTGAAGCCGGGAAGCCGTGCAAAAGGCTTGCGATTTACATTTGGTATTCAAAGAACTATGTATAGGTAATTGTTTATCTAGTTTTAGTTTGCTTTGCGTTATTTCTACATTTTCTACTTTATACGATTTAGGCTTAAGTTGTTAGGGTTTTAGATATTGGGGCTTCGGATGTTTGGGTTTGGGATTGAGGATTAAGGGCTCAGGAATTTAGGTTTTAGGATGAACTGCTTTAGGTTACAAGGGTTTTGGGGTTCAGGCTTTAGGATGTAGGGTTGAGGATTTTATGGTGTTAGGGTTTAGGGTGTCCGGGTGTGAATAGTAGTATTTAGAATTTGGGTTATAGGATTAGGGTGCTTGGGGATTTTATGTTCAATGGTCTAAGGTTTGGTGTTTGATAATACATATATATGTGTGTATAATTATATATACATATAGATATATATATATATGTATATATATATATATATTCAGATATACGTGAATAAACTCTATGCAAATAAATATTCATATTTGTGTATATTAAGTCTTGGAATTTAGTAAATAGACAGTAGCGCTACATGTTGCACCATAGTTATGAGTTAGAATCTTAGTTATACTATGGAAATAAGACGTATATAATATGTTTTACAGGTTATAAATATTTTATTCATTGAATTCTTTTTATTTTACGAATAGAAATATAACGAAATCCTTAGGTTTCATCATATTTCATCATATTTATATTTTCTACATATTCTTTAAATAGTACATGTATGTTTAAATGTTTTCTTATAATAAAACATATTTTACCCTCAGATATCATAGAATAATATCTGGTGATCTCTTACATACCCTAAACTATGATTTATTACAGCAGCCTTTCTCAAGGCTTCTGAATATACTTTATGCATATGATAAAGATAACCTCAACCCTACATTCAACCCTAAAGTAAACCCTTAGCTAAACCTTAACCCCAACCTTGACCTCAAACCTAACCTGAACTGCAACCCCAAACCTAAACCCAACCCCAAATTAAACCCTAAACTGAACCCTAAACTAAACCCTTAAAAACACCTTAAACCAAATTCTAAACGAAACCCTCAACCATACCCTAAATCCTCGATAAAACCTGAACTAAACCTTATAATGCCTAAACTAAACCCTAAACTATACCTTGAACTAAACCCTGAACTCACCCCTAAACTCCACACCCAACCCTGAACCCCAACCGTAAACTCCCAACTAAAGCCTAATCTAAACTCTGAAATAAACCCTCAACTCAACCCTAAACTCTACACCCTAGCTTAAACTAAATCCTAAACTAAACCCTGCACTAAATAACTAAACACCGAAATAAACCCTGAACGAACCTCTAGACCAAACCCTACACCAAGCCCTAAGCTAAACCTCAACCCTAACCTCGACCTCCTTAACCTCAACCCTATCAACCCCCAGCCGAACCCTAAACTCAACCCTAAACCAAACCCTCAACCAAACCCTAATCTAAACCTCAACCTTGACCTCAACCCTAAACTGAACCCCAAACACAACCCAAAACCCTAAACCAAACCCTCAAGCAAACCCTTGAAAAACCTTTCCGACCTCCACCTGTGTTGATTTAGAAGCATGTCATATATCGATTTCAGGATTGATTTATGCCACAAATACTATATTTCAGATTGATTTCGTCACCACATGAAATCAGTTTGTTTATATTGATTTTACACCGAAATCAATCCGGTGTCGACCCCGTATTGATTTAAATCAATAAACGATGCTCAGGGTACTCTGCTCAGTACCACATCGCTGCATGTCGAGGAAGGGGCAAGGCACAGGTGCTGTTCAGTACTTTGTGCTACTGCGAGTCTGCGCTGTGGTCTGTGTCGCGCTCTACATGCTCTATATACATCTCCATATCGCGTTCCGGATACATATGTCGCTATCACGGTGGCACGACTGCTTCAGGACGTCCACAGCTTTGGAGACTGTCGTGCCAAAGCTCAGTTGTTATCCATAAAACTGACAAACGATATGAAACTTGCAGGAGCGGAAGCGCAGAAACGTAGACTGAGCTTCCTCAGAACTTCAAGATACTTCAAGCAGGCAGCTTGACGTGTAGCTCTCCGCGGAGAAGAGTCTTACGCAAGTCAGCTGAGCGCCTCCGGATGCAAGTCCACAGTATGCCAAATGTCGCCAGTGTTGCCTCTCTGGCCTGAAAGCAGGCGTGCTGCCTATGCTTGTCACAGCTGTCGCTGTTCCATTGTGCCCCGAACAGAGTAGCGCTGTTGCGGGCGCATTTGAATCGCTCGCAGATGCCGCTGCCGCAAGAAGTAAACCACCCCCTGCACGGATGTTCAGATGTCACTTCACGCATGCACGAACATCCCCTCTGCTGCTCCTGCGCAGCGATGGAGGGAGAGATCGCCCTGCGTGAAATAGCGGGCGGATGCATCCTCGAGTCAGAGCTTGGACCTGGAAATCTGCTGAGGTTTGCTCTGCAACCGGACCAGGGTGCAGGCATCGCTGATGGCCACGGTTCTGCCTCAGCTTGGATCAAGGAATTGGCGCTAAAATCCAGCGCCACTTTCTTGTCCCTTCAAAAGGCCGCAGCCACTCTTGTTCACGGGTCCATCCCGATTCCACGGTCGAAAAGGCACAGTGCCGTCTCCGGCACCGGGGCCTCTTCAGGAGCTGGCTATATCACTTAAAATCTGTTTGTTTTTGGAATGTGACTACGGTGACTAGTGTCTAGGGTTCAGAGTGGCGGACCTTCTCGTTTGAGCTGATGCGTCGCCAAAGTATGGCTGTGACAGAGCCTGTCGTTTAGATACCAAGGTCGCTCCAAAACGGCAATCTCTGTCCCTCTCCCTTCTACCCATCTTCTACCCCAACCATGGGCGGAAATTGTGCTTCAAAGGTTTCAGGTCCCCGATGTAGGTGTACATGATGTCGGGTGCTTTAGAATTTAGAACTTTAGAGTCAGTTCAAATGCATCAACAGCACCGGTCGCCAACATGCGAGGTAGGCAGGACATGTCCCAGATCGCCACCAGCGAGGGACCACACGAGAATCTGACAGGAGTTCCGACAGTCTGAGCTTCAGTTCTGTCAAGCTCTGAAAAACTTGCCTCTGCACGAGTAGTAAGTGCGACCAGGAACTCGTCGCAAAGCTGGAGGCGCAGAACTCCACCTCAGCTTGGCCGCAGCCGGTAGCTGCTCGAAAGGTAACTGAGCAAAGATCAGAGGATGGGAAAAGGCCGTCAAAATCACGTTTGCCCGGGATGTTAGGGCCACTGGCAGCAAACTCCCGAAGGTTCCGAGAAAGGAAGGTCTTTAGGGCTCCAACCTTGAAGAGTCTGACTGGAGCTCAGCGGCGCCTGAAGCGTCTCGCCGACGCAGACCTGTGCTGCGTACTGCGTAATTGGCGGAACGTACAAGCTCTCCGAAGACTTTCCGCAACATGCTTCTTGGGTGTTGAGAGGATGGTCCAGTACAGCTTTAGCTCCTTTGCAAGGCAATAGCAACTCTCTTCAGGAAGCCCTTGAGGGTTTGCCCTCAATACCCATTCGATCTGGTATGTCGAAGGCTTTTTGAAGCCTTGGTTTCGAAGCACTTCCCCTCAGGGTTCCAAGCCCGACCCTGCTTTCGAGCCCACAATCCTCCTGGCGATTGTGGATTCTAACGTGTTTCTGGAGTTTCGTGGCGTGTCGAAGGCACCGATCTGGCATGGGTAACACACCTGAAGCCGGTGCTGTCAGTCATGGGGATATCTGAGAGTCTGCTCTCGTCACTTTTGCTAAGACGCTTCGAGATCAAAGTGAAGCTGCAGCAGCTGAGGCGCCAACGGCACCTGTAGTCGGATCCTGACACAGCGTGGAGCAACAAAAGCGGTAGCTTCGTTGATCTCGACTCAGAAACTATGGCCTCAATCTGTAGGGCCCGAATCACCACTTGGTCTGAATCAGGCGCCCAGAAAGCAAACTGACCAGAGACATCCTCGGCATCAACTCAGAGGAGACATGATCAACTGGTGCAACCTGTCTTCACTTCCTGGTGTTGCATGGCCCCACAGCCCTGCTGGCTGTCAAGACACGCCCTCTTTCATGGCGGCGAAAGATCCGAGCCTCGGGAGATGCAGCGTGCACTCGAACTCGAAGCATGGAGCAAAGGCAGCCTCAGAGATTCAAGACCTCAACATCGTGGCCCTTGCAAGGTGGTGGTGGTTAACGGATGTAAGCCCCTGCGTGTGCATCTAAAGGGTTTGGCGACAGCCAGTCAGCTTTTGCAAAGCAGAAACATGACACAGTGGGCCCTGAACCGTGGCTGCACACGACGGGAACCGAGCCGTCCGGCTGCGTGCTGCAAGGGGCGGAGAAAACCGAGGTTCAAGTACTCCGGAGAAGTACAAGCAGTAGAATCATAATGATGCTAGCACCCACGGCCTTGCTGGAAGAATTCCTGCGAACCCACCACCCAGCTGAGGACTGCTCCACTCCAATGCAATGGCTCCCAACTGCGGACAGGATGCCCAAAGCCTCTGCGCAGCATGCAGACTTACGTGAACAGCAGGATGAAAAGTGACTTGCATCCCTAAACTCTAACCCTAAACCTGTAAAACCCTAAACCCTAAACCCGCCTGTGACGACAGATTGGTTCGAGAATTGGTGCATCTGAACTGCTGCTGGACACCTGTTCAGGCAGTTGCTTAATCTCGACTAGGCTGCAATTGTGCCTGTGTATAAGCTCGGACATTCATGTCGCGACATCACTCGCGGTTCACGAAGTATCATCTCCAGCACTGGGATAACTATGTGACAACACCCTTCCGCCTCCACATGTGCCAGGACGAAGAAGACGTCATCGTCTTGCACCAGCAGGGAGAGTACGCCCCCCGCCTGCAATGATTTCTGACTTCGGGCTCGGATCGCAATGCTCACGTCGCGGCCATTCGACCTTGCTTGTTTGCATCTGCTGAACGTCCCGAACCGGCAGGTGAGCGTCTGACTTCCAAAGCACCTGCCAGGATTGAGACGACCACAGGCGGAGGGCCCCAGGGGGGGCAGGGCCTCGCTCCATGGCTGCAGCGTGCCAGAGATGTCCAGGGACGTGGCCATCAGCCGGCTGTCTCTGTCTCTCCCGAAGCCGAGGAGTCGGGGAGGCAGTCGATGTCCAGGTATCCAGACCAAACTGCGGAAACTGGGGCCTCACGGCGAGATTCGTGTTCAGGCTACCAAAACTGCCTCAGTCTGCACAGAGTCGCATTCTCTCAGGCCGGGGCAGTCTCCTGTGCTCAGCGCTTCATCGCTTAAAATGTCACCTGCAGAATCAGCATCTCTCCGATACTGCCATTCTTAGCATGCTCTCCGCCGCCCTGGGCCCTTCACCTTCAGGCAAGCGATAGCGTCCCGAGTCAAAGCACGCACGGGACCTCGGAAGGTCGAGTCACAGTGGGCTCGACCGCTCTGCTAAGAGAAACGCTCCGGCCGACGAGCAGCTCGGGAATTTCCGCCACCCAGACGATCGTTCTTCCGCCGTGCAAGAGCAAAGCGAGCAAGCCCCAGTATTCGTGCAGCGCCATATCCACTACCTCGAAACGAGGCGGCTCCTGCAAAAAGCAGCTTTTCGAGGCGTTGCGCGGAAAGACGTTCCAAATGCCGTACCAGTAGCAGCAGTCCTCAAGCTGCTTGGCAGCTGGCAAACAGCAGCATGGAAGCACACTGCCTGGTCAGGGCAGGGCAGCGTGAGGCCATCGATGCAGGCGTGCGCCACTTGGCATGTGGCCTGCGACCGCGTCTACGGACGTCGAGTTCTGATCGAGGCAGACCCGCCGGAGATCTCCACCTCATCCAAACGGCAGCTTCGTATATGTTCCATCACTTTGGCTCTGGGACTCGGGCTTGGAGAGCAGAGCCAGGCATTGAAGGAAGCGTTTCCCAACTTCCTCACCGAAAAAAGTCCTCTCCGGAACAGAAATTCACAGTTTTGGTGACATCGGCAAGGCCCAAACCTCCGCTGGGTCCATAGCCCGCACTCTGGTCAAACCCAGGGAGCTCGGGCAACTGCGCAGCGGAGACACGGCGAGTCCAAAGAAGGCACAGAGCGAACGCGCCTTGCGACAGATCGAAGAGAGGGGGCCCTGCCCTCCTGGTGAGCTTTGGAGCTCGATGCACCACGTGGTCTCGCCTGCCACCACCTGCAGGGCTCTGCAGGCAACTTGACTTGCAATTGATTTGCCGGGTCCGACCAGCTCGGCTTTGTGGGGCCCTTCAGGCCACACGTGACCAGCCGAATGACGAGCGGGGCGCAGTGGCAGTGATTCTGACTGTTCGCCCCACCAGTCTCTCGCATCCTCAGGGCTCCGGGTCTCCACTAAGGCGGACATCCCAAGAAGCCTCGCCTCTAACTGTTCGGCGTCTTTGCCGATGACCCAGACCATCGCAGAAGCTTGGAGCTCCGACGCGGACCAGCGAGCCTCACCAGACTCGAGACGCTAGCCCCCACGGCCACACCCACGAAAAGACAGAGAGCCTTTCGATTCTTGCTGGGGTGAAGGCCTCTGCTACGAAACCAGGAACTTCTTCGAAGGCAGACTCTCGCCAGACCTGGCTGTCACGTCTGGCTCAAAGTCTAAGCAGCTGTGACGACAGACCTTGTTTGCGTTGAAGCTTGACTACGACCTTGGGTTACAGCCTTTCGCCAGGCCTGTGTGACAATCTTTAATCTCTGCACAGATGCACGCCGAGCCGCTGTTATGTCCCGCTGCAAACCGAGAGTTGCGAGAATTGCGGGCCCGCGCCTCAAAGTCCAGAGGTGGCTTTTGGCGTTTCCGGGCTACGGCCACGGCAGCTTATCCGACAAGGCACGCAGCGGGTGCCCAGCTTGCAGCTTGGCAATGCCCCTGCAACACCTGACCCCGATGAAACCCAGCCCTTTGAACGCACGAGTAATGCGAGGCTCTAGAGACTCTAGAGCTGGAGGCTCTCTGCCTCGCCGCAGCAGCCCAGCAGCGTGTCTGTGACGGCACGGCGTCGGAAGGCTTCGCCCTGAGAAACAAGGAGTTGTCAGGGGCTCAGAGCACAGCGCAGTCCCTTTTCTGCCTTGGGAAGCTCTGAAGCCCACCAGGTCCTGCTAGCACGGAATTGAACAAAGAAGCCCCAAGATGTCCCAAGACGTCAAGACGTGCCTGACAAGGCCGGTCCGGTGGTGTACCGTGGCCAGGAATCGCTCGGAGGGGTCCTCGCAAAACAGCAAAACTCGCCCCACGAGAAGTTTTTTAAACACCAAAAAGAAGATAGAAGCCTTGAAGCCTCTTGAGATTCTTCCATCGCCCCCAGGGAAAGCCAAGATGCCAGTTCCAGTCCGGTCAGCTCGTCCATTGGATGCCGCGCTGAGGGAGCACTTGCCGCAAAAAAGTGGTCTTCGGCCTTGCACGGCCACACACCTCGGCAAGCTGATGTCTGCTCTACACTGAGAGGCGACTGCTGATGCTATCATGACGCTTCTCTCTGAGGCACCGGCACAGCTCCTGGCCAGCAACTACAAGGTGCGATCGCGCCCAGCACAGGGCCGTGGCCGGATGCATGCCCAACACATGCAGGCGAAAGTTCGCTAGCCTCAACAAAGTGTCATAAAGTCTTTGCAACTAGTCTTGCGACAGTAGAGAATCCATACCAGACTTGGGAAAGAGGCCCGTCTGTGGCGCTGAAAATCTGTATTTTCGCCATCGCCGCATTGATGCTGAGCACAGCGAGAACAGGGTTCTTCTTGTGCCAAGCCTTCGGCTCTCGAAGCTGAGACTTGCCGTCTCGCCAGGTGCTGCCAAGATGCCAGGGCATCGCAGCGCTGCTCGAAACGCTGCTTGCGCCGAAGCGAATCTTCGAAGAAGAAGAGGAAGCCGGGACCGGGATCGCCTCCTCGGAGATGAAGCGAAAGCAGAAAGTGGCGGAGGTGCGTGCCCTCCTAAACGCCCGGGCTGCCTGTGCCCACGGCAATCAGAGGCAGCTCTGGATGCGCAGCACAAATGGCGCAACCTCCTGTCTGCCTCAGTTGGCAAAGCCTTACCTCTTTCCCATCCATGCGCTGCTCTCGTCACTGACCCCGGGGCAGCAAGCTTTGCTTTGAGTGCCGGGCCATTCTCTCATGAGCACCCGGGAAAGCCACCGCAGGTTCCCGAACGACCATTTGTCTCAACTACTTTGTCCTGTTTCACATCCCTTGCACATGGCGGGCGAGAAAACACTGCTTGTCATGTACCGAAAAGACGTAGGCTGTTCTGACATGGCAATCTGAGCATTCTGTTCAGTGCAAGCTACTTGCGCTGCGACTTGGCATGGCTTTGCTAAACAGTGGCTTTTTCGATTGAGATAGCCGCGACTGTGTCAGGGAGGTGCTTGTTGATGTGCTCAGTAAGTCAGGGCCGGTTAAAGCGATAAGCAAGTTCACTACAGTTGCAGTCTGGCTTGAGCATGAGCAATGCACCACAGATGCTGCACTGAGGCGCACATTTGCCGAGAGCATGTGTTTCAGGCATAGCAAGCCTGAAAAGCTTAGGCAAGTCACCATTTACTCGTCTATGTTGTGCTTCCTGTGAGCACTGAGCTCCAGATCCCCCACTCGCTAAGGTGGGCCAAGCACACGAGATGTGAAGATATGGAGGATTCCCCTCCATGAAGTCACATGAGCTCTACCCGACTCTACCCGAAACCGCGGTGACTATCCAGCTCAAGGTGCCACTGGGCCTGCCTGTGGTCACGCTCGTCCAACTAGCTACTCCCTGTCGCCGGCTCGCCTCCAACGCAGCATCAGAACCCATCAATAGACGGATGCTCTCCAATGTCACTTCCGTAGAAACCGGCTTCAGATGAGGCCTAAATCATGTTCAGGAGAGGAGATCTTCCTTGGGAAGTGTCTCAGCCCCTTCTAGGAATTTCACTAGCACTAGCAGACAGAAGTCTGTCGGCTCTAAATCGAATCAAGTGGAAAACATGAGAGGGCGCCGATACCAGCCACCTTGTCAAGAATCCACGTGCGTGAGCAAGCTGCAAGCGAAGCCATGCAAGCTCAAGGTGCCAGGCCATGCCAACCCTCATATGGAATATGAGGGCGCTGTGGCCTCAATGTGACACTTAAAAAACAAAGCTACATCCCAGTTGTTGGCCGCAACAAGTGGTCGCAAAAATCTGCAACGAACTTCCGGACTGGAAGTGCGATTCTAAGCGACCTGCTTTCACGACCGAATTGCTGCCGATTCCGATCTTCATCCTCAGCATTCTGCATTCTTGACCCGGCAAGCTCTGGAAAACCCCCGATGCGATCTAATTGCTTGCTCCATAGGTGCCAAGCAGACGGTACTGACCAGGTCCCAGTTCCTTAGAAAAATCCAAATCTGTCGCCAAGCTGGGCAGCCATAGTCATGAGCCATAAGCTGCAGGCACTGATGTCCTTCAGGTACTTCGGAGACAGGCCCTTGAGGCAATCCTCCTGACAACAAGCCCAGCAGTCATCCTGCGAGGCGAGTGCGGGAAGAGGCCCGAGGCCGCTGCATTGTCAACGCGCCTCTCCTTGCAAAACGAGAAACGCGGCGCGGACTTGGCCTGAGTTCTGATGCATGCAGAGCTGGACCTGGAGGCAACAAAAACACATGAGCGGCACACTCGAGTCAGGCGTGAGGCCAAGACCTTCCAAGTGAGCAGACAAGAGAAAAGCATACAGGCCATGCAGGCTTCTGAAACGCATCGCTTCAGCCACTCAGTCACAACAAGAAAATCTGTCGTGACATTGCACACATGGTGGCAAGGACCCTTGTGAGTGGCAAGACGACCAGCGAACTATGAAATCGCACGGTAGATCACGGTAGGCTCCTTGCACGTCTTCTGATGCCTCTGCCCGTAATGTTTGTGATGTTCTATCCAACCGATGCTGGCGTTGGTCTTTTCTGTGTATACATCTTACGGCTCGAACGCCGGCGTCGTCGTCCGAAAGAGGATACGTCAGTGGCCGACACATACACGATCATGTCAGGCCCAACCCCGCATCCACTGCGAGGGTAGTTGGTGCCGCAGATCTCACTCTTCACACCCTTCAGCTGTCTGGCTAAGTTTCTTTATTCCCCGAGCATTTAGCAGCTCTGGTGCATATGTACTCAATGGGTAGGCCACACACAACGGCTCATATGTTCTGGATCAGGGTGGAGCACGAGCTGGATCCGACAATCAGATGTAAAGATCAGCCGGGATCGAAACTGCTTGCATCAGCTGGTGTTTCGGAGAATTTGTTTGAAAATAAGGATTATCATTTCAGAAAAACAAAGCAACTGTGAAAGGAGTGACTTGTTCCCCAAAACCCAAAGACCCAAAAGGAGTGAGCGGTTGCGGTCCGCTCAACAAAAAAACAATACAATCCCCTAGACGGAGTGAGTGCTGCGGTGCAGAAATCCGAACAGGAGTGGCCCGTTGTCGCAACCACACACCTGGACCATAAAAAGAGTGCCTGGCTCCCAAGGCACCCGGACCCTGCGAAAGCTGGTCGAGTACCTACAGATACCTTCTCGAAGCAACTGCGCCAGGGCCACCGCCCTGGTGCGGCTGTATCTTAAAAAATGGAGCACCCCGAGATGAAGAGGCGAAGGCGGCATGAAGTTGGCACAATGCTCAACAACCTTGTGATGCCTGATTCCTGCATTTCCGGAACGGACACTGGGGAGCCCATCTCGAATGGTGCAAACAGCAGGAACCTATCGCAGAGCACGTTACGTGACATGCGGCTCATGTTGTGCTTCCTGCCTCGGTGTCTTTGGTCAGCACCATACCAACATCCTAGTGCAGCAGCAGTGTTGCATTGCGACAAGTCTAAAGCAGTTCGATCTCCAAGAAACGAACGACAAGATCAGGCTCGGTCCATTCGGTAATGACCCGGCGGTAGGTTCACTGCCGACCTGTCCACATCAGACGCAAGCTCGTCATGCAGCCTGATTCGCTGAATCTTCAGCCTTCCAATGCGCGGAAAGCGCTCGGACCTAGGACACGTGCGAGAGCCCTGCCAAGCGCAAGATCTATGACACATGCGCAGAGCAACAAGTGGCCCACTTGGACATGGTGCAAACCTCGCATTGCAGATGCAATGAAATCTCGTGAGACACACATTCAGGTGCAGTGGTATGGTACCGAACTACGCAGATCTGGTGCCAACCTTCTACTGGGGCTACATTGGATGTAGAGGTCGCAAGGTCCCGACAGGCTGGCGTCTCTTCGTGCTGTTGCAAGACTCTATGACCTGACAAGGCTCACGTTGGACCTTGACCCAGTCCTACACATCGCGATCTCGACTCTGTGTGTAAAGTCCCCTTTGCCCAGCCTTGTCCAATTCAAAGAGCGTCGGATGACGCACCTGAGCAGCCGGACATGATGGCAGCAGTTGTCATAACAACCCTGGCAGTGTCCTTGTGGTACCTGGCTGGTAACTGCTCTGGTACCCTGAACAATGAACTGGGTTCAGAGGCCAGTACTGCAAGCATGCTTGCAGCCGGTTGGACAATGGAAGCACAGACTTGCTACCTACTGGAAAAGCACAGTGAACTTAAACGCAAGTGCGCACTGCGTGCGACTGTGTTCGGTGTTCTGTGATGGCGACTGCAAAAGTCTGCACCTGTGCCTGTTCCAATTCGCGGCAGCTGTGCTGAATCCCTTCATGTCACTGAAGCTTCCATGGGGTCTTGTTGTGCTGGGCTGTTGGCACTCTTGGCCTTCGGGGACCCTTCGAGCCAAGCATAGGGCAGAAGTACGGCACCGCAATTGCATTCCGGCGGTTCTGGCTCAAGTCATCCCGTGCAGGTACAATGAGATGCAAGCGTTGAAGCTCCTTTCGACGACTCCAGTGAGGGCGAGCCAATCGTTTGGATCTCAGCCTGCTGAGGTCTTTGACTCGTGGGCAAGTTGCCAACCGCAAGGGTGGAAAAAGGAGTATATAGACGGAACAAACTTACGAACATTTACAAAGTGCCGGCTGAAGTATACAGTGACAGACATTGAGGTACGGCCACACGAGTTCGGCGAAGAGAGCTAATTGATCAACGGTGCCCGCTGCTGCATACGGCACTGGGCTAAGAAAGGGGCTTCGCATGCTCTTGGCATGGATCAGAAACTGGCTAAACGTGTCCGGAAAGAAACGCAGACGACCGACACCCAACTGCACACATACCGCGCTGCTAGGCTAGAAGGCGTCAGCGGCTTCGAAAGTCTCAGCCGTCGCTGTCCTCCTCGCAGGCCTGTACACAGCAGAGCCCCAAGTCCCATAACACATCCGGTTTTATTCGCTGATGCCACTGCCTTTGAATCGCCACCAGAGGATGCAGCAGCAGCCTGCAAAGCCCGCGCTCCACATGTCGCGAGCGATCAACTGAAGCTCTGAGCGGCGGCTCTGCACAAGTCCCTCTTTTGCTGCAGCACTACGTGTATTGGATATTGAAACGTGGAAATCGGAAATGCAGAGGTCGCCTAAGGCGTAAAGCGTGAGTCGAGACATGACATTGCATGTGGACAGCACCTCTACCTGGCGTCCATGCTGACACGGGCTCTTGTAGCCCACTAGATACTCACTGGCATGAGTGGAATGTGGTCCGGCGGGCGCGAGGCAAAGTACGTTGCAGGCGACGTTTCGCTAGCCGCCCACTTCCTGATATCAATTATGTTTCGGGCTTGCCGGCCCGGTGCCGCGGGACCCTGCTGCTTGCCAGCCAAGCGTCTGTAACTCTTCCACGTCCGCCTTCCTCATGCCCAATTCAACTGCTTGCCGTCCACGCTCTTTGCTCAGCAAGTTGGTAGTAAGCAGGTCCTGACATGCTCTCTACGGCGAAATGGCGGCAGCCAACCGGGGACCCTTCTACTTGCTGCTTGCATCTCAGCGTCATGCAGAAGCTTCGGCGGTGCTTCTTCATCCATCCGCGGGAGAAGCAGCTTCTGGTAGTCATCAGCCTTCAAAGTGGCCTTGCGGTATCCAAGCATGGCAATGAGCCTGTCGTGTTGCACACTTAAAGGCCAACCAAACTCATTCAATTCAAGTCGCCATAAAGACGAAGCCTGCCCAGAAGCCCTTCTTGGCTGAGATCTCAGCCGCCAGCTTCTGCTCCCAAGCCAGGAACACCGGAGAAGGCATCTGACTTCCTGTGCAGATATTTTCCTTGCATGGGCGGAGACAGAACTAAACAGCAGCAATGTTGCATGGCCAACGCCTCACCGATGCCAAGTGACGAACGGATGCAGCAGAAATCTTTGCACTGCAAACCGACTTTCCTCGTCCAGGTTGAATATCGACACCTCGAAGGGAAGACACTGAGACACTGGCCAAGCAGCCAAGGACATTCAACTGCTGCAGTCCCGGCGAATGCCAAAGATTAGCCAAGGGCGTGGCCATCGACATGGCAAAGCTAATCAGTCTGAACCTCGGGCGGCAGATCGGATATCTCTGCTGGCCTACTCCGGAGCACCCATGTGTGTGAACAGGCTCGCATCTTCACGCACGGGCATTTCACACGCTTGTTGGTCGCCAGGTGTGTCAAGTAGGACTGCACGTATCTCTGTGCGCCGACGCCGAAGCCCCACACGAAATGAAAACAATGTCGCATCATGCCAAGGTGCCACTGTTGCAATGAGTAGTCATTAGCAAGAGTCTGCGAGACGAACTCAATCTGGGTCGTTTTGATCGCGAGCACAACGATTCCAAAGAGGCCTGACAGCATCTTCAGTGGCATGTTCACCTCGCATTTACTGAGGCAATCCTTCTGATGCTCGGTTTACTAGCCCTGGGTACAACACAGGCCGAGCTGTGGCTCTGACACAGCTCGAGCTCTCTCCAATAACCTTTCCTGCTCAGGCTTTCCAACATTGGATCTTGCCCTGCCTGCTGCTATGTAACCGAAAGCCTCGAACGGGGCCATCACGTACTGCATCTTCGGGTTAAAGAACAGCTTGCCTTGGTGCCAGTGTGGTGCCAGAGTGCAGTCTAGCAGTTGCACGCCAAAATTTGGCAAAGACTTCACACCAGAGCTGCATTCCTTCGTCACCCGCGTGACACGCTGAGAGAGTCGGGACAACGAGATATTGCGCAGGAGCCTGAGACGACAACCCACCCCCGGCTGCCAGGCTGACGAGTTCACTAATTGCTCCACTGTGGCACTGCATTGACGACCAGCTCGCAATGTCTTCGGCAGCATTGGCAAGCACCAGGCCCATGTACGAAAGGTTTGGAGTCTGTGTCCACATCATCAACCTGACGAATCGCACGGTGTATGCCAAAGACTGCCTGCTCTGCTGAAGCAAAACATTGAATCCATGGACCTGTAGACGAGAACGCTCCAAAACCATCCAAGCGCAATTAGCTCGAAATAGGCCATGTAATATCTCATCTGATTGAGTGGCCTTCGTTGGAAAAACACGAATCCGCATCTCTCACAGTTCCCGACCGACATGCAACGCACCTCGCAAAGCAGAGCTTACACATTTGGCAACGCCAGCTGCTGCTTCGGCCAAGAGGCTCTTGCGGATGGCGTGGCGGCAATGACTTCAAGTTGAGATACATTCCTTGCCGACATGCCCCACATGCAGTCTGCAAGTTGCCACCTTCTCCCTGCGCACACTTCGAGTTTGGCCTCCTGTAGTGATGAACATCCGAATCAGCAATGCCAGCATGGAGAGGCCACGCATCGTCAAATCTTTGGAAACGAGAGCCTCGAGCTGGGACGTGTCCATTGCGCCTGAGCTCAGGATACTGTGAGACGTTTGTGCGCACTTTGGGATAGAGAGAGAGAGAGAGAGAGAGAGAGAGAGAGAACGAAAGTTAAAAACACACAACTGAAGCAAAAGAGCGCGAGAACTTCTCATGGGCACGAAACCTACTGCATCTCAGAGATAGTGTCCGATAGAACTCCACAGGTTGGGCATGCAAAGCTCACTTCTTAGCGCCTGCCAGATCTCGGAAAGACGGACATCGTTTGACTTCTCAAGTCTGTGGGCCCCTGAGGGTGATATGAGAATTAGACAGGCCGCCGCCCTGCACAAGGCCAGGGAAGAAAATATCCTTGCCCAAAGTCGTGAAGTAGAAGTAAAGCTCCTCCTTGGTTGGCAAAACGTACAGCAGGTGTGCAGACGCTTCAGTACCGCAGTCTGGTCAATTGACAAGGTTCATATCTGTCTGGACCAAGCATGAGAGCTTCCCTCGCCACACGATTGCTGCCTTCTTGTACAAGAATCAGCGCATCCATGACGGCCTCGTAACGATTGTCGGTGTGCGGAGCCACATGCTAGCTACCGTTAGTCATGAAAGTCTGCATGACTTGCTGTGCTGCAGCCACTTGCCTGCCACACAGAAGCGAAGAAGAAGAGCTTCAAGACTACGTCCAGCCACAGGGTGTTGCGGTCCAAGAACTTGACCCCATCATCCTCTGATGCAAAATGGTCATACAGCAGCCGATTGGCGAAGTCATACAACCTTAGCCGGGTGACAGGACTGCCACCTACGAGTCGTGCATGCAACATGAATTCGCTCGGCTATGCCATGGCAGACAAGCCTGCCTGTACAGCTTAGATCTAATCCCAGGGACGGATAGGCCACAACCAGCCATGTCACAGCCCCCAGTAGCTTTAGCCACCGAGCCCCAGACATGGCTCTACGAAGGACTCAGAAGTCTGCGAGTCGTTGAACGACCATGGACGGTTGGAGTGCTTGGAGTCTTCCCCGCTGCTGCTTGATTGCGCCGCTTAGGGTTTATCTGATGTGTTGCTGTATGCATTCTCCCTTGGAGACTGTGTGACTATTCTGTTGGATGTAATCGAACGCCTGCCATGAGCAACAGCCCAACTTGTTTGACTTGGTTGGCTCTTGCACCTACACGACGAGCTTTGTGTGACTGACCACTTTGCCTTGAGCTCCTTGATCTTCTTCCGCTTTCTCCTCTTGATCTCGCCTTTGCGGCAGAGATGGCAGTAGGGGCAGTCGTCACCTCGGACAGTCCGCAAACAGGGCATCAGCAACTCATCAACTTTGGCTACCGGCTACCGGGGCGGCAGTGTCTCCAGAAACTGAGTATCCATGCTGTTGCGGCATCCATCCGGCTTGTACAAAAAGTATGCGCAGGGCCTTAGATAGCCAGAGTTCCATGGCCTGAGGGCCAAAGTCCCCCACCCTGCGACTGCGGATGACAACTTTTGGACAGGATATACATAAACCATGGGCCCCACTTGCACTCGCCCCGATTGTGCGCAGCTTCCATGTTGGGCCACCTTGGACATGATGGATTAAGGACTCGTCCGCAGGGCATGTCATGAACCGGGGCCGTGGCTTGGTGCGCCAGGCAGTGACACACATGACAGTGGGCGCAGACTGCCAGGGATCTGAGCCAAGGCGTAATGGAGGAGGGGAGGGGGGGGGGGGGGATCGTTTCACTTTGTGGCGGCCATCCGAGGCGGCGGCTCTCTGTGTCGTCTTCTGAGGTCATGGAGGACATGACAGGTAGGTTGTAGAAGGTGTTCTTGATCTGACAGAGGAGCATTTCAGAGTTTGTCAACTGCAAGATCACTTGGAAGAGAGCCTCCAGCTGAGAAGTAAGATCCTAGGAGTCAGTCTGTGTGAGCATGCACTACCGTCGTCACCAAGGTTTGCTCTCGGTCAGAAGCAGCTGAGGAATGCACTACCTTGCCCAGGAAAACGTCCTCTTGCAACTGCTCATCATAGTCATCCGACTCATCCTGCCATCATCAGGCACAGAGCCATGCGGGGAGGCACGACGCTTCACATTGCGCTGCACGGCTTCAGGGACTGATGTGCAGTGGCATGTGCAGAGTGGCACAACACACTAGGCTTCAGGCGGCCCAGTCCGTCAAGGGCCTCAAGGCCAGCTGCACTTGATTCAACAGCCCGAGCCGCCACCGCACCCCCTTTATGCTTGAAGTTAAGGCAACGTCGTGGGCAATGGCACCTCCATTGCTGCCTGTTGTGCTGCAGATGCCTCAACTGCCAGTCGAATCTAAATGATTCTGCGGTGGCACATTCGAGGTTCTGGCCATCTCCTCATCCGGCTTTTGGGGCGCCGAGGATGAGGACGAAGCGCCTGAAACAGGAGCCCAGGACAATCCGCAAGTTTCTCGTTTGCAAAGGCAATCGGCCTCCTTGCGATGTCAGATCCCTCGAACCCCGAGACCTGCACAATTGTGCATCAAGTCTTGCCTGCTCCAAATCCTTTTGGGGGACTGGTGCAAAAAGTGACGATGATCACTGCAATCTCTTTCACATTAGTGTAACATGTCCTGGAAAGGACGACCACGCGCACTGACACCAGGGTACAAGTCACCATCTGCCCCGAAATCCATTCTTCTGTGTTTCTGGAGGTTAGTAGTTTGCGGTCAGGGACCACAGGGCTGGCATTCAATTGCTTACCCACTCACGTAATTACGTACTTTCTTACTTACTCAGAGAGTCACCCCTCAATCAGTCCTTCGTTCATCCGTCCGTCCGTCAGTCTGTCCTCTTGACTGTTTGTTTACTTGTTTAGATGTTTAGATGTCTAGCTCTCTAGCTAGATAGTAAGCTAGTGAAATTAGTTGGCCAGCTATGTTTACAGTTAGTTGTCTAGTGAGTTAGTTAGTTGCTAGTTAGTTAGTTGGTTAGTTGGTCAGTTAGTTAGTTGGTCTGTACTCAGTTAGTCACTTAGTTAGTTCGCTCGTTGGTCTGTTGGCTGGTCGGCCAGTCGGTTAGTTAGGCAGATAGTTAGTTGGTTAGTTAGCTAGTGGGTAGTTGGTGAGTTGGTCGTTTGGTTGGTTGGCTAGTTGATCAGTTGGTCAAGTGGTCGGTTGGTCGGTCAGTCGGTCGGGTGGTTGGTTGGCCAGCTGATTAGTTGGCCAGTTGGATTGCTGGCTACTTGCTTAGCTGGTTACTTCGTTAGTTGGGCAGGTCAGTCGCTCAGTCAGCTAGTCTCGCAAGTTTGCTTAGTCTAGTTAGCTTGGCTAGGCGAGATAGTTCAGCTAAGTTTGTTTAGTTAGTTTAAGCAGCTTTGTCTATAGTTGGTTCGGCGACCTTACTCAGCTGGCTAGCCCAGTTAGCTTAGCTAGAGTTGTCGGCTTAGGTCTTAGATTCTTAGCTAGTTTCTGTTAGTTAGTTAGTCAGTCAGGAAATCAGTAGCCAGTCAGTCTGGCAGTCCGTCTGTGAGTCAGTCACTCACTCACTCAGCTAGTTAGCGCGCTGGTGCATCAGCGTAGTTATCTAGCTAGATAGGAAGATAATTGAGCTGCTAACTTACTTTGTGTAGTCGTCCGCAGATAGATGGCAAGTTTGCTAATTAATTAGTTAGCAAGCCAGATAGATAACTAGCTAGTGTGCTTGTTTGTTAGCTGAATGGCTGGCTAGCTGGCCAGCATTGATTCGTTCGTCAGTCAGCTAGTTAGTCAGCCATGCACAGATCATCTGTCGACATATGCGGCATATTCACTTATCTGTCTATGTTAGTTTTGCAGGTCATTCAGAGATGCGTCTACAAATCTATACCCTATGTGATTAGATTCCTCTAGCCTGAATTTCACATGCGGCATGCATGCTGGAACCATATACATATACCAAATCGCATGCCATCTCTCGTACATAGACCCAGTTTACAGGCCATATAACCACACGCACAAACAAAAGCGTACAAGGAACTTCGAACAGCCCTCGCACAAACCATACAGAACCAGAAGCCAAGCCTAGCCAAGCCAAACCATTTTGAATCACGAGTTTCGTGACCTATCCTGACTGCACATCCTCTTGTAAAGACCCATTAGCTTAAACCCACAATCCTAGCCCCAAATCCCTACATACACCGGGCTCACTGGCTCACGCCCTAACCCTGAAAGGACAGCATTTCATCGTCTCTTGTTCCGATGCTTGTGCCGACGTCTGGGAAGCCTCTGATCAAATCGTTTTCCGATTTTACGCCGATACCCGGACACCGGTGTGCGGACGCTCTTTCATTGTATCCGTATGCCGGAATCGACTATCCATTCCGCCGTTTCCAACCACCTCGGTACATTGCCATGCACAAAGCATCGCGACAATGTCGTGGGCGCATGCCGGTGCATATCTGGCATGTCATATCTTTGCACCCAACATCTGACCATACGAAGCTCTACTCTAGGTACGCCGTAAGCAGTGAAAGCTTCATTGAATCTTCCCTTTCCAAGCCCCTTCACATATCTGTCAAAATTATGCGCCTGGAAAAGAAGCTTTCGACGAAGCTGGACATCTGTTCAAAGACCGTCCCGAGCGAACAGTGTGAGCACGTGAATTGGAAGGAGGGTGTGGCTTTGCAGGCTTGATGAGTGTCCGGTGGGCTGTGTGGGGTCTGTTGGGCCCATCTGGACCTAGCTGTGGGCGCGTCTGCTTGCAGCGGCAAGTGATATGATGCTGTGCACTTGGATGGTCTTTGTCCTTGAGCCTGAAAGTACATCCATCAGTCAAGACACGAAACTGGCTGCCAAAATGGATGTAGAGACTCCGTGCCTTCGCATGAGTTATCACAGGCAGACCGTCATACCCCATCATCAGTTGAGCAGGGTCGGCACTATGCCTAGCCTATCCATCCCTTTGCAAAGTGCCGGAGTTCAGAAATGCGTCCATGCCGCTTGCCGACTCCGTCATCTCGGCCGCGCCATTCTATTTTGCAAGATCGCATGCAAGTCAGGATGGACTGTCCACGAGAAGTGAATTCCGACATGTTCTGACTCCACACCGGGCGGCAGCGGGCAGCCGAAGACCCACAACCCGTCCGAAACGGCTATCCACATCTTACAACGTTGCGCAACGCCAACTCGATGTCTTCGTTGATAGCCAACATCAACGCTGCTCCAAGTCAAGCCGCCCCACACTTCGCGGGGGCCAGCCCGAACAATATAGACAAACCAGGAACAGATCGAATCGTCTGCCAGATGCTGAATCGTATGCTCATGGGACGTTTCTGGGCACGAGGACTTGATTCGTGTCAACTTTCACTCTGCTGTCTCTCGGCTGGAGCCACCTCGTAAGATGTCGTCCACATGGGTGACTGTGATAGGCTAGCTGGCTTTCGAGTATCAGACTTGCCGCTAACATCATGGTTACGAGCTGGTTCATCATCTTCCCTTGAGGAAGAAGTGAAACGCGCTGTGGGACTCTGCAGCCTTGGCTACAGCTGGAACCTCAGAGACCAGATAGGGCTGGAAGAACCAAACTTCCACAGCAGCTGAGATTGGAACTGCCACTGTTCCGAACCATCGTCACTCTCTTCTGTCTCAATCATACCAGGAAATATTGCCTCAGATTGAGCTCGGATTTCTTAATTCGGAATGTATTTCGTTGAAGCTCGTCTGTTGCACGACTTGTTCTGCAAGGTAAGTAGCCTTGTCTCTGAGCTCATTCTCCTGTCAAGAGACTACAATTCTACAGTCCGTTACATCAACCAGCATGCATCGCGACTATCACAAAGCATGCGCCTGGATCACGAGCTTGCGCTTCGCAGCGCTGCTCCATGTGAAATCGGCACGTGCAGAAGCCTTGGCTAGTTATGCCCTTGTTTGCTCTGGGAACTGGATTGTGACATTGGGCTCTGCGCCTCTGTTAAGCCTTTCAGCTCACCAGCCAGAATTCGACCAACCTCGCCATGTGTTTGCCACGCCTGTGAAAGCTGGCATCCTGTGAAACTGAGGTCACCACCTGATTGAGTCTTGCCTGGATCAAATCCGCTTGGTGGTTCATGCGCCTGCAAACGACGAGCTTGTTAACCACAGAATCTCTCACCAGGGCGCTTCCCTGCAAAGCTGAAATAGTTCTCCGCCCTACACTGCTGTCCCAAGCTGCGCAATCATGGATTCCCGATGCCAAACAGCTCCAGTCCCTACGGGCCTCATCCTTTCGACCCATAACTTGGACATTTTCTTGTTCTTGTCCAAAATAGTAATGAGCCGGCAGAGATCGGCTCCTGCGTGAGGCAAGCTGCTGCGAATTTCAGGTAAATGCGAATCGCCGCGGTCCTTTCGCTTGTCCTTTGACCTTCCACAGCTGATCCAAGAATGCCAAGGCAACAAAAACGGCTGCTGGCCTTGAAGAGGCCACTCAAGAACTCGATCGGGCTCAATGCCCCGCTCCTGAAACTCAGAACGCTGTCAATGCAAGTTGCCCTATGCTGTAAGCGCAAATGCAGGCACAGCTTCTTGTCCACATCCATCATCTCGAACCTGACTAAACTTGTGTCACACAGCACGGGAAAAACGAAGGGCCTCGTGCCCCCAATTCTTCGAGGAGCAGATTTTCGGCTTCTACAGCCCCAACTTCCAAGAACTTGAGCTTCTCCGTCATTGGCCCGGTCCTGCACAAAGACTCTGTTACTCCGTGCAAAGGACGGCAGCCCAAGAGCCCTCGCCGTCCTCAGCACCTTCCGGAACTCTTTCATGTCCAGCTCGCCGTTGAAATCGGTGTCGCAATCCTTGGCTCCCGAACTTCGGACGTAGAGGGCCGGTGAAGTGTGAAGCAGACGATAGGCCCCCACTCTCTTCATGCGTACGAGCAGCATCGAACTCTTTCAGCATGGACATCATAAGAAGCTTCTCCGTCTTGGCCACCAAGGCAATCTTGTTCTCCTGTTGGAATCCATGCAGAACTTGCTGGTGTTTGTAGGGATCGCTTCAGTCCAGGTAGGTCCTGGGTATCCTGAGAGATGATTGTCATCCTGCAGTAGCTACTCAGAAACCACATCGGCCAGCGAAGCTCACCAGACAGGGTTTGCACAAGACACGCTGCAACACTCTGAAAGCATCTCTTCGGATGCTGCTAGGCCCAGGCAAGGGCTTCTTCACGGCAACTGGGCCCGGCACCTCTCCACCTGACAGGTTTGGGGCTGTCCTAATGCTTGCGCAAGCCGAACTCGAAACATCCTGAGCTGGACGCCATAATCGCCAGGAGAATGTTCAAGGTGCCAAAACTCAGCATTAACATTGTCAGATAAACGACCTAAGCATCAGATAACTCTTCTCACAGCACCATACGTTGCTCTACTGTTCCGGAGAGATGCTAACAAGGAAACTGCTGTAATGCTGGCTTCAGCCTGGGGACGATAAGGCCGAGAGGTGCGTAACTCAGGATTGGTCTCAAGATATTCTGATGGACACTGTCCAGAGTCATGACCTCAAAAAACCGACAGAAGCGGCAAGTTCAGAAACTATGCCACATACATGGTGCCAGGCCTGCAAAATGGTGTACAAGGACCTGGATGGAGCATGCCCCGGGTACGAGACTGTCGGGACTGAAAGAGCCAGAAACATAATGGAGCTGCTAGCCGAGAGACCGGGATACCGTGCCACAATACAGGTCCACATCCAGCCAGAGCTCCCTGGCTGCCTCAGTGCTGCGACAACCGCCGACCAGGGCGTGGAATACACGGGGTCCTGTTGTACCCTGCTTCAGTACGGCTTCAAGGAAATCAAACCTTTGGCCCATCAGGCGCATGAACCCAGGGTCTTCGAAGAAGTGCCTGTGCCGAGTGTCAGTGTCTCCTCCAACCAGGGATGTGAGCGCCACCGCCAGCATGTAGGCAAAGATAAAGGCAGCCGCTGACATCCAAAAAACTGAAGGCAATGCGTCGATAAACCTCATATCTGTCAACTCGGACTCAGGCGTGGAGTATCATGGATTACAATACGCTGGTGTTGTGCTTGACTCCGAAAGCTCTGAGACATGCATTCATGCCTTCATGATGCCCCCATTGTTGTTTGCCAGCACATCGGGCAAAGCTGCATCTGCATTGCTGCCAACCCGGCGCTGTGCTCCCATCCCCGACGCGTTTCCAGAACCTATGTGTGCTGTCGCTTCCGCGCGCCGAGCGGTCGACTGAAGTGAGCACTGAGCGGGCCCTGAGCACGATCGCCGACATTATCCGAAACCAGCTCGACTACGGTGCGAACTTGGCATGCAAACCCAAACGAGACAACCATAACCCATTGTCATTCCGGACCAAGGACCCTTGTGTAATTCGGAAGAGGCCCACGACCACCTTCTCGCCCTTTAGTGCACGGGCAATTCGAAAGGCTCGAAAGATGCCTTGGTCACCAGAAATCATGGGCTGCAGTGTCGCCCGCATGCAGTTCACTGGCACATGCACCACCAGTCTGCCAAGCGCAAGTTGCGCATTGATGCTGCCCACCGCAGGCCACTACCGTTTTCCTTGGCCATACTGACCACCTTGGAGAGTCTGCCATCGCAGTTGCGCACAGATTCTGCAGACGACCACAACTCAGCAGCTCAGCTCTATCTGCCCGAAAATGACTAACCTTCCAAGCTGCCAAGTCTGCACAGCTGAAGACGACCAGACTGTAGTCGAAGACATTCCATGCATCCATGAAGTATTCCTCAAGAGATCTCAAGAGCGAATAGTTTTCATCGAAACTCGCCTGCCGGTGCTGCGCTGTGACTGTGCTAAATGCTTTGCTCGCTTTGCCGCGAGTCCTGCCTCGACTGCTGTCATGTTTGCAGTCTCGCAGGTGCATCACAGACAAGAAACCACTGAAAGGCAGAATTTGGATTCGAGGGTCCAGGAGTCCAGGGCAGCAGAAATGTTTCTGCACGTGGCTGCCCAGAGAACAAGACATGCCGGGTGACACGTCTGTTTCAGCCAAGGCACCCAGCTGAGCTGGTTTATTCTGAGCAGCATCTCTACAAAGAAGAAGCCCGTGAAGGTGACTTCAGTGATGAAGAATGGTATCCGGTCTTGAAGCCTTCGGGGTGCATTCACCAGAACCAGGGCCCGGGGCTATCGAAAATGGCTGCGAGTGCCCGGCTCCAGGACGCCCTGATCGCTTTCCACACCTTGTCATTGCAAGACTTCGGATCCCTGCAGGTACCGAGCGAATCCCAAATCACAAAGCACTTCAAGTTCTGAAACCGGCCAAGTTGCCAATAAGGACAGTATTCGCAAGGGTGACTATGACAACCAAGAAGTTAAAGAAAATGCTGGAGGCAAAGTGTCTCTGCCTGGCATGAGGCCGACCACAGAACACTCCATCGCACATATTGCTGCTGCACACTGTCACAGCTGTTAGCTGTTAACAGAGGCACCATGACTGACCGGACTCTGTTGTTCATGGTTCATGTTTCAGGATGTAAACCTGAATCCTGTCAACCCTAAAGGCCCTTGACCTGCACTGGTGCGCCGCTTTTCTTGTGTAGGGCTTCAGGGTACGTCGTCGGGTTCCAGGTATGCGGGCTAGGCTCAACACGTTGCAAAGTATTTGTGCAGGTACAAGTACAGCACAACTCCGAGCGCGAAATGCAGCTGCACAAAACCTGCACCTTCCGCAAACTGCTTCTCGAAAGCCGTTCCCCAACAGCAGCGACGTCCCAAACAGGTGCGAAATCCCCAAACGCAGCAAGCAGCTGGCATTGTCAAATCTTCCGCGGTTTACACTTAAGCACTGGAGGTTCTCAGGCTTTTTACAATCAGCCTTGAGGAGGCCTTGAAGCTGCAAACACATCAGGTGGAGTTGGAAAGCACTGTAACCCACGGGCCACCACACCGACCATGACATTCTTAACATGCAGAAATATGCAGACGAACCAAGAACAAGGCATGAAGAAACAGCAGGAGAAGGAGCAGGGCGGCAGCGGTAACGGTGGAAGCGGCGATGGCCGTAGCAGAAGCAGCTTCAGTAGCAGTTGCAGAAGTGGAAGTAGCAGCGGTGGTAGTAGTACTGGTAGTAGTGTGAGGTATTGATGTCTCGCTCCCTTGGTTCGTCGCCTGGCTTTCTTGTCTTCGGGCCATTCCGTGCGAATCTGGTCGAAGAGCGTGACAAGCCTTCGGGTTCAGGGTCGACATGGTCTGGGGTTCGGGGCCTGGAGAAATGCGCTGCCCCAGCATTCCCTTGCATTCCCTTCTGCACTGATTGCGACTTAGGGCTGAGACCTGTCTGGAGGATCTTCGGGTGGTTTCCTCTCCCAGGCAGCACTCAGCACTGCAAGCACCTCTAATTCAGCTCTAAGCTCGGTGATAGATGCTTGAATAAGAGGGGGGTGTCTCATTCCGGAGCTGCTGCTCCACAGGACGGATTCTTCGATTTGTTTTCCTGCACACATCTTGCAAAAGTGTCCGCCGGCCAGGTGGAGCCCAAGCGATGCACAACGAGGCCAACGACCTGCGATAGCGTATGATGAAGCCTGCATGTAGATGCGCTGCTGCTTTCCTTGCTCGTGCTGGATGCCTGCGGCAGTTACAGTATGCTCGACGGGGTCATCACTTGAAGAGAACACCCGATGCTTCGCAAGCACTGCAATGGTCGGATGTTCGCACCCTGTATTGGGCTGCTGAACACTCACGACGAACCGGGCTTCACACCGATTATGGGGAGATCATTCCCTACTCTACCGGGGGGCTTATTGTATGCATTTTCAAGGCCCAGATCCGCGTTCCGGGTCCCGGTGTCCGGATGTTCTGGGTGCGGGCGGGGTGCAGCAACACTCTTGCTCGCTTCTTCCTGCTTGGATCTGCTTGGGAGGCCTTTTGCATCCTGAGCGAGGCAGGATTGCGCATTGGGGAGGTCTAACCTCTGATCTTGACGATCTGCTCGGGTTGCTGAGTCCAGTCCCAAAGGACCAGAAATCCAGAAGCACCAAAAACCCCTCGACTGCACCGCTGAGAATCACAGGCATGTCTGCGCTCGGGATATAGAGCCAGCAGTAGGGAGAAGCTAGTTGGTCTTCTTCAAGCTCGATTGAAAGTCCTTCATGGGCCTAGTTGCGTTCTGCTGCGCTCTTGCCGGCGGAGGGGATGCATGCAGGCGTGCATACCTACTACTTCACACGCTGTACTTGTACTCGGCTGCTCACTCCGCCCAGCTCGCCATCCCACTGCCCCAAAGAAGCCGAGATTTTGTGGGGTCGCCCAACTTCTTCCACCTCCCTGGCCAAGGCGTGGGGGCCAGCTGCATCTGCGCTTCTACAATTTTCAACATCCTCTCGCTCTCTGACAACTGAGGCATGCAGGGAAGCGATGGGAAAGTCAGGAACGCTCCACAACATTGCAGAAGCTGCGGGAACGACGAAAACACACACAGAGATACGTAAAACGGAGAGGCAGTGTGTGTCCACCCAACACTCTGGAGGTCCTCCCAAGGCATTTTGCTGCCCAGCCCACACAAGACATTTGAGCCACAAACGCTGCGGATTGAATTGATACACGAACCCGAACCTTGCCTTCTGTTCCACACGGCTGGGTGCCACGGTGCGCCTTCTTTTCACAAACAGCTTGGCGAGCGAATGGGAGCAACTTGCAGTTCTCCTGCGTCGACGAGGCACGGCTGGTCTTCAGCCGGGCCAAACTTTCAGTCGAAGAACAGGCCTATGGACTCCAACGCCCTGCAAAGCCAAGCTTGGCAGGCCTCACCTCACCAGCAGCCTAGACAAAGGCGAGAGGTCCCCAGAGACTCTCAGCCGAAAACTTTTGCCATCACCTTGGGTTGCACGAAGGGAGATTCGAACATGCGGCGGGAGTAGCTTGCAATAAGCCAACATGAACAAATCTAATCAGGACGGGTCCGCCTTGACGGCAACTTGCGGACAGCAGGCATCCGCGAGGCGACCGCGGTGCGCACCAGGTGAATCAGGTCCATCCAGAACACGGGCTGGTCGCTGCCGGACGCTGCCACGGATCCTCGATAAGCAAATTACTTCTGATCGCCAAACGAAGAAGACAATTCCACTTGGTGCCCGACTCGCACGATTGTCGCTTGCAAAGCAGCAAGGCGCCATCTGGTAGCCTGAAGTCGTCGTGTTCCACCAGACATAGAAATTCAATTGCTCATCTGTGCAAAATACTTACACGGCTTGGCAACAGAGCGCCAGAGTTGCTAGAGAGTGCCCAACACTGTCGCTTCTTATGGACATTTTCGCTGTGTCACCTTCACGCCAGCGATTACTTGATGAAAATGCTTCTCGTTTGGGTCCACATCTTACTGTGCATCATGATGCAATTGTAGAATTGGTTGTTTGAGATGCTTGCTGGCATGCTTGAAGCTTGCTGTATTCAACTCAGATAACAGAAAACGCAAACACGTCGAACATCGACTGTAGCTCTACTCATATCCACAGCTGGGCTATGCCAACCTCGTCCAGCCCATGTGACACAATATGCAAGGAACAGAGGCATAAGCAGTACTGCAGAGCAATTACTGGTGACGGAGCTACAGTGGAGCAGCAGCTCTCGTAGATGAGGGCAGGTGTTGCTAAAAAGCTCGCGAGGCACGCCGTGTGATGACAGAGACAAGACCTGACAGAACGTAATCCTCAAGTGAAGCTAGACGTTTTGGCAAGACCAGATAGCTGCACGATTGAAGCGCATTCCCTTTCCAGCACTGCAGCCGTCACGGGACAAGCACATCCAAGAACATCCAACTTGATGCCATGACAGCAGAGGCTGTTTAGAGCTCGCAGAACGAAGAGCAGGTGCTCAGCGGGCATCCACTCTCAGATCCGCTACAAAGTGCTGCTAGGTGCGGAAAGGAGCTTTCGTCTAATCCCCGTCCCCTCGCACAAGCTCAGTCCACTGCCCAACTATGTCGACGCCTTGCATGGCGTCCTGGAACAAGCTGGAGGTGAGGTCCCATAGCCTTGCAGAAACATGTCGTGTCTCGAGGGATTGTTGAAACAAGAACCTCGAAATATAACAAAAAACTCGGAGTGAGTTCTGACTGCCCGATTTGGTACTAGGTGGGTGTTTGTAATCATCGGCCTCTTGGATGTTCTTCTGCTTTTGCTGCTTGCTTCCGCCCAAGACGCTAGGCGCCAGGTGCTGCGATGTCTTGTTGCTGCAATGACTCCAAAAGGCTTGTGGCAAAAGACACCCATTTACTCTTAGCGTCCTTACAACACGGCAGGAATCTTAATCGCTTGATGCTGCGCAGAGCTGAGGTTTCCCACTAGCCGAGCAGCAGCTCGCTGCTGTCCCAGCCAGGGATGACGGCGCACTGGCCGGCGAGCTTGAGGCCCTGCAGGTCGCCTTTTAACAGCCTCGGGGAGCTTCCAGGAAGCTTGAAGTCCCAACAAAAAGCATGTACAAACGCATACAGCATACAGTAACTAACCCCTCTGCTACAAGTCCTTCGGAACTTTGAAACCCTGAACCCAAGGGCCGGGCGATGTCTGCAGCGCCGGGCTCGGGGTCGCCGTGGCTGCGAAGTTTTCACCGAAGGCCATGCCGCCCGCGCCGAGGCCCAGGAAGATCCTCGAGTCGAGGACTTTGAGGGCTTAGAGCTGGAGCTTCGGACTTCGGAGCTCTGCAAATTTGAGACTTTCTGTTTGTACAAGATTTGAGCTTCAGGATTTTCGGACTCTAGTGTGTGGGCTTCAGGGCACATATCCTCTTTGTTTCTTGTGGCAACAAGGAGAGAAACTAGGTCTGGCTCCGAAAGTCCGAGGGTCAGAGAGCCTTGCTGGACGCGCTGAACGATCTTTTCTCCAAACTGAGGTGCGAAGATCCGGTAAACATAACCTTGCTCTGGGCAGTCTGTCACAAAAGAATGCACACAGCCACTTCATGCAAGCCCACATTAAGCCAAGCTGCCAAGCAGATCTGCATTTCCAGAGCTGGCGACTAGAACCGAAGCCTGCTTGCATGGAGATTGCAGTGGCACTGGCAATGGGTTCTTTGTTCGGCCATGGGCCGTGCTGGCGATGCCTTCTCCAGGAGGGTGTAGAACCTAATTCGGCATGGAAGCCCCACCGTGCCGTATGCCGCACCATCTGACTGCAAACTAAGCATTCTGCTCCTCAATGCAGGGACTGTTGGTCTCCACTGTCATGTCCACCTGGCCAACGCGCTCTGATGCGCTGTGGAAGGATGTCTCCGTGCGACGAAGCGCAAGATGACGCAATCGAAGATGCCCTGCAGAAAAAACCTTCCAGCTCTCGTGGCCTCTGGTTCGAGGCTCTGCGACTGTAGTCGAAACAGAGCCTGTCCGGAACGCATGCCCAAGCTCGGGCCTGCACAGAATTCTATCCGCCTCCTTCTGCTGGAAGGTTGCGCACATGTCGAAAGCTGATACCTTGACAGAGGCGGCTGCAAGGTCTAGGGCCTTGGGACCGTGGGTGTCCCTTCAAAGCCCAGCTGCATGTGTGAATGCGCCATCGTCGAAGCCCAAATCGCCCAAGCCGCCGCAGGCACCGCTGCACTCTGCGTTCAATACCCTGATGGACTGGTGACATAAAAAGGCACCCGGCCCCTGACATGAAGCTTCCAGGCAGCCAGGCAGCCATCCCGGAGACAAGCCGGAAAATCCTTTCGTCAGCAGCCGCACCGCTTCGGGACTCAACCGAACGCCTGCAACACACAGCACGACGCAGAACGTGCTGGTCGGGCTGCTTGCTTGCAGTTGTTAAACTCGTTCTGCTCGGACAGTCGATCGGAGATTTTCGGAAGCCATATCACTTGCGAGGCAGACATGAAGCCGGAATGTTGGCAAAATCAAAGCATTCCGTACAACTTCGCGAGGATGATCGTTCCTAAAGGGCAACATCACCTGGCATACTGACTGAATTTGCGTGTTCATGATGCTTCCTGTGCGTCCGTTCATGTGTGTGTGTGTGTGTCATCTTGATGCCCTGCTTATAACAAACCCATATGTAGTACGTGCGATTTCAGACCCCGTGGTCGTAGAGGTAAGGCATCATCTTGCAAAGACTTTGTGGGCATGCGCTGGAAGGACAGGGCGAGTACAGAGGTGCGAGATGAACAATGAGGCGAAGCAATGTAGCAAACAGATCTCAAGTATCAGGCTCGATAGTTCGAGACTCGGGCTCGACGGAAACATGCAATGCGCCGTGCCTGTCTTGACGTAATTGATAGCATTCGGATTGGCAAAGTCTTGGTCCAAGGAGTTCCAGAACGAACTTGTCAAGAGTGCTCCGTCATCCAGAACCAGCACCTCCGACAGAAACATTAAGGTTGGACTCGGACAACGGTCTATATGTTGTTTGCGCCTCTCCCTCCATCCTCAGCCAGATTGGTCTCTCAGCCCCATTGTTTCATGACGGCTTGGGCCTTCAGTTTATTGCCCCCCCCCTCGCGGAAAGGTTGGGTGCGTTCGGCATTCTTCCAACGGTTTGTGTTCACTTCTTTCTCCGCCCTATGGAACCAGTTTAGTCCCCTGCCCTCTGTGGGGAATGCAGGTTCGGCTCGGGGCGGGACCACAGCGCACAACCATAAATAGTATCGGTGATGTATCCAATGTTCGACAAGCTGCCTTTAAACCTTGGTAGTGGTCCGTGGTGCTAGCATCCTCCGTCGGAGGCAAGTCTCGGACGAGAGAGTCGAAAGCTTCCTGAGGCAAAAGATCCCAACCTGCCCCTCAGGTACTCTCTGCACTCAGACTCAGAAGTCCGACCAAGCGTCCCTTGCATCGGGAGCTTCCAGTCCGGAGGATGCCAAAGCTACCAGGGGCTTCTTGCCACTCAGCACCAAGCGACCTCGGGCTTCACACGAGTACGAACGAGGGGTGTATTTGCCCTTAATATTGCAACAACCCTTCGCCTGTGAGATGCAAAACAAAGTCCCAGCAACAGTTCGGCGTCACGGGCATTGAGGATGCCACCTCGGCATCAGCGCTCATTTCCCTCGCAGGCCCTCACAAAGCCGCCAAGCACCTCCCATCTCAACACCTACCCCCTGAAACTCGTTGAACAAATGTCTGGTGCTCTAGACACCAGACATTGTCATGCTGGGCAAAGGCACACGGTAGATATGCCCAATAGCCGAACCGTACGGCAAGAGTGTCACGGGACGTTTCAGGCAGAAGCCAAGTTTGGAGGGGCGAGTTCCCGTTGTATTTTGTAGGTGTTCGGAATCGAAACAAATCTGTCAGAAGAAAGTTGACAATCGCAGCATCTGCAGCTTGTCGCGGCTACGGGGTCTGCAAGCAGGGAAGGCCACGAAACAATCTGTTGCAGCTTCCATGGACAGCATGATACTTTGGCAAAGATTGTGTGCACTCTGTGGAAGGTGGCAATGATTACGCTGCAATCCGCTGGTCTGGTGGGCCTTCCTTGCACTACACCCATTGATCAGCCACCCAGGTAATCTTTCAACAGCTGTAGTTTTCCCGCTGCCTCTTGCAAAAGCGACTCGGCATCCGACGAGATTCGGTCTCTTCGGATGATAACCGCGGTACACGTGTCGATATGCCTGCATTGTCATGGGCTCATCCATCCAAATTCAAAAAGACGACCCAAGCGACATCTTCACTTTGCAACTCTGCATCGATTGCAGATTCACTGTCAGCGTCGCCTTTACCAATAAGATTCTTACAAAAATCACTGAAACTTTCTCTCACCACAAAGTTCTCACTTGCAGATCGGAGCCTGGACGACACGCTCCAGGTGCATTTTGGACGTCGAGAAGGCATCAGGTTCTCAGAGGTGCGCTCATCATGTAATCGTGCACATGGACATGCCAAGCTGCTATGTCAGAGAAGCCCTGAATCTGAAATCAGCACGGGAGAGACGCTGGAGACCACAAAATCTACAACACGGGTCCATTCCTATGCAGTGGTCTGACGGCACTCCGTCCCGATATTCTGACAGGTCACCAGATCGGGATGTTTTGCCAGCAACGATGCAATGTCCCTGATCACAGAAAAGACCATCTCCTGGCCGCTCCGAAACACCCAAGGCCCAATGATGCACCGGACCGGAAGACGGCTGCAGAACAGTGAAAACGAGCTATGATGCGGCCACGGTGCCGTTGGCCACCCGCACGGTCTGCTGTCCGGCAGCATGGCCAAAAACATCGCCAGGTACATTCCACAGCTTCTTCCTCAGAGACATCGAAGCGCAGACGCCTCTTCCCTAGCGACTGCCTCTTCTAGAGTGTGTCTGTGCATCGTGCACCTCGCGACTGCGCACAAAGAGCGGTTAGGAGCCGACACCAGGACACGAGAGGGCTCTTGAAGTTGAGCGATCATCCGAATTGCAAACGAGCATCGACGCGTGTGGCCTAAGAGCGCAGGAACCTGCAAGCGACAGTCCATCAGTGGAGCCATCCAGGAGAATCTCCGACTCAGCATCAGGGCCAGAGTCAAGCAAAATGCATTGCAATGCTCCGCATGCTCTGGGCGTCAGACGAGCATAGGATTAGGCTCATATGTCATTGCAAAGTCTCGAGAAGCAGCCATTGCGCCGGCGCTTCTGCAGGGTGAGAGTGGATGGAACCGTTTCACACCACAACGTCACTGCGAGTCCAGGGCCAAGGCCTCCCCATGTAGAGCAACTCTCCGTTCTGCACACGCCGCTTTATCATTTCGCCCAATTGGGGTGCGAACTTCATCAACACGAAACCTCGGTGTGCAGAGATCAACAAGCAGGGCTTCCAACTCCCATCCGGTAGAGTCAAAAATAGTAAAGCAAAGCATGAACCAAGGAGCCCAACAGATCCGGGTTGCCGCCGTTAGCGAAAACAATGCTCACCTGCTGAGAAGGCACAGAGGTTGAAGATAGCACCGTGTGGGGGCTAGGGTGCTAGGCCTGGCTGAGCATGGCTTCGAACCTGAGCTCAGCAAAGCTTGGGCTCTCTGATCAGCTGCTGCCTTTCTCGCAGACGAGGGGCTTCGCAATGCAGGGATGCTGCGAATCAACCAGCATTGGAGTCCAGGGAACAATATGTTGAGACTGCAGCTCAAACAAAGCCTCGCAAATCAAATTGTTGTGGCCCAAAATTGATGTTTCGCACACAAGCGGGACCAGTTTGGGGCTGCACTTGCATCTTTGATCCCTCCGCGCAGCCTGTGCTTGCTGCTCTGTCGCACAGAGGTCGAAAATCGAGGCGTAGGTGAAATCGCTTGCATCGAAGCCAATGCCTCCTTGCGAAGGACAGCGCACAACTTTTGCCGGGTGGAAGGCCGAACCTGCCTATTCCGACATCTGCTCCATTGTCGTAGGACCTTGGGACTACAACACCGCAAAGTGACCGAATGAACAGAGCAATGTAGAAAACAGAGCCGAGCAAGATTTCAGAGGCAGTCGGGTCTTGTGAATGCAGCCCAGACGCCAACCCCCATCCAACCCGCTAAAACCTTTGGTCCAAGCTGATATCATCTTTGGATTCAGCCTCAAACCTAGCAGATGAACCGGAGGGACTCCGATATGCCAAGCTTGCACATGCAGTGCGAGAAGAACTGGAGCACAAGAAGGACTGGCCGCGAAGCCGGATCTACTGGCCATCTTCTGGTAGTTGAGGCCGACCGAGTTGTTAAAGTTCCTCTGAACTCCCATGCACGAATCAAGCCTACAAGTCGGTTCAGACGCTTGCTTACCGATGCAGCCCGGTGTCGCATCTGCAGGATTCCAGAACGAGCTCTTCAAGAGGCCTGCATCTTCGAGGAACAGCACCTGCACTCCACGCTGCGAAAGCGGGAACAGTAAAGCGGGGTCCACGGTTTCCCGGGCTCCTTCAGTCCGGAGAAGAGGCTTGGAGGATCTGCTTCTCTCCTTCCAGGCAGCTTCCTGACAAGCAGCCACAAGCTCCCATCAACACTGCGATCTTCACGTCTTCCAGTCCTCACCATCGCGACGAACTTTCTCCTGGGATCCGGAACATCACATGACAGGCAACTCCTTACATGCCATCTTGGACAGACCTCTGATGATGCCTACGGGTCTGAACGGACAGCGGACAAGCAGACGGTGCAACTCTCATCCGAAACCGATACCTTGATAGGGCAAGTCATGCTGCCAAGCGTCATGGCAGCTGGGCTCTCGAGAGCTGTGCTAGCAAGCATGACCTTCGACACAGACGGATGGTCCGCGAGTGCGACAATCTCACGAGCCATGCCAGGGACCCCGCCAGCGAGCGCTGATGCTCCAGAGTCAGGCGACAATCCACAACCTCCGCATTCCTGGGCTGAAAGAACGCCAACCCCCCCCCCCCTAGTTGTCTACGTGGAGCACGTGGAAGCTGTTGACGGACATGCCAAAGATCGGAAGTTCAGACACGTAAGCTTCGATTTCGTCGGATTCGGCGGTTCGGTGAGAGATTTGACCTCAAATCATTGTCGTGTCGAAATAAGCTGCGACATCATGTCTTCTCTCAAGACTCTGAGTGCACATGATTCTTGGAGCTAGTTGTTGAGCAGGCAACTTATCGCAGCACGTGGGCGACCTTCGAATAGAACCACACCAAGGATCAGGAGCAGCGACAGGGCAACTGTGGCAATCCTGTGCTCCGGGAGGCAGCACACATGGCTTCTCACGTCATTCAATCATGTTTATAGAAGAAAGGCCAAATGAAGGTGTCATGGGCACGTAAGGGCACCCGGCCTCGGCCAGGGAGGCAAGGAAGACACATAGCTTCCTTAGAAGGTGTCATGTCGTTGAAGACCGTCGAGGTGCACCAGGTTCTTATGCAACCGTCTGACTTGCAAACTGTACTTGATTTGCACGAACAAGTATTCGGCAACATGTATAATGCGAGCAGTTTCCTTGCTCAGGAACCTTCGAGCAAAGCCTGCTGAAGACGGGCTTCGATCTGTTCGCATCGTCGTGTCGTCCTCTTGTCTCAGTGTACGTACGCTGCTAAGCACATCGGTCAAGGAGTCGGTCTCTGATTGCTGCCACGACATTGCATCGCACAGCCAGTTCAGGACATTTGCGTCAAATGCGCAGGTGGGGCTTCAATGCTGTACATCCCATTCTATGACTTATCCTATTTCCAGGGGCACGGTGCAGGCAGCAGCAAGCCTGTTAACATGGTTGAAGAGTTGATCTAGGGCAAGAATTGAACCTCTTCCGGAAAGATGTCATCAAAGGCCTCGTGAAGGTCTGGCGATAGCCGAATGTTGTATCGACGGCGCCTCTGAACACCCTTAGCTGACTTTCACTAGGGGTCCTGCAGTGAGCCATAGAATCCACATGGGAGACCGCAAGTGTCAAGAAGGGTCATGCTTGAGCAATGCAGGATGAAGCACGCTTCAGGTCCCTGGCCTTTTTGTCGGCGAACCAGGTTTAAGCCAGCCTGCCTGTGGCTGTTTCATGCCTTGTCTTTAGGCTGGGCATGGATAAACGTTAAAACTGAAGCATGTCACACACACACACACGTAGCTCGAAGACTCTGGTATCACCCATCTACAAGTACAGCGCTGATTCCGGTTCGAGTTCCTTTCCCGCACCAGAGCCCCACCCAGAACATCTGACAGAGCCTGGAAACAAGTTACTGAAAGGTATGAACTCATTGACCAACTATTGTCAGACTCTGCGGCAGCGAAAACTCGTGCAGGCACTGACAAAGCCTTCAAGGCTGTGGCTGCCTGTGGCTGCGAGCTCAGCAACATCTGGCTCTGCAGCGGACGTGCATCGGAAGTTTCTTCCATGCACGCAAGCATAATCCAGTAGCCCAGGGCAATATCAGATGTCCTGCAACTATGCGACGATTTGTTGCATTTCTTCCTTCGATAGTTCCCCATCCATCGCTTTCCTTGCCTCACAGAAGCAGCCAACAGCACAATCTGAAGTTTTCAGCGCGACTGCCTCATGTCTAGCAAGCAAAACGGCCAGAGCAAAGCATAAACATTCTGATATCTTCAAACCGTCACAATGATCACGCCTGCTCTGCATAATCCGAGAATTCCTGGTTCCCGGGCTGCCACTTCAATGCCGTGTTGAGGGTGCGGACCTTGTTGGATATCCATGGGGAAGCAACTCATACATCCTGCGATCCAAAAAATCGAAGCGGCAGCGACATCGAAGCGCTTTCGCTTCATGAGCTCTTTTCCAATGTTGATCAAGGCCTGCCAGGTCGGCTACATAGGCGAATAGGTGATACAGCGTATCACAGGCAGCATGCCTCTGGGAATTCAGGCCAATACCTGGGCGCAAAAAAACATGCAGTCAGAACGCGTCACATGCTGCATGCTGGGGCAGCGACGTGACTGCTCTGACAAACTCTCGCCTTGCTTGAGCAGTTCGCGGTGGCTCTAACTTCATGAGGGCAAAGCCTGCATACAGGGACACTGTCGCAATATATTCCGGAGCTCGTATTTGCAACACGCCTTTGCTGTTGTGAAGCTGGGCCCGCGCCGCCAAGGCCCCCATCGAATCCTCAGAGCATTGAGCAGCACAAGTGACTTCGACATGTTCACAGCCCTGACATAGTCACGAGAAGCTTAAACGCTTAGAAGCAGGAAGCAGCATTCGCAAGGGGAAGCAAGAACGAAGTGCACACTTTCACGATGATATGCCCCTCCGGCACGGGTCCTCGGGATCCAAGGTGTCCCCGACCTCATTAAAGTCCTCCTCGACCTCTTCGTACCTTCGATTTCTGCAGAGCCCACGTCCAAACGCGCCGCTACATCTTGCCGCCAGAAGGCTCTGCCAGCGCACTGGGGAAGTCCTTCAATGAGGTGTACCTGGGGTCATGTGCCACAGGTAACTTGAACTTAAACACTTCTGAAAGGCTGTCTATTGTTTTACTGAGGCATGTCACATCCTCCCAAGCTCGAACTGGTCCAGGGGTGTCACCTGCTCAACACGGTAGTAACGAAGAATGTCACTGCTTAGGATCACTCGAGCTTTGTTCGACGAGCATGGCCCTGCAGAAGTATGTATAACCTATGTGAAGACCGACTCCCGACATGCAATGGGCCATTAAACTCGGTCGTAACCCCCGACCAAACCAACGCTTTCCACCGCCCGGTGCATCAGATGAGCTTCATGACAAGCATGTGCGAGGATCGAGCCATGCGACGTATACACGAGGCCGCTGGAACGCAATCGTCGGAAACAGAACCGGACTCTCGAAAAACGAAGTGCAAGTCAGATTGCTTGGCTCAGAGTCGGCAGTCCTTTGGCCTGTCTTCGCATGCTTGGCACGATCGCTCAACATAAGCGGGTAGTTGTGTTTCCTACAGACTGCAATGGCTTCCAAAATGCCTGGATTGCATCAAAGACCTGCTGCATGTGCAAATAATGTTCAAGCATGTGCTCCATGACCTTGCAAAGCTCTACATATACATGATACGTACACACGAGTATTTGGACATTCACACGTGATATGTATACACACATGTAAATGTATCTACATATGTATATCAACCTATATATATGTATACGACTATACATATGCACATATACACACATAGGTATGTATACACCCTGTAGTTTTATAAAATGCTGTATGCATGTATGTATATGCTCTGCCATGCCAGTGCCGCACCTGCAATGTGCACCTTTCCGGCACCTTTCAGCCCCGTCGAACCTTATCCTAAGACCCGTGAATACAAGCACACTGACGGAGAAGACGCCGTACGGGACTCTTAGTTCGCCCAAGAACAATCCGCATTGTCCAAAAGGCGCAAGTTACCGTCGACTGCATGACGCCACGACGATGAGTCTGAAGTACGACAACACTTGGCCCTGATTCCATATTCGCTGTGCGGAGTTGACATGACTGGTTAAAAATGTCCCTTGCCTCCTGCTCCTGGGTGATGAACTTCAGCTTCTGCCTTGTCTGCATTTCCACAAAGAGAGCTGGATCTGCCGCTAATGCGAATGAGAGTCCCTTGCCGGCAAGTGGCGCGTTGATTTTCTCCATCAGCCAGCGACTCTCCCAATACTGCCGGGTCAACAAGAACAAGCCGAGCCCAATGAGGAGGACAGACACAATGATGTAGGTCCAGAAGAACGGATCTGGCCCAAATGTCTCTGTCGGCAGGGCGGCCCTGACAAGACCACAAACTGTGGCAACACGGTCACCACCCCTCTAACGATTCGTAAAATCCCTCGGTACATCCAAAGGAAACAAAAACAACTCGATCGATTTCGAGCAACTGATTCGCACTGGAGGCTGCGAGCACCTAGACAGATGGTCAAGCTGCACAAGACAGTGTACAGACTCACAGCCCAAGGCCCAAAGAAAGTGCGGTCCATCGCCACGAGTAGCTATGTTTGCACAGCATTATCCAACAAACAATTGGCAGCCACGGCACCAACTGCCCAAGATCCGCTGCAGATGTTTGGCCATGCCTATTGTCTAGGTAACTGATCACTACGGGCGCTGCAACGGCACGCGGTCCCAGCCTCAGAAGCTCACCACCTGGCGGTTTGTCAACCGTGCATGTCCGCAATACTTTCGAAGGAACGCCATGTTCATGGGTGCAAAACATTGAGTTATGTGATACAGAATACTGCGACCTTATGCCTGCCCAGGCGACCAATTAAAACAAAAGTTATTTTATATCAGACCACCTGCTTGTGGTGCAATGAAGCATCGGGTAAGGCCAGCTGCCAGCAGCAACGCCTGATATCAGACGAGTCTGAATAGCGGGTGCCGGTCAAAGCCTCGTTCGTAAGGTAATCTCAACAGAGCTCTGCACCGCTGCACCGCGGCGAGCACCACGCGACATTTTGGATACAACCGAAAGGGAGCTGCGGACACAAAAACTCGTTACAGATGCAAGTTTGCTTTTCTTCTCTCGACAGAAATGCTTCAGTCAGCAAGTCTCGCTTGTGCCTGCCATCCAGATGCTATTCCGATTGGGTTTGCACGTGCACAACACCTACGGTCAATTCATGCGGCCTATCCGAAAGATGAACACACACCTGAATGATACTGAATGGCGTCCATTAGCTATGGCTTTGCTTCTGCAGAGGATGGCAAGAAAGGCCCAACACGCAACACACAATAGGTCTGAATCTGCATGTCAACATTCTTTGCCTAGCAGCAACAGGATCGAGCATGTGAGGAAAAGACTTCTGTGCAGTAAACGACGGGTCGCACCTTCGACCTGTATGCGGATCTCCAAACCGCACTGACCGATTACTGTCCCGAAAACAACTGAGACGATGGACTCACGTTGAGACTGCTTTTTCTTGCTGGGATTGCTGCAGCCGCGGCGAATAATTCTCTGAGGAGTCCTGAAAATTTCACCTGCTGGATTTCCGATAAGAGGCAGGCCTGCCCAAAACAAAGGCCATCCAGCTCGACCCTCTCGATTGCGAAGCTTCTTCTGGGTCTGTCGTAAGGCCGCACCACTTCATGTTTGTTGCTGAGCTGTGCATAGAACTCGTTCATCAAATCCTTATTGTCAGAGTCCCTGACCGCCCACTGACTTGCAAGAACTCTCTTCGCTCCTGCAAGCTTGAAGGCACCTGCCAGCCCCGACACTCCTTCGCCTGGGAAAGCTTGTCCCAAGCCTGTATAGCAAGCGTTCAATATCGCAACCTCACAAAACGGAAGCTTTCGTCTATCAGCAGCAGCCAGTCTACCGCCGAAGCTCAAAATGCGCTCGGGGGCTCAAGTCAAGACGTCGTCGGCGGTCTGAACCCCCGCACCGTCTGTACTACGTCTGCGTCACTAGGTGCAATGCTTTATGACAGCCTTGCCTGGCATTCCGCTGCCAAGACACCTTGGTAGGAAATGGTTATCTTTCCACCTCCAACTTGTCTCTTCAGCAAGGTCCGATATATGTTTCTACCTGAATCATACCACTGAAGCGCAATCTCTGACGCATACTCACCAAGGCTGCTTGATTGCACGATCTCCACACAATGTACTGCATAGAGCGACTTCTCCACCCGGCCTGTTGAGCCCATACTCCGTCCGCGGCCCAAAACATCAGACTCCCATCGGAAACCGACAGCACATGCAGGCTCCGCAGAGATGTTCGGCTCGTAGGCTGGACACGGAGTACCTGAAGACCACCAAGGCAAGCTTTCAGCTTGCGACGCATTGTCTTGCCAAGAGAAGCCTGAAGGCGGGGCCAACATTGACTTGTCTGCTCTCCTGCTACGGTCAGACTTATGTACAAGATTTGGGCCCGGTCCTTAGCAATTTGGCGCGACAGAGACCTCCACCGGAGCTGACACAGACCAGTCTCAATTAATGCATCCGATATCAAGTGAACTTTTCCCCCCAAGGCCGGCTTTGCTGTTACTGTTGCCAGGCTAGAAAGCAGGTTTGCTTCCCCTGCCTCGCGGAGCTCCAGTCTTGAAGATTTCGTGCAGATTTCGTGGATCAGGCGGAAGGGAGAAGGGAGCACCAGTCAGCAGGCGAGGACGCCGAGGCCAGTCGAAAGGCACAGCTTCCAACTGCTCAGAGCACATCGGGTCCTTGTAGAAACCAACACTCTGAATCCGCCAAGCATGAGAAACCTCGCTATAAGCCACCATGCGCCAACTACTGGACCGGAAACTGTGGCTGGTCTCGTTTGGACAACTGGACAAGGAGTTATCTTCGATAACGGTGGTGACATTCACAGAAGACTCTCCGATGGCATTGACGGCAACCACCACCAGGTCCGTGCAATTGGCCAGAGGAGTATTGAAAGGGATCTGAAAGCGAGTGGACCCAACTGCTACCTGCCCCAGAACGAAAACCTGATCACTGACACATTTTATCTTGATTCTGTAAGCATCGATGGATGAAACGTCGTCAGGCTCGAGCCACGAAAGGTCACCGCCGATTTCGTCAATAGTCAGATCCTGGTCCCAGAAGAACAAATTCCGCACCACGAAGCGCGGCAAGAATCGGTCCACGATTGCAGAGTAGCTACCGGACAGTGCCTCTCCTGCTGAGTTCTTAGTGTAGACAAACACGAAGGAAAAGTTGGCAAGGCTTTGCCCAGCGGGCACACTTAAAGTGTTGGTCCCGAAAGCCACTTGTCCAAGCAATATGGAATCAGACGGAGCGACTGCAACATCCGCAAAGTAAACCGTGTAGTCTGTGAACTGGGAAGCATCGGTAGGATTGGTTGGAGGGGTCCAGGAAACCGCTCCACCCACAGAACCAACATTAGCATCAGTATCAGAAAAAGTCACCGCGGATACCAGCGAGTCTGGCAACGCCCGATCAACAATTAGAGCGGCTTGCCCCGGTCCTTCACCAAAGCCGTTGTTCGTATAGACGATTATGTGCGTCAACTTGAATGACCCGCTGCCAAGCGATGTGCCCAGGCCCACAACACAGCTTGAAAAGCCGATAGCGATGCTCGAGCAAACAACTTGCCGTCCAGTGCCAGCAGCATCCAAGGCCAAGACCACCGAGTAGTGAGTGAGACCTGTTGTATCTGCTGGAGCTAGCCAAGTTATGGAGCCGCCGACCAAATTAACGGACACATCGACATCGACGAAGGAGACGCTGCCGACCGAAACGGTTGGAAAAACGTTTGTCTTGTCTACCAAGGCGGTGCTGATGCCGGATGGAGCCTCGCCCAAAGCGTTCTTGCTAAATGCGAGGAAATGAGTGGCTGCACCAGGTGGAGCTGTGTTTGTTGAAATTGTGAAGGTCGCTGCTGTGCTGCCAAGCGGAAGACTTGAAACTGCTATTTCTCCAAGCAGCAGTATCTGTGCAGATGCGTCGGCGACGGCAGAGCTGCCATAGTATGCAGTGTATGCAGTCACATCACTCTCGTCACTGGCACGCATCACGGTAAGAGAACCCCCAATTTGTCCACCGTCCATATCAATATCATCAAACTGAAGCTGGGCAGGGGGATTTACGGGCAAGGCTAAGTCGACGAGCACCATTGCAACACCGGTCGTCATGTAACCATCGTCATTGCCGCTGAGAACCAGGAGGTGCTGTGCTTGGCTCGGTATCGCAGTTCCTGCAGGCAGTGTATGGTTGGGACTGAGGGGACCTTGCAGAAGTTCTGCAATCAGCGTCAGCGGCTGTTGGAAGGAATCAGCGAAGTAAATACCATACTTGGAAATGTCAGTTTCATCTGCAGCAGATGTAATCTCGATAGTGCCGGCAATCTGACCTCCGAGCAGGTCTTCGTCGGTGAATGAAATTGACTGAGCCGGATGCACAGGAACGTATCTGTCGACGGCGAGAACACCTATGCCAGTCGTCATCTCTCCGTCCGTACCTCTGCTGCGTACAAACAGATACGGATAGCCCGGCAATGTTAAAGTGTCCGTCGGCAAGAAATATGCAGTATCGCTTCCAGTTGCAGTTGCAGTTCCTATTATTGGACCCGGTGGACCAGTTGCAGCTACTGCAAAATAGATGGCATATGACGTAATGATGCTTTCATCCGTGGCTGCGCCCACGGTAATGAATCCTCCTAATTCGCCTTTAACCAGATCCAGGTCGACGAAGGTCAAAGAAGTTGGAGGATGCTCTGGAATCGCCTGGTCATAGACGAAAGTGCTCGCGATGGATGCCTCGTTAAGCCCATCTGCATTCATGGTATATGCAAGAATGTGCGTGCCACCGCTGGGAATTACTGCAGATGCAAGCGGGAATACTAGCGGGTTCGTCGCAATGGGAAGCGAGGCAATGTACAGCAGGTAGCTGGTGGGTGAGGATCCCCAGTAAAGGACATAGTTAGTCACGTCTGACTCACTCGGTGCTCTTGCAATGGTGATCGTCCCTGTGACCTCGCCGTACTTAAAATCTGTGTCTGAAAAGGAAACCCCGCTGGGCCCCTGCGCAGGCACATAGCGGTCTGTGAATGCCAAACTGGAGGCCGTCGCGCTCTCTCCAAATGAATTGGAGCTGTATACAAGGAAGTGAGTTGCAAAGACTCCGGAAACTGACGGGATTGCTGTGCCTGTCGGGACATTGTACGAGGGCGCAAAACCTGTCGCAGGCAGATCAAAGAATGGCAAAAGTTTAATAGTGGGCGACGAGCCCCAGTAGACCTTGTAGCTGTCAATGTTCACTTCAGATGATGCCTTGACGAAGGACAACACGCCCTCAATTTGGTGCAAATCCAGGTCCACGTCAAAGAAGGCGACAAGTCCTGGCAACTCCGTCGGCACCTGGGCTAGGGCTACAATGCCGCCCCAAAAGAACCTGACGGCGAGGTTTGCACGAACCATTCAGCCCCCTGTGGCCAGCATTGAGCTGCTACAACAAAGAAGAGGACTCAGTGAAGGCTGGTGACTTAGCTTTTGCAAAGGACGGAAACCGTGTTGCAAGACCAAGCCGTTCTGAGCCAAACTGGTTGGCAAAGGTTGGATGCACCTTACCTGACAGTATCATGCCCACTTAGAAGAAGCGACTAGCTCCGACTCGACCGATTGCAAAATATGCCATCTGTTTCGTTGGACGGTTCTTGTCAGCATGTGGTTAGACTCCTTTCACGGGGCCCCTCCGCGGTGCCCGTCGGTTCGGCCGAATCTCCACAACGCCAACGCCACACAACACAAATACGCCACTACACCGCAGGAGACGGGCTTTTGGGCCTGTGTGGGTCCTATGCTGCGCTTCCGAAGTATAATTATACCAGAAAAGGCAGAGTCGAAAGAAGAAGCGAAGAGATCCGAAGTTAGCTTAGCTCAGCACTCTCTTAGCCGCTTAGCCATTCTTTCTGTCGCTGCTCCCGTCATGTCACTCTGTCAGCTTTGCGACAGAAAAAGAGTGGGCATCACTGCAACCTCGCTCTGAGCACCTTCAGTGTCAAAGCCACCTCAGCCCGTTGAATCAAGGCCAAGCGGCAAGGACCGATTTACACCCGCCTGCAAGCGCTGATCCTCGTCCAAGAAGCTCAGCTCCATTGCCTCCCTCGCAGGTGAAGGGAGGAAGGAAAGGTGCTAACACGGTCCCTCAGCAAAGCCTGCACAAGACATCGCTGAAGCGCAGCACCAGGCTGTCTTGGCTCGCCCCAAAGCTGATGTCCACAACCTGCCATTGGACATCACTACCGTAGGTGCGGTTGGGATGCACTGGGGCTACTAGGGCGCCACCTGGCTCAGGGGCATCCGTACCTGCTGCCGCTGCCCTCGGTCAGAAGAAGCATTCTCAGCAATGAGCTGCATTTGTGGAAGTGGCTTGTCCGTGCCTGTTTCAGCTCCCACGTGCAGCTCCAACGTCTTGCAGTCCTGGAAAGTCCGCGCGGGCGAACTGACAACGAAACGCATCACAAAGGGTCCTGGGAAATGCCCAGCCTGTAGTCTGCATCCTGAAGATAGAATTTTCAATCTCAGTGCCACCAACATGCAAGCACGGGAAAGGGAACTCTGCCTTCCGTGGAACTCGAACAGGAACGCCCATGGCCAAGATCTGCAAGGTTTGATCCTCAATGCAGAGAGTGGCATACAAAATCAGCAAACATATCTCGGCCGAGATTCCATTAACATCTTGGGCCAGGACTACTACACGCTGGGCCTGTCAGATCAGTGGGCACGCATCTTGCAAGCTGGAGAATGACTCCCTGTACGTGCATGCGACGAAACTGCCGTTGGATACGCATTCCGCATGTTCCCACATTGTCAGCTACTTGATTCGCCGGACTTTTGCCGCTTCTGCCTGCTGAAGTTGCTTCTTGCTTTGAGCAGGTGTCCACCTCACATGCTTCTCCCCAGCCTGAAGCCCTCTTTCAAAGGCTACTCCATCGAATCGAATCTAAGATTGCAGCGACGTCGTCTTGACCCTGGCAGAAGAACTTTGGACCAAAACTCAAAATTGCCGACAGATGGACAAGGTTGAGCCGGCGGGGCTCATGGAAGCCCTTCATGCTTCGCGTGCTCTCCTTCGAACCTCTGAGGGCCACCAACAACTCGTTCATTGCTAGTAGCATCTGTCATCCGATGCTTCAGGGCCCGCACACTGCTGGCTACAAGCAAGGACCTGTGACAGCACGTGTGAATCTTGCTGTGCCTGCTGTCTATGGCGTATAGACAGCCCCGGAGGGTAATCAGCCCGAAAGGAACGGGTGCAACCGGAGCCATGAAGCTGAGACTCTTTAAACGTACCCAGTGACACTTGGTCCCGAGCAGCTTCTGTCCGACAGTCGCCTCCATTCGGCCTCCCAAGGCCCACTTGGAGCACAACGGTTTGTGCCTCACTAGGGTCACAGGGGAGCTTCGTGCACCGAAGAAAGGAAGCCTGCCGAAGCCTGCTCATCCTGTTTGGGCCGCCACAGCTTCCTGCAAAACAAAAGGAGCCTGGAAGAGCTTGGTGAGCTGCTGGCACAGGAAGTGGCCAGCCCTTGGCAACTCATGCTCGGGCCTCTGCCCTGTGCAGTCCAAATCTGGTCCAACTAGACAGACAGACAGACAAAAGAAGATGACTGTGCCAGCATCGAACGCCAGAGAGCGAAACCAAGAAAACAACAATGCCAAAGGCACACCCTCAGGCTCCCAAGACTAGCCTACAGGTCCAAAACGTGGCAGGCACATGAGTCGCACCTCAAATTTTTGCAAACTCTGCACCTGGTTTTGCTGGTAGCACGATGTCTGGAGACGCGGGAAACATGATTTCGAACATTCAAAGGCTACTGAAAACTGCTGGTTTTCGAGAGCACACCAAGCAATCCCGAGAAGCCGAATAGTGTAGTCCTGCTAGGACTTTCGCGGCTCCGAACGATGGCCAAGCTCAGATCAACGTGCCTTCAAGTTCATGCGATTCACTGTATGACTGTCGTGTCAGACTATCACGTTCAGTCAACAAACAAGCTGCTTCTTGTGGCAGTCAGCAGCCCCTCGCTTCAGTGATGGAGCACACGTCTTTAAAAGCAACGAAACTCAACAAGCGGTTCGTCCAAGACAGCGGGTTTCATTTGCAGGCTCACTTTGACTAACAAATGTTGCATCCGCAATCGGGACTTTTTTCGAAGTGCAACGCAGGCTCGACGAGCATGATTTCACACACAAAGATTGCATCAGACTGTATCATTGGAAAAATACTACAGTTCTGTGCAGCGGCCATGTCAAAACCTCACAACCGCGTCTCGGGGGAGCGCCCATCAGCCGGCGGCCCGCGGCGGCCCGCTGCCGCCCACGCGGCCCGTGGCCCACATCCTGGCTGAGCCAGGACCTGCTCTTTGCAATCGGCAAAGAGATCTTCCGAAAAGCTCTTGCAATCCTCCATGCAGATGCAAACATGCTCTGGTTTTTGCATCTCGCAGGCTCATGGCTGCATGAGCTTGAGCTGTGTGATATTCCCTGAGGGAACTGCAGACAGCCCAAAGAAGCAGCAAATCTGTTCTTCCACTACATAATAAAGTATCATGCACATTCAGCGTATCTTTGCGCATGAAGAGAAGGCCTTTAGCCAATTCTATGATGCAGGATGAAGGCGGAAGTGGGCTGCCCGTCAATTTCGACGGGGGCCCATGAGCCGCATTCCTGGAAGATGTTGCCTCTTTAAACGCCTCTCCTGAACATCTGTGTCATCCCTTCGTTGCTTCAAGCATTCGAGCAACGAAAGCTAAGCTAAAGACTCTTGTCCTAACAAGCAGGAGTGGACAAAGCCCGTGTCGATGAAGTCGCGCCTCAAAATTGGATGCACTCGCTGCCCGCCCTCCCAGCAGATACCAGGACACAACCAGGTCGAGGTGCCAAACGGCTCGACCCACCAGCTGGGCCAAAAAGGCAGGTGTGGCCTCTGATGCCGACAAAGCCGACTTCTTACACATCTCATACTGGCCACATGTCATCGCAAAACTGAGCTGCGAACTCCGTCAATGAATTGCACGTCGAAGCTGCCTTGTGATCCACAGCTTTCAAACAGAAGAGACTGACACCGATTTCAGCAAGGACCCTACAACGTCTGGACCGGCACCCTCGTCCGCACGGCTCACACTTGCCGCGACGTGCCCTGCGCCAACTGGTCAGATCATAACAAATTCGAGTAAAACCTCGCTTCTGATCAAAGTGGCCTGGGGCCACCGAAGCCCGCATCGATTCAGATTGGTCTTCAGCCACTGGGCAGCCACAACCTATCATCTCATGCGACACACCTCATCGATCCTGAGCATGTCACGCAGGATCCAGCCTTCGCTCACAGCTCGCGGTTCCTTCGCACGTGTGCGTTTTTCCAGGTCGTCCACCCAAGACTGCATCCTGACAAGGAACTCTTGTCTGACAGGGACATGTCACGAGTGATAGCTTTCTTGGCACCAAACCGGTTCACAGCATCATCTGCAGGGTTTGAGCTGGAAGACCTGTGAGAGACATCGCCCACCTGCAAGCTCAGGAGGTTGTTGCTTACACACGCGCAACGCCCAAGTGTGGCACTGGCGTTGGGATTTTTGGCTGCAGGAAGCTGCCTCTTCGCTGGCGTTGCCATGCAACCTCTCACGTACAGATCATGCAATCGATCAACAGAGTTCATCAACATCTGGCACTAAGCAGATCGGCTGTTGGACAGCGGCTTTCATTGCCAGAACATGAGCTGGACCTCGATTGACTTTTTGCATATACTCTGCTCGGAAACCTGAACATCATCTGAGAACACAGCCAAGGCAATCGTCGGATAGCGGGTGATTCCCAAACAACCCAGCGGCTTTTTCCAGCCTGTCGCCTCGCGATTCTGTTGATCGGCTTCTCCCTGAAACAAGAACCCAACCATGCTATGAAGCCAAAGGGCAGTGCGCAGCCAGAGCTCCCACTTGCTCTCGCAGCCTCAGGACCTGCGATCTTGCGCATCGCTGTCCAATTCTCAGTGACAAAGCGTGGTGAACAGACATTGTCGGCCTTGTGCCGAGCCTCTGTCAGCCCCCCAATCGCGCCGACCGCGACGGCCTACACCAGACTCAGACTGCTTTTCTTGATCAGTTCGTACTCGAGCTGTCGTGCAGATTCACTTCACAAGAAGAGAGACGGACGTGCCGGGCAGTGACAAACGCAAAGTTCACAAACGTCAGGCGGACTGATTTACTTGTACTGGTGATCCTACGTACCTGTAGTAGCAGCCATGTAGCAGCAGTAGTGGTAGTAGGAGCCGAGTAAGAACCCAGCAATAGCTGCAGTAGCAACAGTGCGGCGGCTGCCGTTTTCTTGCACCCGTTTCGGAGTAAGCTCCAAGGTCCGGTGTGTTCCAATGAATTCCGGAGTGAGTTCCGGGGCGAGTTTGGCTGCCTACGCTGCCTCTATCCGGGGTGAAGTTTGGCTTCCCGTTCCGTGCAACTTGAGTGTTTCGGAGTGAGGTCCAGATTTCGGAGTGACTTCGGGTTGAACTCCGAAATGAGTTCAGTGGTGAGTTTTGACTGCCGGGGTTGCTGTTCCCTAAGGCATATGTGCATTTCGGATTGAGTTTCGGAGTGAATTTCGGAACGAGTTTCGCGCTGAGTTCACTCTGTAATGTACAAGCCCCACTAAACGGCCGCCGGAATTCAATGCAGGACTGACTTCAGAAACAAACACACTTGTGATGTGTGGAATTCAGCTTCCAACCCACCGTGAAACTAAAACTAAATCCAAAGAGTTGGAGTGGGAGTTCGAGTAGGAACTAGGAAGAGTAGTATGAGTAGGAACCGGGGCAGTAGGAGTGGTCTTCGTCGTCGTTGTCGTCGTCGGAGTCGTAGTCCTGATCTTGGCAGCATTTCCCGGAGTATCCTAAACACAACTTCAAGGGACCGTGTTAGATGACATTGTTCCCGATGATCTGAACCAGTGTCAGAACTGTACACTGGCTCACGACTTTGATTGCTCTGACTGCCGTGTTCCAAGGTATTTGAGGCAACGAGTGCAAACATGCAAGGCTAAAGACAAAACAAGAAAGGGAGTCTTGCCTGCTGAAAGGGAGTTTTGCCTGCTGTCCTGACAAGTCTTCCAAAGCCTATGTATGTGATACTCTGCGCATCTCTGCGCTACAGCTGAGGAATCTTCTTTGCGAGTGATGCCTGGTCTGATGCCAGGTCCCACTGCCGAGAACCGTCTGTGGGAGCTAGACAGCATGCAGCGGTATCAGGGACAGGCGGAAATGGTGCAGGCACACACAGACAGAAACGAACCCAAAGAAAATGCCCAGACGGTACTGTACTGAAAACTGCATACACATGCACAACCGCACATATTCAGTAAATGCACATGCAAACACCTGCTTCAACGACCAGTGACCAGTCTTCTGTGCTTTCAATGCCCATGGCCATGATTTCGCCGCGGTGTTCAGACCATCAAATGCCAAGCGTCTCGTAGACCAACTGACAACAATGCTTGTCGCTTTGCAGAGAAGTTGTGGCACAAGCTTCCTCCATGTCGCTACTTTAAAATGCCACCAAGATTGACAAGGAAGCAGATCGCCACAGCTTGCACCATCCTTGAGGCCGGGTTTTGAAAGAGCGGAAAAGCTGTTCACGACGGCGCAACCAGTGTGCGCTCCCCTGGTCTTTCATGCTAGCCTGCAACCTTTCGAAACTCCTGCGACGCACACCCGAACGCCAATTGCTGTCCTGCCTGGTAGGTCATACCGGAGGCACGCTCAAGGCACGGCAGGGGCTGACCTCCGAAAGCAAGAATGCAATCGAAAGCAATCCTGCCTTCGCCGAGAACACGGAACACAAATGTGGAAAGTCATTGGAACTATGTTCAATTCACGCCTCTAGCCACTCCGTCCCCGCGATGGCACACGCATGCTTACGCTGTACATTCGATTCACTCTAAACTGCGCGCGACAGCGACAAGAACAGGTCCCACTGCAAAGAAGTCGCGAAGCCAGGACCGGCTACAGCTTACGGTTTGCGGCGAACGCGGGATGGCAAACAGCCACTAGCAACCCCGATGCTTGCAAACGGTAGCCGTCTGGCTTGGGCAGCACCGCATAAGCTAAAGATCGCCAAAGGTTGCTGAAAGAGTTGGTCCACGGCCACGGACTACAGCAACAGGTGATTGCTCAGTCACTACGGGCAGACAAACAACCTCCCGGAACTGGGGCTCCAAACTTTCTTCAAGAACCACGTCTGACGGTGCCACAGGTGAATCAGCCTGTTGAAGGCAAGAGCGCATCGTGGCTTGTGCTGCAAACTGAGATCCCGCCGCCACATCAGTCTGCCTGCACCATACAGTACAATGGAAAGGCTCCCCGCAGGACAAATCCGACATAGCCATGGCTCTGCTGAGGCTCGTGCACGAACTTGCACAGACTCGCCTGGTCGAGACGACAGATGCTTCGATGTGCAGGGGAGCATCGATGCATGTGACTATGTGACTGCAAGTGCTTTGACGCATGCGGCAGACGCCTGCATGCTTGGCGCACTTGGCACGCTTCTCCGCATCTGGTTTTTGGCTGCCCTTACGAAGCAGAAAAGTCTTTCGTGCGATGGCTAGCTTCAATTCCAAGCACTCCACGGACCACCCCGGAGCCGTGGTCGCGCCACCTATTCTTGACCAACAGCCGGAATGCCACGTCGAGTAGAGCTGTGCCCTCTGCATCTCTTGGTCAACGGCTGGGCGTGTCAGCTTTGTTTTCGGCCTTAGACAGCTGCCCTGATCTCGAGGAAGCTGCTCAGGCTTTTCCAAATGAGGCATAGACACCACATGCTCCGAAGGACTGGCGCTGGCTGCGCTGGCCGGTGAGCAACCGACCCTCCCTTCCCACCTTATGCAGACTCCGGCGACAACGAGTCTCGCTGGGCCAGTGTATACTCAGACTAGGACTGCTTCTGGCATCCTGCATTCGTCACTTCGGGCTTTCTGCAAGTATAGGCAATTCTGTCTCAAGCAGGATTCGAAGTGTTCCCCGCCGCGTAGATGCTCCTCCATGAAGTTCCATGAGGTCAACGTATCCCTTCGGGGCTCGGCACTCCTTGGCGTCTCAAGCATCGAAGCAGTTTTCATGGAGAACGAACAGCCAAGCGCAGAACGAGGATCGCCCTCCTGAGGTGATGTAGGCATCGACTTCATAGATTGGCACGACTGAAATCACATTAGACTGGGTGTCCAACACAATCGCTTGTGCGCTGCTCTCCTAACATCAAACCGAGCAGCTGACCCGAACGCCAAGGGCATCCTCTTTCCAACTACAGGTGCTTCCCCGCAGGCCACCGCACTCTGCACGTTCCGTCTCGCAACACCGGCATCTTTGACCTCTGTCTGACTCTCGACCTTCCATTGCACTGCACCGCCTTTCAACCGCACCCGCACGTTTCCTTGCCGTTGTATAGCGCTGCGCTGCAGACAGCACTACACACGTACTCATACTCCTGGCAAACAGCAAGCGAGCCAGTCTGGCAACAAGTTCGAGCAAGAAAAACGAAGGTGTCCGAGATTGAAGTGTAAGAGTATTGTTGAACCCAGCTTGAATTTGTTGGACTCCCCTGGAGCTCGACGGCGTTGCCATGGCAGCATTTTAGCTTTGTGGCCCTCCGCTCCACTCATGAGAAGCTGTCCCCTGCTCTCTTGTGCACGGCCATCGAAGCCGTGTCGAGCACTACGATGAAAACGGGAAAACGCACAGATGAAGCCTGTCCTTCTTGCTCGTGTCAATAGGGATCCACCTGGCTGGAGCAGTCAGGAGCCATACAGATGACTCACTCTAACACCTTCTGCTAGCAGCGTCCCAACCGATAAACAATCAAGGACGACAGCCCCTGATCCTCGTACTCCTGGACATTGATACCTTCAATCACAGTCCCACAGTTGGTAGTTGGCGTCACGGATGCACCAACTCTGTGCCGCACACCTCGAGGTGTCAGCCCAGCTGCCGTCGCAGCTGCTGCTGCATGTTGTGCCCGGGAAGGACTCTGACCTAGTCTCAAGAGCACCCTGTGGCTGTCACTGGCACGACTGCAACCCGAAAAAGCCACTGAAGACCCGTTGTGCTTGGAGTCCGACGCTTCCATGACCTTGTACTGCCTGCAAGATTGCAAGATCTCTGATCGGACAGGCTTGAGTAACACTCGCACCACCAGCAAACCTGGACCAGAAGGCATTGCTCGAGCTGCATGTTCAAGGGGAAGATGCAAACCTGCACAAAGTTTACTGCAAATCAGTCGACTACCCTTGCAGAAATGTGCCTGGCATTACGATGCTGGCACCGGAGTCTCGGAGAATCTCGGGCCTCCGCGTAACGGGCATATGTGAAACGGAAGCAATAAGGAGCCGATTTGGCAGAAATCCGGGCTATGTGCGCAGAGTCTCCTTCGGGTAGAAAATCATGCTCAGAAGAAGACGACGATGTATGCCTCTTGCCGAACTGGAGCGGGCAACAGAATGTGCGGTCTGCAGTACACGCAAATGTGATATAAGTGAGGCGCTTCACCTATCACACTAGGTGCACTTTTCCTCGGGACAGCCCGGCCTGCCTTCTCAGCCTATCAAGCCCTACGTGTACTGTTAGGTGTCGCTTTCCTGTCGCAGACGGCTCACCATTTGGATTCTCTGAATAGGACGAATTAGGAGTGTAACAGCTTAGCAGCTTAACGAAACGGGCCAATGACTCAGCTCATCACTTACGAATACAAGCGTTTCTGGACTCGTGCCCTGCAACCCTGCGCTGAGCGGCTGCTACTGGTAGTGACGCTGGATGTGCGCTCTGCCATTGCATGAACGGCTTGCCGTCGCCTGGACTGGGCGGCTGTAGACGCATGAAACTCCTGCAGGCTGACAGCTGTACAAAGCACCAGGCAGAGATGGCACAGCGAGTCCTGCTCTGCTTGCATCACTGGATGTGTCAGTGGATGAGGCCCATCGGGCGGTGACCTGTGCTTTCGTGTTTCCGGCTCTGCCTCTCGCCTGGGGATCCGCTGCCCCGCTGCGGCACATCCAACATTCTCCCTTGGCTCCGGACTGCATCGGCCCGCCGCGCACGCTCATGCAGAGAAGCTCCTTCGATCGAGTCTTGTTTCGAACGCAACGGCAGCTTTCGGACAAACCATGCATGTCTTTGTGGCAGCTCAGAATTTGAGAGAACAAATGCAAACGCTCATTTCTAGGCAAGAGCACTTGCCAAATCTATGCAGGATGTAGTCGTGGTCTTGCTCTGGCAACGAACCGAATGGGAAGCTTGTTTGATGTGTCGAAGCCGGTAAGCCTTGACGTGACAAACAAATGCTTCTGAGCCTCTGAGCTTCTGCGACCTTGATCTTCGGGTGCTTCAACGCTTTTTGCGGCTCCTCCAGGAACTACCTGCCAATGTCAGCTTCTGTTATGTTATGTTTGTCGCTTTTGTACGCATGGGCCGTGGAATGTAGTTAGCTACTCATGAACACCTACTTACATGAGCCTTGGTTTCAACCATGTGCCAGGATGAGGGCTGGACAGAATTCAAGAGTTGCACAGAACGTCATACTTACGAGCAGTCCCATGACGCTCTCATCGGGAATTGTTGTCGCAATCCTACAGGCTACCAACTGGATAATCTACATTGCTGCACATGCTTGCCGCTTGCACTTCGCTTCAGTTGCTTCACGGCATCTGGATGCCGATGATGAGAATCATGAGGGACAGAAAGAGACCGATCTAAGGGAAAACAACACGTGAATGTATCGCCCGTAGCAGACAAGGGCAGCATGAGTAGAGACAAGGGAACGCCATGAAGGGCAGATAGACACTGAATATGGCCGAGCTTGATTACAGCATTTGGCTCCCGGGCATGCGAGACTATTTCTCGAAGCTGTCTTGCTCGGCCGAACATCGCAAGCAAAAGCCGATCTGCCAAACAAAGAACAAATTAATCACAGCATAAAGGAAGACGGAGAAGAACTGGAGAGTCAGGACAGGTTCCCAGGAGAAGTGTCCCGGCCCAGGGAGACAAGGGAGGCGAAGACAGTAACGGAGATGCACGCCCGGAGAATCTTTAGAGAAAACATTATAGCATCTGGTGCCCGTGCAAGGCCTGGGCGAAGAATGGGAAACCAGGGAGACAAATCGAAACACGTCCGGGCTTCATTCTGGTTGCCTGCCTGCTGCCCAGGCATGCAACTTTGGCCGCCTCTCTGGCTGTAGAGCAACGACACGCTATATGCAGAACCTGACTGTGCAATCGAAAAGCAATGGCCTGACCAAGGCATCGTAGACAATGAATCCACAAGAAGTGATCTGGATTTGTTTTCTTCGGAGTCGCTGCCGCTCGAGGACTGAGCCAACTCCTGAACGAATTTGACGAGGCAACCGTTGGCACACAAAGCAAAAACTTGATGGCAGCCTCCAAACTGTGCAGACCTGACCAAAGCCGAACAAAGGCAGTTCATGGCAATTGACACGGTGACAACTGTATAGGCTTGCCTGCCAGGCCCGCATCTGTCTCAGCGTTGTCGCGTGAAAGCCTGAATTCTGGAGCGCAGCACTTGATTTCATGCCCACGCATGCCTGCTGATGTCGCCTCCTCTCTGACGACGCAGCCTGTGTTCCTGCGAACGGACAAATCGGAAAACCCAACCCAATCGGGACGTCAACAAGCACGAGGCCAACGAGCCTGCGAATGAATCAGGCAGCTCCTGCTGCAAAAAGCCGTCGGAGCTCTTTGTGCCAGCTCCCTTACTGCCGCCCTGCCGCTGCCCTGCCTCATTGGATGGCAAGCCACGGCCGTGGCCTCGAAGCTTTCCTAACCGTTTGCACTCCGCCCTTGGCACCTCTGCTCCGCCGCCGGCCTGCTCGCCAGCTTTCTGTGCCGTCGGCGACTTCTTCCTCTTCAAGACCCTCCAGGTTCCCACCCTCTGCCTCCTCCTCCTCCTCCTCCTCCTCCTCCTCCTCCTCCTCTCCTTCCTCCTCCTCCTCGTACTCCTCCTCTTCCTCCTCCTCGTACTCCTCCTCCTCGTCTCCGAAGTTGGCTTCCTGATCAGCACTTTGATCTGGCCTCTCGGGCTGGCCAGCTCTTATCGCAGAGCTGTCTTCACTGAGCTGGCGAAGCAGCTCATTGACCTCACGGAAGAGCTTCACAGCCTGCTGAAGTCTTGATCCCCTCAGTAAGCTCTGAGACTGCATTGTAGGATCGCAGCATCAATGTCGCTCTCCACATCAGCCCTACTGACCATGAGGAGTCCTGGAAGAAGGTCACGCAAGGCAAGGCTTTGCAAAGGCACGTGAAGTATTTCGTCCAGGCCTGAACAAACTCAACTCGCGCTGATGCCAACATGGCTGTGCATTCCGCCAGATTGGTTTGGCTGCAGGATTTGCAAAATGCATACTTCAGTTCGACATCCTGACTGGAGGCTTGCACAATGCGACAATGCCTCTGCCATGCTTAAGCTCGCATGAACATGTACGTGCAAGCAATTACATTTCAGAACTTGTCAGATCTGTCAGAAATAATTGGTGCCCGTATCGATGTTTCCCACGTGATCGAGCCTGTGGTTACACTGCAACTTCTCTGCTGAATACCCGTGCCTATGTCATGCTTAGCTGCTGAGTGCTCACCCAGGACGTTCTAGCAAGCTGCGCTACTCATGAACTCTTGGAAACAGCAGATCGAACTTTATCACACGATCGGCGTGAGGAGCATCTTTGGGAATCTTTGTTCCGCTCCTCATCCCCGAGGCGGAAAACAGAACATCAGCTCTCTGCCAGCCTGCCTGGTTTCTGCACGAGCGCTCTGAACTCATCTAGTGGCATGTCAAGCACGACTCGACATGCATGCACAGGCTTTACTGGCTCGAGTATTGAACGATCTACAATCTACAAGCTCCCAAGATAAAACGGAGCCCTCTCAAGAAGCTGCCGCCGAAGCTGTACTACCTCACAAGTGGATGCGCAAGTCGGGAAAGAACTCTGCAGACTAGCAGAAGACAGCCTGCTGCAGCCAAAACCCATGTGATCGCAACACCACTCCCTTTGGATTGAGGACCTGGGTTAGCACTGCGAGTCCCTTCCCGGGAAGAGCTCACCACCTTCACCTGCTCAGATACGAACCACCCTTCTCGGAGATGGAAGTCAGAACCTGTGGTGCTGGGCACGTCAACGATGCTCGCAAACAACACCATTGCCACATCTTGCGCATGATGGGCATCACCAGAGCAACAACTACCGGCCGAAAAGACTCAGAAAAACGTGTAGACGCACGAACTTGGATGAACTGCCGTAAGGACGAAGCAATCGTACTCACAGCCGAGGCGATGATGCCTTGCCAGGTCTTGGCAATGTATACTATCCCCCAGGATAGATTCCGATCTGCGAGCCGGCCGAGCCTGCAGCACCAATCCTTCCGCTGGTCTGACCAAGAGCTTTGCTGACTTGCGCCAGAGCCTGGACGTATCTGGAGGCTTGGAGGATTCTGTCACATGACGCCCCCCACAGCAAATTTGGAGCCCAGCAATTGTAGAGTTCGTGCATCGCCCCGCAGCCACGCTGCTCGTGCTTGCAACACCACTCCTGAAAGCGCACAGCACAGGTTCAGCCCCATTCGTTCCGGAGACTCTGAAGACAGGTGTCTTGTTTTGCTGATGGCCAAGACGATCCAGTACCTGGGCGCAGGCTGCGCGCAACAAGAGGACACCTGGCAACTCCTGAGAGTAGGGCTGCAGTCGAAACCTGAAACACGTGTTTCGGCTCAAGAAGAGGCCCGAAGCGAGATGTGGGCTCCAGACGTGGCGTCTCATCGCCAGGGCAACCGGAGCCCTTATGCTGACAGCACCACGCCTGTCAACAAAAGACGGGACACGGCAACCAGAGGGCACTCCGGAGTCAGGCTCGGGCCTTGCGCTCTGGAGACCATGAGGTCTTCCAGGTCGGCGACAGGCCTCAAATTCGTTTCGCGACTGTGCTCACATCATTGTGCGGCCACCGAGTCCGGAGCTGCAGTTAAAATCACACCCGCGGTGATAGTGCTTGCAACACCACGCCTGCCAACCGAAGTGGCTGAGGGGCCAGCGATTCAAAAGTCAGGCACAGGCCTTCTTGCCATCAGACCAGTGCGACCTCCAGTGGTGATAACCAACACCTTCGTTGGTCGTTTCGTTCGTTTCTTGCATATTTGCAGTGGTGGCCATGCTGTTGCTTCAGAAGGCACCACAATTGAAATCGTCATCGTCGTCAGGGCATCCCAGGTTCAGGTGAAGGCAGCACCACGCCTACCAGAGTGGCCCGAAGGGCCACGAAGTGTCGTTGCCTGACTTGATCTGAGTGCGACCTGCTTGCGAGGACTCCAGGTGACATCCGTAGCACCTGATGGTCGACATTTATTGAGAACACATAGGCCAGCGCAACAGAAAGGCAGCTGAGCGAGGCACTGCAATTGAAGGTGTGGATCGAGCCAGTACTGCACCCGACACGGTGATGACTGCAGCACCAATCCTGGCTCTGGTCCAACCCAGCCCATCATTTAAGCAAAAAGCACATGTCGCCTTCTTCTTTGCCGACCATCCCCTCTGCCAGTTCTGAGAACCAGCACCTTGCATCGAAGGTAAGCTTTCGGCCCGTTCGGCTGGCGTTATGGCTCTCGAGGCAGCGGCTGCAATCAAAGGGCTCCTGCACAGACAGATCTGAGATCTGACAAACCTGCATCCAACATCTTCTACGTCTCGAGCACCTCCACGCAGGCCAAATCGTAGTGCTTACAGCACCAAGCCTGTCGGGAACTATCAGCCCAGCATATACGGTGTACACATCGGCGAGAGCACATACGTCCCTGACAGGGAAGAAACATATGCGACGGAGCTCAAGGCCTTCTTCGGATTAGACCTCGAAACAACCAAGCAAAAGCAACACATCCCAGTCCACCGGCAACTGCAAGGCCCTCACCATCCAGCTCTCCAGTTGGAGAAGCCGGCATGGCAGTCGAATGCCAGAGAGGTGGAGCTCAGGCACCTGCATGCCAGACTAGTGACCAGTCAGCGCACATAGCCATGCAGGTCCATAAGCGTGTGTTGACATTAAAAGCCAATATCGCACCCGGTGCCAGCATGTCTGCAGCACCACTCCTGCAAGAAGCCAGCCATGGAACTTCCACAGGTCAAACCGTCAATGAAGGTATCATTCCAGGCCTTCTTTGAGAAGGTCCAGTCGGTTAGCCAATCTTCACTGCGGCTGCAATTGTACATGAAGCAGGCGCGATTGGCGTGCCTGGCAAAAGATCAACGATGGGATCCCTTGAACCTCTGTCCGCACTCGTGGTGTTACCCCCATGCTAGGGCCAAGTCCAAACCCTCAGGCGGACCTGCAACACCAAGTCTTCTTGTGAGCCGACCTGGCGGGCACTCAACTGCTCTGGCTCTTTCATGCACGGCGTCCTACCATCCTCTTCTCCAGTTGGCATACCCTGCGGAGCAGTCGAATGGGGCGGAGCTCGCGAAGCCTGGTCTTAGGAAGGAGAACAAGCTCTCGGCCAAGGAAAAATTCAGCTCTCGGCTTGGTGGAAACGTTCCATGCGGACAGCCACGTGCATAATGCGTGCAACACCTTGGCCGCCGAGCACTCAAGATTGGACTCGATGGCCCAGGGATATCTGAGGATCAATCCATACCTGCTTCCGATAGTCCCAGCGATGCCACCAGTCGTCGTAACCGACGTGGCAGTCGTACTGCGGTCGCAATGGCCTGTGCTATAAAGCTGACATGGGTAGCTGCAAGGTGAGCCAATCTCAGCTTCGAACTCAGAAGGCACTGGAGTCGATGTAGTCGTGGAGAAGCACATGCCTCGAAGTGTGCGCTTCAGTCTCATTCCATGTTGTCACCTTTCAAAGGCCTCTGTGATGGCAGCACCAAGTTTGCTGATCGAGAGGCCACTCCTCGCTTGGTAGTGCTACCTCGAAGGGAAGAGCGGCAGACCTGCCATGCTCCGCTCCGAAGAGCACCCCGGGGCCGCTGCCATTGATGACAGGAAGTCGTCTTTGGACAGGGAAGATTGTCCAGCTGGGATGAGCCTGGGGTAAGACGGCTAAGACATTGTCACTCTTCGACTGCTCTCGGGCCCTGACTGCAGCAACATCTGCGGAGGCAGTTTCGCCCAAGCCTCGGCATTCCGACCGATTTCCCACGAAAGACATCATGTGGTCCACTCGAGTTCGACGAAATCGCCAGGACGTGGATGCAAACAGCCTGTAAGCCCGGAAGCAGCCAAGAGAATGCCTCTTTGAATCCTTAACCTCCCAAGAGCATGTCTGGACACAGCGAGCACACGTGTCTGTGGACAGGAGGCATCAGAGATGAGAGCGATGGTCCTAGCAATAAGAGTTGCACTAAGATGGGGAGCGTGCAGTGCAAACCAGGAAAGAAAGCACCACAAGAGGTTCCGTGTGGTGCGCTCCTAGCCGGACACGGAGCGTGCCACACAGTCGGGGACAGACAACGGAGGGGTTAGGGTTTACGGTTCAGCAGCTCCGGATCGAGCATTCACTAGTCAAGCTGGTGGTTTCAGATTTAGAGGAAACTCGCCCGCCAAAGAATCCCATAACATTAAGAAAACATAAAGTTGTTTCACGTTCAAAAAACGTCAGAAAACCTTTCATATTCTCGACACAGCTTCAAGCTTTCTGGAACAAATCCTGGCTTAGCAATTGCCCGGTGTAACCTTTTCTTCTAGTGCGAACTAGTAGTTTAGGGTTCGACTGGCTACCGTCAGGAAACGTACATCTGAAAACTAGGAAGTTTAGATCTTGTCCACGAAGTGTCACGATAGCTGCAACTCTGGCACACGACATCGCCTCATGACAGCAGCGACAGCGATCAGCTTGTACGAGGTTGAAGTAGGTTCAGGAACTCACCACCACGTTACTACCGGCATGATATAATCGCTTTATCGACACCATTCAGTACCAGGACCAAACACGAAGCGAAAAGCCCGGAAGATGCTGCTGTTGTTAAACCCTAAAATTAATGTGTGTCGGCTATGGCGTGGCTAGGGTTTCGGCCGAAACCCTGATCACGGGTGCCATGGTTTTGGCCGAGACCGGTGATCAAGCTTTCGGCCGAAACCCTGCGTCCCTTTAGAGCAGGCGCACACAAAGGAAAACCAGCATCGCGATAGCGGCACCCGGCCTCATGCAAATGTGATGGTTTTCAGTTAGACTTCAACACAACAAAATCCATTCGACAAAACCTGGAACCCGAGCCGGTGGTCAGTCAGGGTTTCGGCAGAACCGGCGGATATGGAACTGAGGTTTAGGGTTTAGGGTTTCAGGTTTGCCGTGACAGAACGCACGTGACAAGGTGGTGTCGAGTGCATCGCATGAGCTGTCTAAGCCCATCTATAAAAGGCGTTTCCTGCTTTTCTCGCCCGTCTAAGGCGGCCAGCGGCCAAACGCGCTTTGGGTTTAACTGAGTTTATGGTTTAGGGTTTCCACGCGGTCAGGGAACCACGAGCACGGAAAGCTAAGCACGGGTGGAGCAGTGTTCAAAAGTGTGGCGCAGATTCTGCTTGTGTGGCGGGTGGCGCCGGTGAAAAAGCGCAGCAGGCAACCTTTCTCCGGCCATAGCAATGAAATCGCACAACTAGGTTCATCGCACCGCAACGCCCCCATCGGCTTGTATCAGCAAATGCCTAAATGTGCCTACGTGCGGTAGTCACAGTGCAGCCACAAGCCCAAGTTAGGCACACGCACTTTTTCCCCGAATCCGACGAGGTCCGAGAAGTGGCAGATCAGATCAAAATTCCGAGGGACCCGGGGCAGGCATAGCTCAGACAGGTCCGAAGACCGGTCGGAAATACGCCACCCCTCCTCGGATTGATCAAACAAGGGGTTTTACAACCCCCAATCCGGTCCGAGATAAAACTGATGACCCGGGAGCCCGAGAGTGAGAAGGTCCCGCAGAGCCGTACAGGAACAAAGCGCAGGTAATCGGCACCTGAGGCAACCGTACCTGGCATTCGTATACTGTTTGCAAGTAGGGCCCGAGAAAGGAGCCCTGGGCTATTGCTCCGATTTGAAAGCAAGGAGCTTGTCCAGGATCATCCAGCTTGGAGACCAGGAAAGGGAAACTTCCCTCCTATTTTTGGGGGAGAATCCTTCGAAATCAAAGTGAGTGAGCTGATCTGCCCACGTGTTTGAGCTTCTCTTGACATGGGTGACCTGAGCAAAGACACCCTTGTGGAACTCCTGTTGGGAGAGCTCCATTAAAAGCGCCGAGCAAGGCCACTTCGAAGATCTCTTGCTGGCAGAAAAGGCGTTACCCTCATTGTCTGTGGTAAGAGGGAGGTGAGCATCGACCATGCTGGGTCCCAGGGACTCCGCAGCTAAAAGGAAAAGAATGAGGGTACCCAGGAGTTCCAGGGCCCCAATCCGGCGCTTCGGAGAAGTGTGCGCCAAGAGGGGCTGAACCCATGGAGTGGTAAGGACGTCCATGGAGAACCACAGGACCTCCGCCTTGGTAGGGTTAAGAGAAGGCGAGAACCAGCCGCCAATTGCCACCCGGCCATCATCCTCACCGGCATCACTGCTCCCGTAGCATGGAGTGTTATGCTGCAGACGTAGAGGAACGCAGGGGCCAGCATCCAAGATGGAGATGAGCAGAGTTGCCAGGAAACGTACAAGGTCTCCCGGTCTGCATTTCCGTTCAAGTTTCTGCTCCCAAGCATAGAGTGGCTGGAGGTGGGAGCTCACCTGAGGGTAGGCTTTCGCCACCCACTGCAACTTGCCCAGTAAGGAGGTGACTTCCTTTCTGGTATGAAGTTCCCCTGCTGCCAACTTCGACAAGGCCGGTCGGAGGATGGTCATCTTTTCTTCCGGGAGCCACACAGAGCCCTCTGAGATGTTCACCATGTAACCCAGCCAGCGGTTGACCTTCCCAAGGGCATTCTTGTGCCAAGAGATAGGACAGCCCAACAACGTAAGGAAGAGCATGAGGGTGGCCGCCCCCAGTTCTCCAAGGCTCTCCTTCATAACCGCCATGAAATCATCAACAAAGGCCAGAAGCCACAGGAAGACCTCAGAAATCTGGTAGGAGAGGCGGGTGAGGATGGCAGCCAATCGGCCCCAGTAAAGCTGTGCCGAAGCCACCCCGTAGGTGCCGACCTTGTTGACCCAGAACTTCTTCTTGATCTTGGCCACCATGTACTTCCAGTGCTTCTTGAGAACTTTGATCCTCCGGTGGGCCTTGCTAACATCGGACTTGAAGAGGGTCAGGTCCTTAGACTTAAGATGGAGCCAGGCAAAAAGCAAGTCGTAGAGAGTCGGGGCCGTGGTCTTCTTGTCAGTGTTCGCCCTGATGTTGTCGTTGACGCCGTTGACGCCGATGACAGAGGCGTCAAAGATGGTCCTGACCTTGTCCAGTTCCTGGATGCCCGCCATGGCCCCGACACACAGTTCTGCAACCAACAGGCACAGAGGTCCGCTGCCTCCTGTTCCGACAGGGGCCCAGCCACCATGTCGAGGAGTTTCTCTTCCAGGAAAGTTTTCTGTCCTCGAAGACCTCCGCGCTGGGGTAGTTGTCGGCAGTAGTGGGAGCCGGGGGCTCCAAATCCCTAGGTGCATTTCCCAGTTCCTGCTTGGACGGCCATATGTTCGGGTCCGGAAGCGTTGGGCCGTCCACCCCGAGAGGCACTCCTTCATGAAGGTGTTGGAGGAAGTCCCGGTCCGGGTCCTCCACCAGCCCTACCAAAGCTTGGAGAATGTCCAACGCAAACGGCTGCCCAGGCGAAACCTCCGCTGAAACAGGTCGGTGGAGTCGGGAAGAGAGGAGTGATGCCAGTTGTTGGCGGAGGTCTGCGACCCACTGGTCTGGCCAGGGGCAGCCCCGCGCCTGGGTCCTGAGCGGCCGAAAGGACGTCATCGGAGATACCCTAAGGGGAATCGGCACCTGTGGCAACCGTCCCGAGGTGAGTGTCTCCTCGATCCAATGGCCAATCCAGGCCAACTTGCATTTGTCCCTGTCTTCAGGCTTGAGTCTCCCAGGGGATGGCTTTCCACCACCATCCCTGAAGGGGCGAGAACGGTGTCCCAGCCGGACAATTAGGGTACTAGCTGCCACAGGAGCCAATGCCGAAGCAATGGAACGGTCACCATCCGTGTCCCCGGATGTTGAGAAGAAAGCTAGCAGGGCCGTGGCCAATTCAAGATTGAATTGCCACCCCCAACGGGCCAAGTCAGAACTGGACCACCAGACGGGGTGGTCCGGATGCCTGCACCTGAGGCCATCCCAGTCCAGGGCCAGATTGCTGAGAACCGCCGTGGGTTTCCTGGCTCCGTGCCCCAGCATACACTGGTCAAAGCAGTGTATCTTCATCCGCGTCAGGCCCGCGAAGTCTTTACACTGGGCCGTGGCCCACCCGAGGTACCTTGGTTGGCGGGATCCTCCGGGTGTTCCAGGAGGAATGCAGGGGGCCGAGGACCCGACGCCATTGCAAGGTGATAGAGGAGCAGCATCCTGAGCAAGAGCAAAGAGTCATTACCCGTATCCCTGAGCACCGACGCCGGAAGGTCTTCGAGGCCCCAGGCTGCTTGACCTTTCCTGCCCCTGACTGGGCCAGGACAGCCGACTCTGGGTACATGTCGCAGAATCGACCAAGTCCTGCAATTGGGCCCTCCAATGATTGCCATGAGGTCGCCAGAGAGCGCCAGGGCACAAAGGTCTGAAAAGGTTTCCTCAGAAAGAACATCTTGGGAGATCCCTCCCCTACAGATGTCCAATTCTCTGACTGAGGCTCCCAAGAGAGGGGCAACCTGTGCTATCGCTGCCTTGGTGCTCCTGGCATCATCCTTCCCTGCATAGAGAATGAGCACTGTAGGCCATGAAGACACTCCAGGCAGAAGTCTATCCAAGAGCCTCTGAGGGAGGCCTCTAAAGCCCGGAAGCGTAGGTAGAGCCTGGCACCAACGGTCTCGATTCCATCGGTCACCATCGCCTGCAGCTTTGGTTGAAGAACTCTTGTCCGGGGCGGGCGGCAACCGCCCCAGGGTGGACCATCTCTGTGGTACCCCCAATAGGAGCAGCCCGAGAAGTACTATGTGAATCCCGTCCCGACCCGTCCAGTGTTCGTAGGGAATCGGCACCTGAGGCAACCGTCCCCACCGACGCCAGACTAGAGCGAGGAGGTCCCGAGGCTGTCACCGCGCCACTGGCTGGGAGGAAAGAGATGGCCCCTCGCCCCTCTGCAACCCCCGGAGGGGAGGGGCCGGTTTCTCACGAGTGGTCCGCCGCCCTGTGGTTCTTCTCGCAGATCTTACCGTCTGGGAGGATCACAGGGCAGTTGTGGGAGCGACCACAGTCTCCCGGGCACCGGTTGAAGGCATGGTACTTCTTGCAGAACTCTTTGCCATCTGATCCTTTGGGGGCCCATTCTTGGTGAGATGCCTTGGTGCGAGCGAATGTCGCCGGTGGTGGAGGGGGGTGTTCCGCCGCCTCCTCCGAGCGAGTGGCCCAACGCCAGTCTTCCTTCTTAGACTTTCCCTTGCCCTTACCAGGCTTCTTGCCTTTACCTTTCCAATAGTCCCACTGCTGCCAGACTTTGCCCTTGTCCTTGTCTTTGCCCTTGCCCTTGCCTTTTCTAGGGGTTTTGGGCTGGCCAGTATGGTGGCGACGAAAGCAGAACTCATCGATTTCCATAGACCAGAATCGCGAGTTATTCTGGATTTCTTTGAGGGCGGCTGTGATGGTCAAGGTCTCATCCTTGGCCATGTTGAGGGCCACCTGGCGCCAGACCTTTCTTTCTGCTGTCATTAAAACCCCCAATGAGGGGGCAGGCTCACGGCCCATGATGGTATCCCCGAAGAGGAAGTTGTAGAAGTCGTCCAAGTCTGCCTTGGTGAGGTGAATACAAGAGGGGCCCGTGCATGTCGCCACAACCATGAGGAGGGACGTGCGCCAGATCATGAGGACCCGTTTCCATTGTTTCTCCGACTGGACACGATTGGATTCCTCATGGATCCACTCCTCATCTTCTTTGCTTGGGCGCTTCTGGAACTTCAATTCACCATCCTTGGGGTGGTTTGCAACGACCTTATTGAGATCCAGCTGGGAGCCTGAAAGGAACTCTCCCCGGTACAAGACCCTCTTCATGACACCAAGCATATGGTCAGATCCTTCGTATTCCCGCTCCGGTTCCGTGCCGAACTTGGAGAGGTAAGCTGCCCTCATTTCTTGGCGGTCACCTCTGCCAATCATTGCTTTGTAGTCTTCGACCGAGTGGATATCCACCTCGGCCAGCTTCCTTTTCTTGAGGAGCTTGAACTGCTCGACCGCGTTCTCCAGGCGGATAGCTGTGAGGACGCACGTGTGCTCATCGTAACCATTCTGGCCTGGTGAAAAGGTGAACTTGGGAGCCTCCTTCCGGAGTTCCTTTTCATCCCAACGGCCTGCCCAGTCCTGGGCCGTGACAAAGCCCTGCTTCCCCATGACAAAGAGGACAAGCCACGGGACCTGATGCCTGGCAAGGACCAGACGAACGTGCTCTTCGATTTTCATGACCTCCTCCTTGTAGGGGTCTGGGCACAGCTCCGGGGGCCGTGCCAGGGTCAGCTTGGCATCGACCTCAGCACCCGGTCTGTCCATACTGCCAGGCTGCAGGAGGGCCAGGCTTGAGCGAGAAAACCAGGAGAGGGCGGGAGGGCAAGAAAAAGAACAACACGGGAAACAACCCCGCGGTACCGAGACCCGTCGTGAGTCTGACCCAAAATGGCAGCCGGCCCGAGCAGGATGCAGAGGGAAGGCTGTTGGCTTGGCCCTATGACATGCGAGTTGATCAGTGCAAGCACGGATTCCTCTACAATTGCTGACAAAGTCAGGCCGACAGTTCGGATCAAGCTCGCAACGGGACTGCAGCATGAGGCAATGAGGCTACTGCGGCAACGGAAGTCAGTCTCTGGTCGTTGACGAGGCCGTCACCATTCCTGGGAGCAGCGTTTCTGGATAAGCACCGCCACAAAAAAACAGTCGGGACAAGGCACCCGTCCAGAAGCGACCATGCTGCCTGCTGTGAGCCACTGGACCAACGAGGAATGAAGGTGTTACATACGACATGGCATGCCTTGGCATCCTCCATGCCACGTCCTTGCCAAACTGCATGCCGACTGGGTGGAACTTGGCCAAAACTGTTGAACAACGGGCCTTCTGTATAAGGCCTGGCAACACTGAGAAATTCTTGCCGACCTCGACAAATTGTCAAGCAGACAGATGTGCCTAGCTATCCAAGGGGCAACCAGGTGAGTGCACAGCCAAGTGTGCCGTCTGAATCTGCGTCTGCGGCAAGAAGCATTGCCGCCAAGGTGGCCTATGATGAGCTTGTTCTAAGGAACTTAGAATGACACCCCAGAACTATACCCTCCATTCCCTCGTATATAACATTATATAACCCCTCTAGAATGCCTTTGGATCACCTTTATATACCCCCAGAAAGGAACTTAGGGCTGATGCAGCTGCTTTGATTAAGTTCAAGTGGTCTGCCTGCGCAGCTGCAACCGAGAAGGTTTGGGTTCGAAAGTGCAGGCTCTCAGATTTCCTGAATTTACAGCAGGGGAGGTGCGGGAGTGGGTGGGTGTGGGGTGGGTGGAGTCCGTTTCAAAAGTCTGTTTGTTGCTTCTGACAAGCAACCCAGCAGGGCCCCTGAGAAACCTGATTCAAAAGCCGTCTTTTGCTTCGAGGGCCCGGAGCCCGAAAAAAAAGCTTGCCAGGTCGTGTTCAGTGCCATGTTCCTTGGAACCAGAGGGAATTTTCCCTGGGCGTAATTCTGAATTCCTTAGACTTGTGAATTGCACATCCACCCTAGAAGTGAGCCAATAAAGCCACAAGCGGCGGGAAGCAGCTGTCGCCGTTCGGCGTCTTGAAGCTCCTGCTCGTCCACCTGGAAGGCATTCATCACTTCAATCCGCAGGCTCGACCGCAGGCAAGCCGCTAGGATCAGCAAGAACGTACTTGTGTCACTACGGTATGACCCTGAGAATTGGCAATGGCAGTGCAACTGATCATCACGCCCGAAGCCTCTCCATCATGGTTTGCATCAACATCGAACCATAGGGCATCAGCGGCACTGCTGTCATCCTCGGCTACAGCAAACTGCAAATAGAGCGACTTGGAGCTTTTGGACGGTGCCCACGAAAAATCTGAAACGACCGGACGCATGCCATGCTGTCGAACTCCTAGTCCTAGGTCCTAGATTCTCTCTCACATTGACCATCCTCTCCTTGTCGTCTATACAACCGTGTTGGAGCTGAGGACTTCACGGCTAATGCGGCCTCAAACTCTTCACGATCAAGCCTCCAGCAAGGAGCAAAATCTTGAAAGAGTTACAGAACATTGCGTGTGCCATGCTGAAAGAGAGGTCCGCCACTGACATTGGGAGTCCCAGGTCCCAGCATGCCGTTTCCGTTCCGATCCCCTTTCGAGAGCTTCTGCGCCACAGGCGCCAGATCCAAGAGCTCCTAAGCAGCGGCTCCAAAAAGAGCAGAGCCTCAGCGCCTCCGCCAGACCCCCCCCCAGATTATGCGGCACTCCTGGCAACTCTCGGACACGCTGGCCGCTCTCTGGTCAGAATCTGCACACCTGCCAGGCCGCCCTCCCCTGCCCAGACGATCGTACTCCCTTGGCAGCGCCTCCATGCCGCTTCGATGAGAGTTCTCATGACCGTCGTGGCAGTCCTGCAAATGACCATCCAGCTGCAAGCACCCAGTCATCAAAACATCACACAAGTGCCAGGTCCACCCACTGGTCCAAGTGCAGGGAAATGGATCTCCAAGCGGTTCTGGCACGGAGGGCAAAGGAGCACTGCCCGAAACCAGAAATCCAAGGCAGGTTCGGGTAGCCTCAATCTAAAATGCAATCATGCCAGGGAGGCCGTCGTGCCTTAATGTGACGTCTCGAGTGTCAGAGGTATCAGGCGCACAACACATGATGTGAGTAGGTTCGTGGCCCGTGCAACACTTGTGCCTGGACAGATCACCAGAAAGCAAACTGCTCATCCTGATGGCAGCAGGGGGCCTCCATGCGGTACAGCACCGCAAACAGGCCAAGTAGGATCAGCACTACACCGCAACAAACCTGTCTGCAATCCATGCGATACCCTCCTGGCGTGGAACTCTGCACCGAGGCTCCAGCACATCGGATTTTCGGCTTGTAGAACTTAAAGGTGCGGACCTGGGATTGGAAACTCGCAACCCAAACTTGAAAACTGCACAGGTGGGACCTGGGTGTGCCCTTGCATGCTTGGAATCAAGCTCGCTCAACGTCGTATTCGCCTCGACCTTCCCCTACATGCTGGTAGCCTGGCACCTCATGCCGCTTGCAACAGCAAGGCGTCCAAATTCAATATACAACTGGCTAAGGAGAATCACTTGAGGACACTGCCAACATGTACTGGCCCCTGCCCTCTCCCACATTGGTCCACTTTGTGGACACCTGCTTCATTCCCGCAAGCATGAGCTGATTTGACCAGACCGGCCCAGATGCAATGAAGCAGTGGCCTGATCATCTTGAAGGCATGAATCGCAACCTTGGCAGCATACCAGGATCCCTTGGGGATGACTGCATCTCTTCGGGCGTAGATGTGGACGTAAGAGGAACTGTTTCGCGGAGACGTAGAGGCGATTCTGACCAGGCTGAACAGTCACTTGTTTCCAACCCGATCGCCAAGCCACTGTTTCGGACAAGGCATCAAACGTACACCCTACTGTCAGACGTTCGGAGATTTACTGGAAGACACTTCGAGCAGCTTTACCTGGATGTTCCGTCGAGCTACTAATACATAAACAACCTAACTCAAGATTTCAGATTTCTCCCTCGATACTACCAGGACTACCACAATCTTGACATTATGTTACAAAGTGTATCACGAGTTCTTGCTGAAGCTGGAATCTGTGTTGAGCCTTCTCTTGCAGTGATTGAGTTTGCAATACAGGTGCCTTCCTGTGGAAGATGTGAGAATGGCAATTGCATGTGCCTGAGACGCTGGAAAGGGAGAGGGAGCAAGGCAAGCAGGAGGGAAAGGGGAGCTACAAAGGACCACCACGAACAGAGAGAGCCTCTTCGTGCCTTCGATTAGACTCGCAAGATCGGACGGTGAAAAAAACTCCCTTGCAAAGTTGCAGAGCTGCACATTCTCGATCAAAATCAAAACTCTCCTGGGGGATGCCGAATTCGTTGCAAAATTCAGTACTCGCACTTTGGCACTTCCCAACTTGATGAATCTCGTTCCCACGACAATGCCACGAGAACTTCCGCCACCGTCCCGTACTTTTTTTCGGCGTTCAAATTGAGGTGCTGCCAAAGCCATGCGAAGGCTCTCAGAGGCTTTTCAACGTGGTGTCAGTCGCGGAGCTTGACGTGTCGATCGCATTTTGGCTGCGACTCGCGTTTCCAACAAATATCGGAATCGTGCTCCCACCGGCGTGAAAACACTGACAAAAGCAGATCTCCTAGTCGTGAAACGTAGCTCCCATACTTGTTACGAACACATCTTCCTACGAAACAGCAACACACCTCCTCTCATCCGCATGTCTCTACTCGAAACGGCATCGGATGCCAAGATTTCCTCCGATGCCAGTCTGCCTTGTCTTCACACGAATGCAGTCTCCGGAAAGAGTTCGACCTTCATGAACCTCATTTGTCTAGGAACTACCAACCAGCTCAACCGTTCGGAAACCTGACGCGGGATGCTTCATGTTCTCTGCTGTTACATATTTTGAGAGCACAACCAGCACACGCAGTCAGCTGAAGATGGAGAGTCCTGTAGGAAGACGGAAAAACTGCCAAGAAAGGATCGGAAGACAACAAGATGTTGGAAAAATCTTGTCACTAGCCTTCACCGGTACGACTACCGCATTGCAAAGTCGGCATCCCAACTGTGCACTGAGCTTTACAAGGAGTTGAGGGGGCTTAATCGGCGAAGGACGCGGAAAAAAGAAACCTCCGCAGCGGCCGCACGTCAATCCAGTGCAGTTGTAAGTGGTCTTGTTTGGCATTTTCGCACACGCCGTCAGACAGTACTCGGGCACGCGCATTCTGGTTCGACTTTCGGCGAACCCACAACACCTCGAAAACACATCCAGCAATTTGCCAAGGTCTGCCTGCAGAGATGCTTGCTGCCCAGGCACCTTCCGGCCTATGTAGCCTTCGGGCCGTCACCGTTTCAAAGAAAAATCTCAAGCAGTCTCGAACATCTTAGGTCCAAGCTTCTCGGAGGGCAAAGAATTAGGCATGCAAGGCCAACGCGCAGCTTCCAGCTTGGGGCCCTAGACCCTGACCCTAGCTAGCAGTGTAGACCCTCACTGCTTGCAACCCCCGCCCTGTCTCATCCTCTGGGCTTCTCATCATGTGATTCCGACTAGACCCTTCACTTGACGGTCCGGTGACTGATGCCCGACGGTGTGGAGCATGGCTTCTTCTCTGACTCGGCAGGTCCGTGCAATTTCATGGTCATCAAATGGTATGCAACTCACAGAGCGGCAAAGAGCGGCGCGGTCACGAGCACACTCAGCTTTGGCAGCATTAGCATGCATTCTGGCGCTCCAGCTTGCAAGGGTGAAACTACAACTGATCCAGTGCGGAGCTTCGCCACCTTGGCTTGTCAGTGCACACAGTGCAAGGACTGTCATCAGAGAAGAGTCCGCACCACGCGGAAGCCCAATGCTGTGTGGACAGAGAGTCTGAGGCAGCCACAATTGGAACGGCGTGAATTCTCCAACTTATTTAAGTTGACTCCACCGGCGCAGCCAGCCAATAGAGGTGTGAGACGTACGCATCTTTTTTACTATACACACCGAGCAGACAGCCTCGCACACTGACGTCGAAGCAGTCAAGCTATGCTTCAATAGCATTATGCGATCATTCTCGGCTCGTGTTCCAGACAACTGTTAGATGGCGAGCGTCAACACAAAATCCTGCACTCACCGAGCTGTTTTTGCTGATGAGCACAGGCACATATCAAAGACTTTGCACAATATCAAATTGCAATCCCATGCCGCTGACTATTACGCTCCAGTAGAAGACTTTGGCACCGGATGACGGAAAAGAATACATAGCATCCCCTGTTGTAGGGTCTGCTATCAGAGCAAAAAGTTTGTCGAATAGGATGCAAATCCTCGCGGTCCATCCTGACACGAAGCACAGCGAAACTTGAAGCTGGATCACGAGATGCACAGACCACCCAGCCTCATTTGCCCTTGCTGCCGCCGAACATGACGGTATGTATGTGATGCACGACCTTGGAGCCCTCTGGGAGGTGCTTGGCGTGCCCGGTGTGTCCCCCTTCTCTGTGAAGGACGCTAGAAACGCCCGTTTTGCCATCGCGGTGGTGATGGTCATTGCTGTCGTGGTGGTGGCCGTTCTGGTGATGGTCTTTGTGGCCAGGGTGATGCTGTTCACTGACATCCTTGACAGCATGTGGCAACTCGGTGCTGCCGGCAATATCGTCGGCCACATACTTCAAAGCTTTCGGATACCTCCGGTCAGCATACTTCAAGCCTTCTGGATACCTCCCGTCAGCCGGAGATAAACCAGAGTATGAGTCGTCATAGCTGTAGTGGTAGCTGTGCGGATACTCAATGTCCCCATCTGTGGTGACATACTGATCATGTGCAGGAACTTCGGGAGCGTCTGCGTCACTGTATACGTACTGCGTTGAATGAGCCTTACTGGCACGAAGCTGCTGCGGCAGGGTTGAGCGACACACGTCTAAGCCCCGGACATCGAAATGACAGCCTTTGTTGTGGTAAAGGCAGCAGTAGTCCTGGAACATAGCAAACCGCGAAATCGCAGTGGCAAACAAAGCTGAAAGCCAGCAACCTGTTTCTCACTTGGCCATGACTTCTTGGAGCCAGCCTGCCATCAACTACGACTGCCTACGATACAGGCACTCGTCCGCAGTTTTACATTGAAAGAAGCGCAACACTGCTGCTGCTGGTGGTTTGCCAACAGCTGTGATCACGGTGAGAGTAGGGGCTGAAGAGGCCAAGGGCCGCACATCGCAGTCAAAGTGGCCCTGCGACGAAACAACGAGGACATGCTGAAATGTTTGCTGGTCTACCCTCTGGGTAGCGAGCATGATGGTCGCAACCGAGATCTCTGTGAGCACAGCACCAGGCAGTCTTTGCGGGATGCCAAACTCGGAAGCATCAGGTACGCATCCAGGACAACCCCAACCTTTTGCACCGCGAACACGGTTAAGGAGCGGACGAGTCTTCCAGTTGGTGAGGCCATCCTTAACCAATCTCTGCACGTAAACTTGGCAGAATCGCATCCTACACTGCTGGCACTGAGTCGCAGTCATGGCAGTCGTAATGCATAACGAAGGCAGCCGGTTGTGGATGTTGATATGCCGGCGATGGAGATTCGTCCTTCGGCTTCATGTGGAGCTAAACTTATGCAAACTGCTACCCGAACAGATAGCTCGTGCTCCAACATGACGAGGTGCCGTGACATCGTGCCATGCCTGGCCTAGTTCTGAGGGTGACTCCGAAGTGTTGTCAGCCGTGTCATGAAGGCCACCGACACTGGTACTTGCCCACTGCGTCGTCGTAAGACGCAGCAAGTGACTCATTTTCACGGGCCGCTGCACTGCAAGAAAAGGGACAAAATAATCTCTCTGATTACAGCACCGACCCTGGTACGCAACCCAAAGCTCGCAGCTTCATCAACTCATGTTTCTCGCACATGGTTTGCTGGTTTGTCACATCCAATGTGTGATCGAAACTCATGGTTGCAGACCCCTCGCTCGGATGCGGCCGGAAGCCAGACGGGCCAGAAAGCTGCCCTTGTGCCCGTGACCTCTTAGCACCTCTGCGCCGGAGCTTTCCAGCTTTGAGATTCTGCCAGCTCTGGACAGAGAAGATTACAGGCCTACTTCCCTGTATGGTTTGGTACAGTACCTTGTCGCGACTACATGATGTCCAACCGTGAATTACCAAATCTGCACAGATCGCTTTCAATTGAATGTCATGCTTGGCATCCGCTCGTGTACGATGTCCTTGCATCCTCGAGCATAGTTTGAGCAACAGAACTCCTGTCCGACGACGCAAACACATAAACAGGCCTTCTGGAGATGCAAGACATGAGGCGGTCTAGATCGGAGGTATGCCTTCTTGTCTTTCTCCCAGGAATCCACGTCCTCTGGCCATCCCTCGCGGCCTTGGACAAGCGGACATATCGCGGAGGCCGAGGTAACGTGGAGAGCACTCACTTACCGAGGTTGTTGCAGTTGAATTTCGGCCTCGACAGCTCAACGATAACAAGAAGCTTCGACTCCCTCACACTCTTTTTACAGTCTCCCTCTTGGAAAGAACCACAGATTTGAGCGAAGACTCAGAAGCTAAGGCTGATGCTTGGGGATCGTGACATCCTCGCAGCCTGCGTGATGCGCGGTACAACCTGAGGAGAACAAATCCACGCGCGGAACACACGGCAAGTGCTTCTTGCAGGCACGTCCCGGAAACTGTGCTCCAAGCAGTACTTGCGATGATGCGCGCTCCTCACAATGAATGTGCTTCTACATCTGCTGTTGCAACTTTCTGCTCTGATTGCATGAATCGAGTATGTGACATGCCCTCCTTCCTCTTTAGCTTGGAATGACTCTTCCAAACACTGTCTCGAACCTAGCTCTTGCTATGACATGGCTAGGCGTCTTATCAATTATCGTAGGGTCGCGACCAGTCTTTCTCGTCAGATTTGCAGTCGTACTGCCTTGGAATCGACATGCTGAACATGCTGGGAGATCCACGTGCAAGCGCAGCTAGGAAGAGCACGTGTCTGAACATCCCAACTGCTTGTGGTCACAGCACCACTGTTTCTGAGCTGCAGTCCAGCCTGCTCAAGCAGGCTATAACTGCAACCCTAAGCCCTAATCAGAATTGCCGCAAAGCGCCGACAATGCAACCCAAGAACGCAGAAGCACAGGAAATGCGCGCACGGATTCGGGCGACCTGCTTGCCAGTCCGTAAGCCCGAGCACGCAATTGTATGGCTCAGCATCACAACCAAGTCCGTAGTGCTCACAGCACTTATCCTGACAAGCGAACTGCGTGCACACCAACACTAGTTTGAAGCAGCTGAAACTGGAGAGAGCCCGACCCTCTTCTCCTTCGGCCAATCCTGGAAAAATCCCACGGGTTGGCGCAACAGTGCAAGTAGGGGAGGCAAAACGGTTGCTCCTCGGGGTGATCGCCATGTGAGATGGCACAGTCGTAGGTGGATGGCCTGAATAGGGCTGTGTGGTGACGATGCTCTCAAAGAAGCCATTTGAAGCTCGAGACTCGAGCCTGTGAGGGCAGCCCATTCCTTCGTCGAGGAATGTCAAATAACATTGGGGCATCATCGACAGACCAGAGAACATCCCGCAGGGCCTACAGTAGCGCAACATCGCTCTTTCTTTTCCGTGCTCCACCTGCCACAACATGGAAAAACACACGTGGCATCACGGGTTGAAGACTGAGACACCAACGCCAACTCGTTTCCTTCCTCACCTTAAGTGACACAAAAAACTGGGCATGGCATCCAGAAAACTTGCCAACACATGCCCCGGATCTAGTACATGTTTCGAGGCAGCCAAGGAACAGCTTGGAGATTCTGGAGTGTCACCCATCGTGGTCTGACACCCCAGCTGCTCGTAATGGCAGCACCTCGTCGAAGCAATCGGCTATCAAGTGGTTTTGCAACAACTTGACGAGGCTTCGGGCATCCTTTACAAATCGATGCTTTGCAAGGAACCCCCTTACACATCTGATGCATGCGATAATAACGTCACCAGCTATGTCAGACCCACTCAACACCCAATGCTAACCACGTGGGGCTCGTCATGATGATAGTCGCTGTCATGGTTGCTGTGGCTGTTGCTGTTGTTGACGAGAATTACAAGTGCCACAACTGTTGCAACTCCTCCTGCTACTACGACTGCTACTCTTTCCGGCTGCTGCCACCGCACTGCTGCCGTGAATTTCGCTGATGACGACGTAATCCACATTGCGTTTCTTTTCTTCCACACTCGCTCTCCACATCCGGTACGTGGCAATGACAACGCTGCCACCAAAACAACGAAAGCGTAGTGCTCTGTTCCTTCATTTATGTTTTCTCGCACACTTCGCTGGAGCTATGCACCCAGCACTTGGTTCCGTCAAAACTATCTGGCGGAAGAGTCTCACCAAGCTTTCACACTGTTGTTGCTTCGAACGAAATCTCGCCGGGCCCTTCCTTCTTCGTTCCACTTTTCGGTGCCGTAATCAAAGACGTCCTCACTGTTCCCAGAAACATGACCTTGTCTCTGCTCCAGAATTGTCTTGTAACTGACAAAGGCGCACATCCAGGTGAAATCTTCGAGTCAGCGTTCTTCCGTTCGAGAGAACGACAAGATCGTATGCATTCGCCAATATAACTCCAGAGGGCGTGCGCTTTCACCTTGCTTCAACTGGTGCCGACAGACTAGCCCAAACACGCTTCTACCACATGGGAGTTCATATCCTCAAACTCATCATCCTCCTTCTCCAATTTGTGACTTGATCACCCAAGGTTCTGTGGTGGTGCAAGGAATCATCGAAGCACATCAAGCCCATGTGAAGCAGTCTGTCGGTCGACTGCTCAGCTAGGCATGTAGCTGCGAACTGTAGGACAGCTACATAATACAACAAATCCTAGATGTACGTAGTAGCTGGTTTAACTTCTCAAGTAATCCAGCTCGGGTTGGCTGCATACAGAAACACATTGCATTATGCGGGAAGGGAGCCTCGAGTGTCAAAAAAACACTCCGACATTGCGATAACCACGAGACACCACGGCAGAAGAAGAGTCTTTCGGAAAATGGCAGCTGCCCTGCCAAGGCGTGTCGCTGCAAACTTCCCCCTGCAGTGGTCAATCTAGTTCTGGTGGCTCTCCAAGGATCCCCAGAAAGCTGAGCCAAAGCTAGCAGTGATGGTCGGTGGCTTCTTGTGTACATCTCGAGGCTCGCACCATGCTCGCTTTGTCTCGTTCCAAATCTCTGCAGTCAGTCCTTGAGAAAGTGGCATGTGTTTCTTTGGAACCGACATGTCAGAGAACAGAAGCTGGGTTCATGGCGGTTTGACTGTGCTGGGTTCGAGGCAACCATAGACTGCAGAACACGAACCATCATCACAAGATGACAGTGCAAAAATAACACCAACCTTCTGGAGTGCTGCAATCATTTCCTGGCATCCGGATGGCAGTGAGACGAATTATTCACTGATCATTGCCTGACCGGAAACTCAAACAGGTAAATCGAACCACTCTGCCCAACTTTCCGTCCGCATCCACCTGTGCTGCACTCCAGACAAGTGGAAAAATAAGTTGATTTGATGAATCGCGCTCATCTGGAGCTGAGGTCAAGGCATCGCCACCAATCAGCAGATCCTTCCTTAGAAGGTTGCAACGTAACTGGAGATGTCCGAAGCACACCAAATGCAAGAGTCGGGCGTGTGTTGCGGTAAAGGATGAGCATACATGGCTCGAAATTCTGGAACACCTGTCAGCAATGCAATCCACCCGCACAAGCTGCCGGATCCGAGCACATTTGGCGCCCGGCTGATAAAGCCATCACAGTCCAAGTCCGCTACAGCCTAGGTTGCTCTGCAATTCGGGGAATTGGCGACAGAAATGCCTTCGGGCGGAAAGCCGGTGACAACAAGTTCAATAATCAAGCGGCTTTCTCGCTTGTTGCTGCTATGCACTTCGTCGGTGGGACACTTGTTTTCTCGGGCTCCTACTAAATTAGAGAACGTCAGATTGCAAGAGCAGGCGACGCACGATCGAAAAGCCGACTTTTCTGAGTTCTTGGCCATTGTTTTTGCAGGCTCCAAAAGGATGTCGTGGGACTTCACACCTGCCTCCACAAAACTGTTGCACAGCGAGCTTGGCGCTTGCTTCAGGGTTCAATCACTGATTACTGACGGAGCTGTGTGGACCTTATCTGTTCTCAGCTTTGCTGGGAGATTCAGCCTGTTGCGCCAGCCCTGCTTCCATCTCGCCCAGGCTGAGCCCATTGCCATCCTCCAAGATGTGACAGGTCTTCAAAGCTGAAGCAGTCTCAGTCGCAGTGCCCATCTCGGAACCTGGCCTGGTCCCACTGGAGCCCATATTGTGCGAAGCACTGGGGAAGCTTCGAACTGCAACGGAAGACAAGCAGTCCGGCAGTAGAAGAACCGCCGGCAGACATGCATCCCGTGCCTCGCTGCAGAAAGCCTGTAAACAACACGGAAGCGCGTGCACGCGTGCGAGTCCGTCTCCGTCTCTCTCTGCGTCTGTCTCTGTATGCGAGCGGGCACGATTGCAGGTGCGCTGCTTGCTGTGTCACATTATGTATAATGTGGCGGTCGGTTTAGTACTAGGGTACCCCCCCCCCCCCCCCCCCCCGACCAAAAAGTTGCGGTCGGTTTAGTGCGGAACCGGTAGCCCCGGACAGGGGTCAGGGGTCTGAGTGGCAGGGAATTGGCAGGTGCCGGGGTTTGGGGGCTGGTTTGGGTGCAGGGTCTGCGGTTCTGCGCGACTGCGCCGTCGGGGGTCGGGGGGGTCTGGGCCAGCGCCTGAAACCCTAAACCCTGAACCCTAAACCCTAACGAATCCTAAACTCCTAAACCCTATAACAAACCCTAAACCCTAAGCCCTAAACCCTTCCAAAGGGGGGTCGGTCCAGATTCGACCCAAAACTTAATTTTTTATGCAAACTTTAGTACTGGAGAGGCCTCTTTTGAGCTAGGGTCCAATCCCCCCCCAATAATCAAGGTATACTAGAATAGTACAGTAGTAGTACAGTAGTAGTATAATAATAGTGCAGTAGTACAATAATAATACAACAGTAGTACAGTGGTAGTACAATAGTAGTACAGTAGTAGTACAATAATAGTACAGTAGTACAATAGTAGCACAATAGTAGTACAGTAGTAGTACAGTAGTAGTACGATTATAGTACCGTAGTACAATAATAGTACAGTAGTAGTACAGTAGTAGTACAATAATAGTGCAGTAGTACAATAGTAATACAACAGTAGTACAGTGGTAATACAATAGTAGTACAGTAGTAGTACGATAATAGTACAGTAGTAAGTAGTACAATAGTAGTACAATAGTAGTACAGTAGTAGTACAATAGTAGTACAGTAGTACACTAGTAGTACAGTAGTAGTACCACAGTAGTACAGTAGTACAGTAGTAATACAGTAATAGTACAGAAATAGTACCAATAAGCAAAGCATAAAGCCAGTGAGCACATTCCCCAATAAGCAAAGCATAAAGCCAGCGCCTGAAACCCTAAACCCTGAACCCTAAACCTTAACAAACCCTAAACCCTAACGAATCCTAAACTCCTAAACCCTATAACAAACCCTAAACCCTAAGCCCTAAACCCTTCCAAAGGGGGGTCGGTCCAGATTCGACCCAAAACTTTTTTTTTATACAAACTTTAGTACTGGAGAGGCCTCTTTTGAGCTAGGGTCCAATCCCCGATTCGGCGGTTCACCCTAGCAGCCCCCCCCAATAAGCAAGGCATACAGTAGCAGTACAATAGTACAATAGTAGTACAGTAGTAGTACAGACTCCCATTCCTGACGCCCCAGTAAGCGAAACAATTCTGCAAGAGATTTTGGGGCTTCAGGGCCAGGGGGTTTGGGTGGGGGTTTAGATCGTGGCTGCCTTAAGATTGACCATCAGCAAATAGCACAGCCCCGCCACCAAAAAATCCCCCCAGCCAAAAAAAAACGCATTAATTAGACCGCCCAAATTTTTGGTACCGGTCGGAATTAGCACCCGAGCCGACGCATTAAAGGAGCCCATATTCCTAAACCGACCGGCACATTACATCCCGAGCTTGCTTCTTGTAAGCAGTGGATTATGCGAGCTTGGCGACTTCAGAAGATTTTGGCAAGCCTTGGGAAAGCCATTCCAGTCAATGACTGTGCAAATGTTGCGGAAATTGAAATCCTGGCAGCATCTTGGCACCCTCGAATGCGAGAACATCGGCAGGGATCCAATTTCCCAAAATCTGAGCAACTATGCCCCCGCCACTCCCCATAGATGCCAGGATGTTGGGAATTCTTGTGAAAATCGATCCCTCTGTTTCTCACTTTTGGCAACTTCGGAGGCGAAAACATCGGCAGGGATGACATTTCACCAAAATTCCCACAACTGAACTCTCATGGGCCCTATAGATGCCAGGATTTTTGTACTTTTCGGAAATTCGATTCCCTGTTCTTGTACTTCAGGCTTCGCAAATTTGGTGGCATGGGATCGAGTTTTCACAAAATGTCCAAAACTGAACACTTATGGCCACATAGATGCCAGGAGTCTAGACACTTGGAGGAAATTGGACCCCTGCCAATGTTTTCACACCTCAAACTTTGTAAATTTTGGTGAAACTCGAGCCTAACAGCATTTTAGCTATCTGGAACCAGACGAACAAAAATAATGACATTAATGTTCGCAGCAGTACTTGTAGCAGTACCAGTAGCGGTGTTATTGCTGTTAGTCGCTGTTGTTCTTGTTGTATAGATGTGGTTGGATTGTAGAGCTTGTCGATGCCTTATATAGTTTTGCACGAATACAGTTCTTGCTGAAACCACAGTACCTCGCTCATTGCCTAAGACAGATCTCACGTTTTATACTCACAAAATGCGTATTGCATCGTGGAGTATCAACTGAAGGAGCTTGCTTGGTCCTGTTCATGGTTGGATTTCTTGCTGGTAGTATGATGCAGAGGAGTCTGGCTATTTGGCTGTCATGAACCAGTTGGTCTTTTGCTTCATACTTTTTATGAGAAGAACGGGTGATCTTTTTCACTTGGTGTTTGCGTTTGTTCTTGCTGCAAGCTCAAGAAAAATTGACTTGTTAGTCTGGTTGTACTCGGAGCTGTCTAATTCCAGAGGAGAAAGAACAAAGAAACGAGCACTGGTTCCATTTGTGTCGTGGAGCGAAGGAAGATCGACACGCATAACTTATGATCAAACCCAATGCAAATATGGTGGAGGGAGACCACTTCTTTACGACACATCAAGACTTAATTTTGTTATGTTGGCAGACTGCAAGAGCTCGCTGAGTTTTCGCCACTGATAAGGAGCTAAGGAGCCTTCTTGTGTTTCCTTGTGATGACGGAGGCTTTCTGATGAAAGAAAATGAAGGCACCTGTACACAAACAATGGAGTGTTTTGGTCTGTCTTAATTGAGAAGGGCTCAAGTGTTTCTTCCAATCCGCGGACGGAGAACCAGATTCTGGCTGATGTTTTGGGTCGCTTATATATACCACAAACCTTCACAAGAAGTAGAGGTCAGTAAACTTGGACTGCAGAAACCACCGCAAATGCCGATGGCTTCTGGACTTGGGAGAAAGCATGTGGAGACATGGCAGGGGTGGATCTTTGGTGGGAAGAGGTACATATCCCGTTACACGCACGCATAGAAGGCGGAAAGATGGGTTGAGTGCGTCACACGGGCACGGTCTCCGCCTGCACGGCTTTGCTTCTGGATTGCTTGGAAGTTCACGTAGACATGACCGCTACAGCCTTGATCTTTAAAGTTTTTGGACTTGGAGCATGCTTATCCAACTTGCACGCACGCACACACACACACACACGCACGCACATTATTACATTTCGAAACCGTAAGAACCATCTGTAAAGGCTATCAGACGTAAATGTATCAAAGCCGTCTTCCTATGTGTGCGTATACATACACACACAGTTCAGTGGCGAGAACCACCAAAAGCCGTAGCACAATTGAGCTTGACTGTATATAACTATATGTGCTTATATACATACTTAAGTATATCAGTCCCTACGTGCGGACATTCTTTCACTTGCCTGGCAGAAAGTCTAGTTTCGTTTGTTCAGGTGTTCATGCTTCTGGTCGTTGTCTGCATTCATAAACACGGCTGCAGACGCCTACGTGTTGATTGTTTGAAGAGATTCATTCAGTCTGTCGTGCTAAATGCCAGGTGCACACACACACACACGGGTGGAGGATCAAAACAAAAATTAAAAGGTATCAAAAACAAATTTAGGCTGAACGGATCAAAAAAAATTAGGAAGGATCAGAAAAAACCTAGGGATTGGAGATTTGCTGCAAACAACGGCAAGTTAGTTCAGCGTCGGAATTTTGCGACGCTATATATATGGTGTCAAGGCCACAAAAGGCAACAAAAACCTGGCACAGCGTGGAGGGCTTCGACGTTAACAGTTGCCGGCCATGGCTTCGACATTAACAGCGTGCGCAGGTTATTCGGAACTCGCCAGTACTTAGGAAGCAACAGTGGTTCGTGACTTGGCTTACTAAACACAAGGAAAGGCCAATGTCCGATCAAACCCGGCTGATCAGTGTCGAGAAGCCGCGAGTGGCCGCGAGTTTGCGAGGCCAAAAAGCGAGGAAGCCGACAAGGCCCAGTCATCGTACGCATGTTATCTGGAAGCCCAGAAGCCAAGAAGCGAAGAAGCCCAGAAGCCAAGAACTCGAGAAGCCAAGCTGCCCAAAGCCAAGAAGCCAAGAACCCGAGAAGCCAAGAAGCTAAGAAGCCGGCAAGGAAGCCTAGAAGCCAAGAAGCCAAGAAGCCAAGAAGCCAAGCCGCCCGGAAGCCAAGAAGCCAGGAACCCAAGAAGCCAAGAAGCCAGAAAGCCAACGGAGCCCAGAAGCCAAAAAAAAAAGCGGAGCCAGGCAGCACAGAAGCCAAGAGCCCAGAAGCCGAAGGCTGCCAAGCGAGGAAATAGGCAGATTACCTCGTAAACGCTAAATTTGGTTTTGATTATTTCTATTGTTTTGATCCTTCCTAAATTTTTGTTTGATCCCTTTTGAATCTTTTTGACCCCCCTCCCCACACACACCCACACACACACTCGAGATCGTCAGCTCCTGGCCCTTTTCGTGGAGTTGACATAGAACAGAATGCAAGATCTTCTTCCGGCTTTGTGTGTGTGTGTCGTGCGATGCCCCAGCAGACCTCCCATAATGAGCCGGCTTCTTTCCTGGAGCGACTCCACCGTCTTAGTTCCATGCCTTGGGCTGTCGCTTGCCTGAGCCCCTGATTCTATGGACTGTGTGCTCCGGGCCACGCCACAATCCTAACCCTTATGTGTGTAGTCGGGCTCTTTTCGCCCGGCTTTATGTGACAAGCCCATGAGAGGACATGCGAGCGAAAGCTACTGTACGCGTTGCGACACGCTCTGCTGAAGGATCTGTCTGACACATCTTCGAATCGTTTCATGAGGTCCGGACTCCCCTGGGCTCAGAAGACCATCGAAGTTCGTGTCGGAATCTTTGAAGGCTTGACCCCGGTACGCCTTCGTTCGCTTCTAAGTCTTCTGCTTTCTCAACAGACGCAAGCTGTGTGACGGACCCGCGTCCCGGCTTCCACATCACTCCTCGAGGAAGGCAGGCTTGATGTGAAAGCCGGCAAAACATCAACCACTCCTTGCCTGAAATTCGTCAGCCAGGTGCCCACACCTAGCACAAGCCCAGACGGAGACACACTGGCTACTGCTTGATGCTCTTTCAGGGATACTGGCTGCAATCGTACATTGGAGACGAGTACCGGAAATCGTCTGAAGCCTTGGTGCTACGGAGTGCTGCATCAATGCTGCAGCTACGTCTTCGCATGTATCATACTTCCACCTCACTGCTCACCCCTGGCAGCTTGCGGCTGCGCAGCAGCCATCATGTCGCTGCCAACACTTCCAATTGCTGAGGAGAGAGGACCTTGCGGAAGCTTTCAGAAGATATCACAGTAATCCGGCTTAAGTGGGTCATTAAGTAGGCAGCCTCGCAGCAGGAAGACCTAAGCAATGCAGGCATAACTTGTCCAAAGCACATTATCACGACGATTCGATTGTGCAAGCGCTCATAATTACGGTGAATGTTTAGAGAGATCCACGATTCGTAGGAACAGTCGACTAGCTAAGTCATTCGACGGGTAGCCTTGCTTCTTTGTGCAAGCGCAGAGTCTTTGGGGGCCCTAACTGCCAACGATGCCGGCGTCCCCACAAGTGTTCGGAGTTGATGTTCATGCTGAGCGAGAAACAGTGCTACGGTCTCAACCGCCTAGCTGCCCGATGCTGCTGTGAATAGGAATCGTGAAGTGAAGCATTGTAATGCACCTTGTTATATGTCTCGGCTCCAGATCAACATAAAATGCACTCGTGTTGAGCAGCTCCAGCCCCACCCAACAACAACATTTGCTACGCATTTTCTGTCTGTGTGTGTGTGTGATTGCGCTTGTGTGTGTGTGTGCATGCCTATAGTGAGGGCCTGGTGCCCTGCATCATGCCTGCGCTCCAAACTGATCGGAGTTCTCACTGCCCCGACCCGCTTAGATCCGAGACATTCCCAGAAGGAACCATGCCCCTTGAGACCGAGGAGCTGAGATCGATACACATGTCCTAGACCCTCGTCATCACAGGGATCCCTGTCTTAGGGTGACGACCGTTCCAACTCACCGCGTCGCTGGTGGCCGTTCAGTTTCGGTTTTGCCGCGCTAAGAACGAGTGGCGCTGGCACAGCGGCACAGCCCCTCCGTTCAACCCCTCCACCAGGCCCCACGGCTGTCGAAGACGCTTCGTCAGCCGGTCCGGTCGTGAATGAAGCCGCAACATGCTCAACGCACTTCTTTCTGGGTATTTCAGAGGGGACCTCCCTTCCAGCATGTCTGAAACTGAGGCTGCTGCAAGCAGAAGTGCCAACGTCATGCCCAGAACGCACAAACCTGAGTGGCAATCACAGCCGCTGCCGAACCCCCTCTAGAACGAAGCCGATGCCAACATAATCGGGCCGGCAGCGAAAAGTCTCAAGCTGTTCAAGTTAGATCACATTCCAACAAGCTTGCATTTGCAGCCACAGCACACCAGCAGCAGCACATTGGACTTATCCTCCGCGTGGGAACCTGTCAAAGGATATCCAAAGTCGACATAAGTCGGCAGAGGAACTGAGACGAATGACAACACCCGCCTCCGTTATGGAATAGGCACCGCCAGAGACCTGCATGTACTTCTCGACCTGGAACCGGTAACCAGCCAGTTGCGTGTCTCGCATGTGTCTCAAGCGGCTCTAGCCATAGACATACCCTGCACCTTCTCATAGTTTCCATTGCCCTGCCCAACATACGTCCTGAGCAACGTCACTACAGCCCCTCCATGACCAAAGTGTTTCGACGAACGCAGAGCTGAGAGTCGCGCCAGTGCTTTTGACTCTCCCCCATGTCGTCCATACAAGCACCTCCTGACCACCAGAGCCGGCAGCATCTCGCGTAGCGGCATAGCATACTGACCACCGACTGCAAGATCCCCTGAGGCAGTCTCCACACCCTCCGTCATCGATGCAAGGGCCTGGGAAAGACTACGGTCGCTGTCTACCCAGAACGGAATGCTGGACTGTAAGGGCAAAGCCGGAGACAGAAACATTCCTGCAGACTGCATCACTTAAGTCAGACTGAATGCCTCCTCGAGAAAAAAACCCTTGTGCAGCCCGTCCTCGATGGCATAGTGCCAAAAATTAGTCCAGCCTCCAGGAGACTCAGCTGAAGCCAGCCTACAGTCTACAGTGCAGTGTTCAGGGCCTGCGGCCCCAGAGTCTTGACTGGGATCCCTTGAGCCGTAAACCGCAACAATCGGCTGGCTTTGGCACGTCTGTGGCACACTGCTAAATACAGATTGCTTCTCGGAGCAACCAATGCCGCCGATGCCGTGCTTCCTCTTTTGCTCAAGCGCAGGCAAGCAGGTGGTCTGTCTGGTGCCTACCGCTCACCTTGGTCCGAGAGGCCAGCAGATGGCTTGAGGCGCGGAAAAAAGCACAAAAATAAACTTCGTCAGGCACACGCCCAGATGAAGTTGCACGCAACCTGCTTACGGCACGGTCGCCGCAAGTGACCTGCATGGCCGGCGCAAGCGAGGCTTTGCTACGAAACCACTCAAGCCGACTGAGAACCGCACCTCTCCGAAAGCGTTGTTCAGAGGTGTGGCACGTGCAGGCCGCTGAGCATGCAACGAAGAAGTCAGCAGGCATCGCCGATGTCTGCAAATACACTGAAGGAAGCAAGTGTGACCGAGCGTGACACTCAAACCGACTTGCTGCAAGCGAAAGACTTCGACCAGCGAGTGAATGTGAAAGCACTTGCCCAAGTCGTTGCATTGTACATACATTTACTACGCAAAGGAAGCAAAGGTCCGCATTCAAGACGCACAACTGCCTCTTCCCCAGTTGTCATGGTTCTGAATGCTTGATATCACCAGCAGGTTCCTGTGCTGTTCCCTTCATGCTCACTCTCTTCCTGGATCCTCCAAAACCCCGAAACTTGCAGATCAAATTTGTTTTCCGATACTGGGAATGCATCAACAAAATGAAAGCATGATTGTGAAATCATTGTGATGATCTGCAGTAATGCAGACACTTCTTTGCAGACGAGATTCATGGATATAAAGGCGCGACGCTCACGCTCGTCAGGCAGCTTACTGTCTGGAGGACAGCAAACAAAATCACATAACACACACACACACACACATCGACGACCATCCTTGGCTCGCCGCACTTTGGTCACGAACTCAAGCGCTCTTCTCCAAAAGATGCTCTCTAACTCTCGTCGTCTCTATAAAACTTCAAATTGATGTGCCCACCGTTGTCATCAGACAGTGGATCAAGGTTCTGATAAGTCTGCTTTGATTGATTTGCTCATCATCTCTGTCTGTCTCTTCTGCGGTGTCCCAGCGCAGGACCGACGACATTCTGGTTCTGCGACGTACCCATGCCGAGACTTACCGGGCCACCACCCTTCCGTGCTGAGAGCCTCCAGATGCTTCAGCATTTCGTCATCGACGACCTGCCTTGGTCGATTTCGGAAGGAGAACGGCAGTCAACAGGAGACGTCAAGGACCCAACTTCACGATATCATCATTTGCCGTGATGTTGCAGGCTCCGCCTGACCTGCAGCTAAGCTCGGAACAGACGGAACTCATCCGAGCAATCTTTGCTTGAAAAGGCCGGGCGGCTTGAAGAAGTCAACAGCGCCAGAAGAAGGGATTTGCGTGTTCAGAAGATTGCTGCACTTCAGCTGGAAGCCTTACACAACTGCAATGGCCAAGTCTTGCAAAGGACACTTACATGCTAACACTGATGTGAAGCTGTGCAAGAAGCTCGAGGTGTCGGTCGAATCCTGACACCCAAGCTCTTCATGGCCATCCGGACAGTTGCACCTCGGAGATTTGCACCCCCAACCATGGCTTCAGAAAATCTCGCCGTTGGCTTGAGGGCAGGTCCCATGTTTGGAACGGGGAGGACAAGAAATCCCCACTTCCAGGGCGATCCGGGGGATATTCAGTACGCACTGAGTTCCCAACTCGTCTCCCGGCGCAGAACCAAACTTGGAAGGCTGGCATCCGTGGATAGTTCCTGCGCAGGCAGCTTTTGCACAGCAAGGCCACAGGCCCTATTCACCACGTGGGACCTCCCTGAAAGTTGGCAAAGCGCACTGGGTCCTCCAACGAAAACAGATTCGCAACAAATTGCAATGACGACAGCAATAGCTTCGGCGTGTTATCACTGTCTCCTTGAACCGTTTCAGAAAAAGCGCTGGCAGCCCCTCCGTCACGCTAGACTGTGCCTCCTCGCCTGAATGCATCTTTGTTCGGATGTGCTATGGAGACGGCCCTGACAAGCAGCTCTGGCCCGGGCAAAGAATCCGGTCCTGCGAATGCGCGTGACACGGCAAGCAAGTCGCTTCGAAGCGACATTTGCCGCAAGGAAATCGTCCTCGCCAGCCTTGTCTAGACTGTCCCGGAGTCTGTGGCAAGCTGCATCGAGCCTTGCTTGCCAGACGGAACTGTCAAATACTGTCAATCTAGGCAGGCCCTTGGCATGCACCACTGAGCATGCGACGCGGCCTGTCCGTTTTGCCAAGTTGAATCCAACTGCTGTTTCAACCTGGTGTTTCATAGCCCTTCGTCGCAGGCGATGTGCTCGCACAAATGACAAATGTTGCGCCAATTTGACGACAATATGCAAATTCGGCAGGCCGTCAACACACGCCGGGACGGCACGTGAGCTCTTCCGTATGTTCGCTCCTCGCAATAAGCTTCGCAGCTAGTTTACATCTTGAACACACATGACCATGCTAAGCTCTGAGAAGTCAGCCATAACTTCTCGGCTCTTGCCCCATGCCTCGAATGCCACGGAGATCAAAATCTCAGCGCGTCGATTCTCACAGTCCATCCACGGTCTAGGAAGCGAGACGGCGTTCATGGACTCGATGGAACCACGAAGACCGTCCTGCTGCACAGGTTGTTGAATGCTGGTGTATGTGTGCGTGTGTGTGTGTGCATCTATGCCGAACCATCGCTGCAAGCGAGGATTTAGCAGGGATGTCCAGGTGTTCTTGCAAAGCTGATGCTTGCTCGAAGCTGGAGCGCACTCTCCCTGACACTCAGAACACGTGATCAGCGTGCAGCAAACCAAATCTCGAATACTGTGCACAACATGCGCCTGCGCCTGCACGTCGTGGCAAAGGCGCATCAACGACAGATGTTGACCTCCAGCGACGAAATGCAGTTTAAGGAGTTAGAAGCGGTACATGCGAAAGCCGTCGTCCGCACGTGAAGACATCAGGCATCTGCACCATTGCAGCGAAATGATCTAAACGGTGGATCGGTTGGTCCATTGTTGCATCAGCTGTGTCCGCAAACCATCAACGGCTGCATGCACCGCTTGAACCCGCATGTGCTACAAACCGACTTCAAAATCGCTTCATGTCAGAACCATTTGCGGCCCATGTCATCTATATTCAAGTCGTAGATTTGGCTTTATGATGCACTCGGAATGGAAATGGGCAGCTGAGACCACGCAGCAATGCTCAGCATGGTTGTTTCTCCAAACAAGTCACTTGCCATGCCGGTGGTTTGCCATGCCTCTGGACGGGCGGCCGGGCAGCCGTTTTGGCGGCTCTTTTGTGGGGCCTTGTGTGAGCTATAGTTTTGGCGCCTCAAAAACCATACAATAAGCCTTACAACCGACATCCCAATATCCCGGTGAAGCACCCTGTAAACTTTTTCAGCGAGCTTCGAAGATCTTCGAAGATGCTTCATATGATAAATTCGAACTTATGTCTTCATACTGGCAACATACGAAATGGGAATTCGAGAATTTTCTGCAAAATACCCCGGAGGCTGATGCGGAGCCCGCAACTCTTTGAAAACGCGGCGATGAATGAGATAAGTACACCCTATGCCCGAAACCGTATTAATGTTAATACGATAGCCACGTTGGAATAACACCTCACATGTAGGGTCTAGCCCAAAAGAGCCTGCGGTTTTTACTACCAGCCACATAGGATCGAAGAGACTCGCTTCAGAATTTGTTGGAGCCATGTTTCGAGAAGCTCTCACATGCGTGGAAAAGAAGGCACCCTGGCAATGGGCGAATCCGCCCCGTTGTCTTGTTCAATATCAAACCCAGCTGGCCCGAATACAAAGAATGCACCGAAGTTTACGGCTGCTAGACTTTTCGGGATCAACGGGGTCCCACTTAAAGGTGGGATCAATCGCAAAAGACAGCGGTCCGTAGTTCCTCTGAGGAACCTAATTGGAATCTTCAGTGCTACGCAGAAAAGCCAAGCCAATGTAGTATCATTATAGTTGTTTTGTGAGGGCTCCTTGTCTCACTGCTGTTATGAATGTGAAATGCCCCAGAGGCCAAGAGCCAGTTGATTGGGGTTTCATTGAGAATAAATTGCAACTGAATCTCCGCTGAGTCAATACAGTTTAGATTTTAGAGTTTTGTCCGACCGTTTGATCACAGCATGCTATCCGCTTGGAGCTAGCAGCTACATTCTACAAGTTGGCAAAGAGGTCCAAACCATAAACCCGAAACCTTAAACCCTAAAACCCACTGACAGCGACCACCAGAAAACCCTCCCAACTTGACCGTTTTTTCAGCTTGGGTTTGGGGAAGTGCAATCTTTCCCTTAATACCCCGCCACCCTCTTGCACTGAATATTCCCGGTACGATGTAACATACTCCAATGATTGGGAATTATGAAGGGGTCGCGATTCCGAATCTGCCATACTTTGATCGAAGACTAAGCCCTCTAAGCAGTGAGGCGGGTCGCCACCCACAACTGTCCTGCTCGAAGGAGGGACCACAAAGCAAAGGAGCCCGGCCGTCGTTCTAGTCTCGTCGGACAACAATCGGCCCAAAAAATGCTTATCTAAGCTATCTAGATTATAGTTTCTTTAAACTTGAGACACTCTTAATCGGTTATCAATAACTAAAGAAACAGATTCATATAAAACACAACAATAAATTATGTGAAGTCTTTTTCGAAAAAAAGAGAAAGTCTTCAAATCGAAATCAATAATCAGAAATCTAAAGCTATAAGCACAATTAAAGCACAAATACATTCAATCTTCTCGTATAAGACGTCATCAAAAATTAAATATTCTATGTACTTGTAAATAACAAAGTTCATCAGAATCAGAAACTTTATGATAACAGAATGATAGCCTTCTCAAACCTTATGAAATATGACAAACTCAGAAAAACGAATGACATTTATTTCCGTAGTATTTCATGAATCATGGTTGGAATAAATAAAGTAGCACCTCTGAATTTAGGGAGATTCCGAAACCTGACAAAACGAGATTGTGATGGGCTTTTAAGTATTTGTACACTGCACGTCGATTCTTTCATACAGGCATCAGCTTTAGCGAAGGCCTTCATGGTGCTTACACAGATGGAAAGCTCACGGGCCCCCAAAACTAAAGATCCATCGAATCCTTCACAAGGGTTGCGGCTTTTGCGGCGCGAACGCAACGAGCATCTTCAACCACTAATCATTTGGCCTGGCAGTGCCACGCATGCCAATTGCTCTATCACGCAGCTGACCATCACACGTGCTGAAATGCAGTCGAGAAGCTGATACAAAGGTTGTTCGGGATACAGGAACGGATCCCGTTGAGGGGGCGGCTCCTGGCGTATACATGTCGTTAAACTCGCTTCGTCCGCCGAGTCCCCAACTCTCGAGTCCTGTATCGTGACGGGGTACTCGACACCAGGCACGGGGACAAACGTGGGGTATGGCCTCGATCATTCCGTGCGCATTGCTTGCTTCGTGTCGCGACTATTGAAGACAAGTTGCAATCTGATGTGGTTGTTTTTCAACGCCGTCTTGCCACGAGCATCACTGATCTTGACCACGCTTCCCTGGACATCTGCACATGTGGCTGCATGGGTTGACCCTCTTCGTTTCACATTTTGAAGCACCTTGTATCCAGGCAGAGCCCCCTTCAGGAAAATCAGGTTGCGAGTGCTTTCTATTCGAAATACCTCGGCGATGAACCCGAAGCTGTTCACGGCGTTGCATAAAGGCATGATGAACTGCCCGGTCGGCTGAAGCGCAAAGAAGCCAGAGGCCGCAGCTTTCGCATTGACGCAGCGAGGATCCGGACCTGCAGCTGGGAAGTGAGCAACAGTGCGCTCAGCGCCTGCGCAGCCAATGGCCTTTGTGTCCGGCCATTTTCTTGCCGACCCAGACTTTTCCGATACCGCGTTGGCCTCAGAGAGACGCGGAGTGTGCACTTCCGCCTCGCAGGAGCGAAGGCGGGCTCTGGGCTAGCGGCCAAGAGAGCCAGCAGAGCGGTGGGACTTTTTGTGTCCGTGGAAGTCTGAACCGCCACCTGAAAATCCCCAACCTCAGGAGTCTGAGTTGGTTTTTAGATGATATCAGGGGTGAACATGTCTCGAAGGGTCGGAGACTTGGGAACATGCGCTTCATCACTCCGTGATAGCCTCGACCCTTGCTCCATCCAGATACAAAAACCTGGACTCACCAAGGCACGATCTCTGCGAGAATGTGCCAGAGAATGTGTCTGAGTCTCTGGCCCACTGTCCAGGGACAAAGTGCCTCACGCTTAACCCAAGTCCTGTCGCAAACAACGTGATATCAACACGCTTGGAAAGGACTGGTGGCAAACCTCTACTACATCTTGTTGCAAATCCTCGTGCACGCTAACTCTTGGCAGGAGGGATGAGTATGATGGGAGTACGAGAAACACCTCCTCTGGGATGCACTCGACGTGGCTGTTCAAGCACAGTCACGGTTAACTTCAGCGCGCAGTGGGCTGTTGCGAATCTCCTGTTTTCAAGGACAACCAGGCCTTGGTGGTGGGATTGCGAACTAGACAACGCAATGCCAGAGCTTTCAAGCGGTCTCCGGGCACTGAGACTGGAATCAAGGCGCAGGAGAGATGTGCCAAAACGCAGTCATGGAAAAGCAGGTCCTGGTGGCAGAAGACAGTCTGAGGAAACCCGAAACCTGAGAGCAAGCGACACTGCGAGAGCTCACATTTGCTTCTGGGAGCCAGACTCACATTTGTGGTGCTTCGGCCCAACACCTGCCTTCATGTAGGTGCCGATTTCCTGAGCTTCTCAAAGTTGAGCAGAGCCCAGAGCCCATCGAAGTGCTGAGGAACTCGAACTCGGCACATGGCCGGCCGGCTAAGGCGGTGGATTGATCGGTAGCCGAGCCCAAGCTGCAAGGCCTGGCACCAGCACCAGAAATCACAGAGAGGAGAGGGCGCCTTCAGCGAAGGAGCACTGCCGCTCCTCATAGCCATTCTTCTGCAAAGTCATGCTTTGCCTGCGAAGCGTCGGCGTCTTTCGCATATGAGCCGTCGTGTGCATCTGGAAACCATGAACTTAGCAGCTTAGCACTTGGCACAACATGTAGCCGGTCCAACTGACAGACGGTCACCATATGCTTCACACCCCACTCCTCAGATGCAGATCTTCTTGCGACAGCTTTCACCAATGCTACATCCATGGGCTGAATCCCCTGAACACCTCCTCACGAAGAACCCTTCGACGATCCGGTGGCTTGAACATTGCCGGGACGAACTGGGCTGAGTTGTCAGGTCTCAAACTTAGGCAGACCCGAGCCAGCGACTTTGTCAAAAGTCGCAGTCGGGGGCAGGTGAACATCCGTTGGAGGGGTGTGACAACTCAGCCAGGAATCGTCCCACAAAGACATACATCCGATTTTGTATGCCAGCCTGGCACAAATGGGAGATGCTTCGCAGTTGCCGTTTGAATGAGATAGGCAGCATGCAGGAGCGCGTGCTTCTCAGGTTTGCGCACTCCGGTGCGCTTGGAGCCGAGAACCGGCTTGCATGGCTTGATGCCAAAGTCGTTCGTCAGCTGCTCCTCATCCAGTCTCAGCTTCTTATTGTGATCTTTTGCAGCAACAGAAGAGCTGAGAATACTATGAATGTCCAAATTCAGCGGCCTTGTCCGGGACATCTGGCGGTGGAGGTCTCCGACGTCCTTCCAGCAAATGGCCCAACCTGCAACGGCCGACCCCGTCCATGTCCGCATAAGCGGCAGGAGCTCTGCAGATGACATGGCCTACAGCAGGAGGCCTCTTCTGCCACTTAGATGCAAAAAAGCCTCGCTGAGACTCTCGGAAAACCTGCTTTGATGCAAGAGCATGCAGCGCATCAGGTTCCAGGCAACATGTTTAATAGCCTGCTTTTCAGTGGATGTCAGCGGCAGGTGGCGAAATCGATGGGAACGATGAGTCTGCAAGGCCCATGCCTTGCACAGAAGCAGATGGACACATATCCGCAGCTTTTGGACTGGCATCCTGCCCAGCTGCTTTGATGGGCTGCAGCGGAGTCCGCCACATTCTCGTGGATCGACGATCATGAAAGCTTTGGTGGACTAGCGACACAGACTGCTCTCTATTTCCTATTTGTAGGGTCTTGTTTGCTGCTCCATGCGAACTACGATGGCTCTCGAATCGAGAAAATGATTTGATCACGCATGACTCGTGTGCTCCATGGTACAGCGAAGTTTCTGCGACCGAAAACCATATGGCACACAGCTGGCAGTATGGGTCTTCAGCAGCACTGCCCTTCCTCGACTGCGCAGTGGCATGCGGCCAATGCGGCAGACTGCACTTATTTCGGGCTTGTGGTTTGAAAGTCGAGGGAGCCGTAGAACGATAATTGCTGATGTCTCAGCATCAGCCCATCTACACCTGGCAGGGTGAATCGCTGAAAGAACATTGGCAGTAGCACTGACAGCGCCGGTCTGCCACCTTTGTGTACCATTCCGTTGGGCTGGGGCGACCTAATCAAGCTCTGGAATGTGCTGGTAGTTGCTCCAAACATCCCAGAACATTCGTGGCCACTTCATGCCAGGCGACGCATAAACTGAGTCTGCCAGATGCCTTCAATGTCGAACTGATTCTTTGTTGCTACCTGCAGTACCCGCTGAGGGACTCAGGGACTGCTGCGCGGCTGCACCGACCTCGAAGGCTTTGGCACCTCCCTTCGGGTCGCCCAGGCAGAAGATGGTGCTCCCAGACCCTGACATCAGAACCGCCTGGGCGGACTTCGGGAAGACATGACATGAGACCCATGGCTACGACGCACGGTGCCGTCCTCGAAGTCGCACTCTTCGGCCAAATACTTCTTCAGGTCACGAAGCTCTGGGGAGACCTCCAGGTTGCCCAAAAGCCGAGTGGAGCGAGCTCCAAGGTGAATGTGATATGACGTCCAGGCAAGAGTATACAATTCACGATTTGACACAACATCCGTGAAACCGGACGCCGAGTGCCAGCTTCTCAACGAATGCCTCTGTATAAGATCACCCGTGGCGAAGTCGTTGTAATGCTGTAAGCAATGTCACTTCGCTGCAGCTACTAGGCTTGGAGAAACAGCCGTTGCGGCCGTTAGGGCTGGAGTCACCTGTTGGATCTGGTTAAGTGGATATCTATTCGGCTCCTGCATGTGGATCATTAGACAATGACGGGCTTGTTTCCGCAGACATGTTCAGAAGCAGTCCAAGGTTCCAGTCCGGAGCTGCCGGAGCTGCCCATGACACTACGTGCTGCGCCCAAGTTGAAAGCCTTGAAGGCTGGCTTCTCCAAATCGTTCACCCAGGAGCTGTGCGAAGTGCCCTTGCAGACAAGAAAACTCGACAAATCAAACTGCCCGTTGCTCAAATCTCAGCAACTACACTGCAGCTATGCAGAGCCTTATCTTTGAAGGTCTGCAGAAGCTCCTTGCGGTCTGAAATTTGACGGAGTCGTGGTGAAAAAGCTGATCACCGGTTCAGACAGAATCCGGCGCCGTTCCAGTCCTCTGGGTCTACTGTACTCAACGCTGAAAGGTCCATGGCCTCGAGCGACATCCTCCTCTGTCGGTGAAGCCGCACAATGTCGTGCCTGAAACACCTTGCCGGTGGAAAGGCCGTAATTCGGCTTGACCTGAGTGTGGAATGCCACTTTCGGAGTCTGCAAACACCAGCGGAGAGAGGCATCTGCCAAGTAGACGCTAAGACCATCCTTGATGGGAAGACCGTCGATCGGCCTGGGCCAGAGGGAAAATGAAGCTTCCGAACATCAACGTCCTTCAGCTCATAACTCACGCAATCTGGCCAAAGCGGCGTCACAATCTCACCTCTTCCAGTGCAGTATGCAGTGCCTTACAGTCCACAATGACCAGATGCAAGGAGAAGCCTCTCTCACAAAGAAGCTTGCAGCACTTCGACACCGCACACCGCACGGACAAGGTCTGACCGTCCAAAAGCAAGCCAGGTTACCTTCTGACAGGAAGAATGTGGCATCCTCAGTGCTGACCGCTGAAAGCAACTCGCACAGAGAAATGTACGTCAGGAATCAGATCAGCTTTGCAACCTCAACCTGAGAACTGCACAGATCCAATCACCGGGTCGTCGCCCCAGCTGATCAGATCCTGAAAGGCTCCATTGAGCTTTGACTGCATCAAGGGTTGCAGGACTGCCTCTGGAGTGGCCGGGCAGCCGCACAGCTGGTTGGCACCTCTGTGGTGATTCAAGATGCTCACGCCTCAAACACAACAGCTGAGCAAGTCTGAGAACAGTTCCGAAAAATGCCGTGGCTGCATTGCTGCTTCCACCTCCCATGCCAGCCTCAGCTGACATGTGTCTGTGAGTTCAATTCTTGCAGTCATGCCTGCCTGCGCTGGTATCTCCTTCTCGAGCGTGACACCGAAGAACCGACGAATGCCACTCTTCTCTCGGAACAGCCTCAGCTGTCGAAACGGACGAGGTGACGGCGATGTGTCATGCACATTCATGCACTACGTCGTCGGGACCCGGACTTGAGGGCGCGGATGACCAGGTTGGAATCATCTACTGGCCTTGATGACAAATTCAGCCACAAACACGGCAGCTTGGAGAGTTCATGTCAAGTAGTAAACGAATCTGAATGGCTCAATTGTTCACACTCATTGCTGACGCCGGACACTCCCGGCAGGTTGCACTCCAGCCGATCCTGCTCTGCATTGTCTGGCAGCGCCTGCACACATCCCGGAGATGAGAATGACACACTTCTCACAGGATCCAATCGACGAAACCACAACAGGAAGGGGACTCTCTTCTAAGACCCAGCATGTTGAACGTGGGACTCCGGAAGTCTGCACGACACAAAATTCCACCTCCAGCACCAGCTTGTCACCAAATGCCACCGTGTGGAAAAGTGATGCCAGATCATGATACCCATCTGGTCGTCGCCTGATGATTCGCAAAAAGAGGTTCACCTTCGCCGGCGAGAAGAGCTCAACGCTGTCTGAAGCCCGCAGAAAGGCTCGGCTCTTTGGGATGAGGACGCCACTCGCAACTGCGCTTAGGCCGAAGACTGCGACGCCGACGCCACTTGCCAAAGTGCTTTTGCTCCCTTGCTTTCGATCGGAGCTATCCCGCTCCCAAGCGAAAGGTGTGGCTCTGGGAGCAAGGACCGAAAAGGCATCCTTTGAGACGGTGACAAGGATAACCGCAAGGCTGCACGTGAAGGCCAAGCGCGGAAGCCTGCCAATTCTCCCCATGATCTTGCGAATCTTTCACATGTCAAGCATGTCAGGCAAATGCCTCGAGCCAATACCGAAAAGCATGAAGGGAGCTTCAGCAAAGGCGGTTGCTGCGGGGATTATTACAGCATGCTGCTGTCTTCGATAGCAGTTTAATGTGCCACTTCACGAATGTGAGCCTGGTGAAACTCCGATAGCTGCCAGTCGATCACAAGACGTTTCGGCACAGAGCCGATCTTGGGATGCGATAGCTTCGATCTCTGCAGCGCTGCTAACAAGCAGTTAGGACAAGCTGAGGGTTGGGGGTATGATTTGCTGGATGGCTTCAGAACTGCTCAGAACGCTGCCAATCGTAAGTGAGTATCTCTGGCAAAGGCTGAGCTCTGAATCAGCTAGCTCCAGAGCACTGATCTCAGCTCACTGCTGCTTGCATTCCTGAGGGTCTGCCTGAAATTCGTGTCAGATTCACTAGGCTTCTTTCTGCACCAAGTCTCTGATGTTCAGCAAGAATCTCGTACCACTTTGCCTTCTTCTTCGGTCCTTTTCGGCCTGCTTCCTGCGGCAAACTCCACGAAACGGGCCCGCAGGTTTTGGAAGGAGGTCTGTTCAGAGTTCTCTTCATGTCCTCCTCCTCTAGCTCCACGTCCTCGTCTTCCTCCTCTTCCTCCTCTTCCTGGTGAGGTCTTGGTAACCACGTCTGTGTCCTTCCCTGCTAGAACAGCTTCATGAAACCCATCCTCATCATCGTACTCGTCATCTGGTGCGGCTTCGCCGGTATACCAGCGAACGGCAAAAGGAATGATCTGAGTGCCTTTGCCGTGGGCTGAACACGTGCGAAAAGTGAGGAGAACGACCAAAAAAGGCAACTCCAAGACGTGCAGCACTTGCCGAGAAACGAAGCGCCATGCCACAGTCATATGCATTTTCGAGTAAAGCCTCTACCATCTCCTCCTGCAGGGAACGACAGCATCTTGTACCAAAGCTCGATCATGTTGCGAACTGAGCCGTGTTCACATAATTCTGTGCCTGCTCCATCTCATCGTCGCCCATCTGCATGCAAAGCTGCTGGGTGTCAACGTCCTTCGGCGTCTTCAACATCGGCTGATGACACGAACACCGCCAAATGATGGCTGTAGCTTGTGCCCGGGCGATGCTTTTATTACTCGTGATCGCATCGGACATGCAGCCGTGCATGTAGAACAGTACGGGGGGGATGGGTATCCACGACAGTTGTTGCAGTCTGGAGCATCACAGGAATATTCGCAGAAGCGTGCTGCGCCCTGCGTCCTCAGGCAGCTCGTCTTCCTCCTGCAGTGCAAAGCTCGTAGTGGGGCTAGCTCGTCAAACGAAGCACGAACGCTTGCGCATACTCGCTTCAGTCCTGCAGACTCCGAAAGAAATCGCGGAAGAAGGATTTTCGAGGTTCCAGCAGCTTCTGACAAAGCTTCACATTCAAAGTTCTGGCTTGTAAATGATGTTCAATGTGGATAACTAGACGGGGTCATGAACCGCAACAGCATGAACAACCACACTGTCAGCAATGGATGCTGGCAAGAAGAGCAGCTGCAAGCTGGCGAGCCCCATCTCAACCTAGACGATGTAAAGCAGGCGCCTCTTTGTGGGATTTCTTCTTTTTGCCTCCTGGCATGTGTTGGCAACGTGCAGCGCAATCTTGCCGGCGAGCTTCAGCGGTGGTAGAAAGATCGCGCCTTTTGCAGGCTTGCCCATTGTGACGTCTTGGCCTGCCTGGCAGTGTTGCATCGCATGCCAGCGAAACACACGCATTTGGTTTTGCCTAACATCTTGACAACACCACGGCATGGGCCTTGGGCCTAGGGCCTAGGGCCTAGACACAAATTCGAGATGATTGATTGACTTGCTCTTGAGTCGTCGAGGGTCTGCTTGACAGACAACGACCGCTACACTGTTGCAGCATCATGCTAGGCGCTTGTACTCCTGTACTATTGCACAACTATGACTGTGCACATATATTGACATGCACATACACGCATACAGCCGTATGTACATACATGACTCATCCACAAAACTATGCATGCACAGATATGCATGCATGCATGCATGCATGCATGCATCCATCCATCCGTGCATGCATGCGTGCATGCATACGTACATACATGCATGCATACATGCAGATATGCGGATATGCATATTCATATGTGCATATACATATACGCACTTACAAGTACAAATCCACACAGAAGCACCTACACATCTATCCATCTAGCCGTCTACCCATCTGTTTCGCTGAATGTGTGCATGTACACATCCATGTCTATACACATACCACATATTACGATGTACATGTAAGCATGGATAGCTGTTGCGGTTTGGGTTTGTTTGAGGGCAGCCGTCGAGGGTGATGCTTTGCTCGCCACCATCTGTTTTGAGGTTGGCGAGGGCCAGTAGAGCACCTCTTTTTTTGGAGGTATCCCCACCCTACAAGAATCCTCTTCCATTAGCGATATAAATATTCACGATTTCTTTTGAATCCACCTCGTCACACTTCGTTCGATGCTCCTCCAATCCCAGCTGTCTTTTGCTACAAGGTCTTCGCGTTCATTGTTTGTTTACATTTCGCTTCTTACCATTACCTTCAGCAGCTTTCAACTTATGCAACAAGCACATGTTTTAGGTAGTGAATGGCGTAAGCCTAAGCCCCAATATGAGGTGACCCCAGAAACCAAATCTTGAGGTATATGCTTGACGCAAGGTCGTGCAGATACTGTTGAGTCGTAATCGCTTAATGGGTATCAGCTGTATTTTAATTTGCTGAAGATGTACCGACATATCGCGATTGAAACGGACGAACGATATGGATTTAGGATTTAAGGTTTAGGATCTAGGATTTAGGATTCACGGCTGCAGCCCTCAGGCCATGAACCCTCTAACTAAGGGATTGCTCGACATCGCTCCGCGCCCAATGTAAAGGAATATTTTACACAAGCAAATCCTACGATTTTTTGAGCCATCCAAAACTTTGCCGAACATCCAACGTCCAGGATTTGGGATTCAAAGGCTCCAGTACTGGCCACATTTTAAGGAAGGCTTTAGGGTTTAGGATTTAGGAACCAGGATTCAGTATTTAGAAGCTAGGATTTAGGATTTGGGATTCGATGGCCTGCAATACTGGCCACATCTAGGGAGCACCAACATCATTGAGGTCTTTATATACACAAGTAGATCTTGTTTCGGGTTTCGGAGTTTAAGCTTTAAGGTTTTGGGGTTTAAGAGTTTAGGGTTTAAGGTCTTGGGATTTAAGGTTTAGGGGTTTAGGGAGCAGGGTTTACGGTTGGCGAGGGCCAGTAGAGCACCTGGCTGTGTGTTCTTTTTTTGGAGGTATCCCCACCCTACAAGAATCCTCTTCCATTAGCGATATAAATATTCACGATTTCTTTTGAATCCACCTCGTCACACTTCGTTCGATGCTCCTCCAATCCCAGCTGTCTTTTGCTACAAGGTCTTCGCGTTCATTGTTTGTTTACATTTCGCTTCTTACCATTACCTTCAGCAGCTTTCTGCAACAAGCACATGTTTTAGGTAGTGAATGGCGTGAGCCTAAGCCCTAATATGAGGTGACCCCCACAACCAAATCTTACGGTATATGCTTGACTCGAGGTCGTGCAGATACTGTTGAGTCGTAATCGTTTAAGGGGTATCAGTTGTATATTAATTTGCTGAAGAAATGCCGAAATATCGCAAATGAAAACACAGAAACTTCACAACGGACGCACAATATCAAAATCTCGGACTCAGGATGTGGGGTTTAGTATCTGGGACCTCGGATTTAGGACCTAGAATAAAGGATCTGGGATTTAGGATCTTCGGGCTGCGGAGGCCGTGTCGCGGGGCTAGGCCGCGGGCGGGCTGTATAAGGGTGGGGATCAAGAAAGCTGAACACGCAGCCAATAGTTTGAATGCATCAAACATAGTTATATATATATATATATATATATATATATAAGTTAAGCCACGTGTTTTACGAATATGCTGGATGCTGCACAGTGGAAACCTTTTGGGGTTGACCGGACATAAGCATCCGGGATGGCTCCTTGTTCGTTCGGCAAGCGCTTGCAACAAAGCTTCAAACGTGCAGAACAGCGACAGCCGGCCTTACTCTTGACCTCGGCCGGAACCCTCAAATGCCCACTGTAAATAGTGTGTTTTAACAAACTCTACGAATTTTAAGAAATTCAAAATTTGTTGCGAATCCTGCGGTTTAGGATTGTGGAGCCAGGATTTAGGATCCATCTTTGCCCATCAACCACAGCAGTTTCGAGCCGCTGGTGCAAAACGGGGCTGCGAAAAACACATGTGCCCGGGTTTGATCCCCGTACATACCTGGAAGCTCCGGACTGCATGAGCATGGACGTGAACTCATGGGAATCCGCATGACGAAGGACATGTCCCAACAATTTGAGTCGTCTGCGTCGAAGGAACCATATTGTGATCATCTGAACCAGTTTGCTGGCCAATTGTGAAATATGCTCGTGCGAGCATGCGCTTCGGAAAGCTGCATGACTTTTCGAAAGAAGAAGATTTGAGGCCAAATATTCGTCTCAGGTGTTGAAAATCAATGGAGTTGAACCTTCGTTCTTGAGCTGGTGGCAAATAAACCGATTCCATGGCATACCCCAGAATGGACAGTTTTATGCTCCTGTAAACCCAATGATTCCATTGTGTAGTTATATCGAATTCCATTGTATAGTTACATCGAAATCGTTCGCACATGAACATATGTTCCCACATATGCCACGCCTCATATTACAACATATTTAAAAAAAGATGCATTTTGCGTGGTGATGCAGACTGGCGAATCATTTAGATGGATCGGCATACGAGATGGGTGCACTGGGATGTCAACATTTCCGGTGGACTTCCTGATGTGCTCGGCATTTGTGCGTGGCAAATTGATGTTAGGCTTCTCGCTCCAGGTCGCCGCGGTGGTTGAAGGACTCGGAGCAAGATGAAAAGTTGCTAAACCTGCCGGGGCGGTTTGGCAAAGGCCCTGAAACGCCATCGAAGCCGAGATGATGGCAATAAAGTCCTTAGAGCTACACCTTCAGTCAGAATGCTGCAGCATGAAGCTGATGATACAACACTGCCTGTGTGCAATGGCAGAGAATACAGTACTGAATACTGTCTACGTGTATATATATAGATATATATATATATACAGATATAGATATAGATATATTATATATATATATATATATGTATACACAAATACATACGTACAAATGGAAACAAGCCGTGGAAACAATCAAAAGAAAAGTCAAGATAATTCAAGTTTGAGCCGTTTCTGTGCTTTGGGCATTCAACATTGCAGATCCCACGGACAACTTTTCCAGGAACTTTCAATGTCCAATGTTGCATCACGAACAAAACACTTTGAGCTTGTTTCGAAATTTTTGACGTGAACACTGAAGATTCCAATGAAAAAATCCAGGAATCTGTAGTGTTCAATGTTCAAAGTTTTGTTGACGGTTTGTGCATGTTGTGGAAATGCATGTACATGCTCAAGCCTGCATGCAGTTGTAGTGTATAGTGTATGGTGAAACGCCAGTGGCCAAAGCTAATGGCAGCAAAAGAGCAACGCTAAAGGTAAAACAAACCCAGTTAACGATAAAGTATAGGACATGACTAGCCAAAGTGAAGAACTAACTTATGTGGCAGATTTTCAACGCGGATGCTAAGGCGTGAGGTGGTAAAGATCACCAAACAAGGTATATAGTATGCAGCCTGTAGTACTCGCCGACACGTACATGCGTGGCAAACATACACTTGAACACTACATATGTGTGTATATACATCGATATACATTTACATACATTCATACATGCATACATACATATGTATACATATATACACATATGTATATATATATATATATATATGTAGATTGGGTTATTCTTTATTATGGTTGCAGCCCATAACGCGAAAATCGTCTTGCGCCACGCCCTTGCGCGCTCTTGCACGCACACTGCTCTTAAACACGTTCCCAACTTGCAGCCTTGATAAGCCTAAGTGACAACAAGAAGTTTGTTGCAGATCGCCGGTTTGGGGTAGATAGTGGGCTACCTAGCTTAAAGGCAACGGACTTCACACCAGGCAGGCCATCCTAACCTTTGTACTCGTAGCTTCTGCTTATCGCCCTTGCGGGCGCTTGCACCGCGCACCGTGCTGGTTCCTAAACCTGCATTAAATGTTAAAGTGCGGCGATAGTCAATGCTCAGCCGGAGGTCTGTCTCTCTCTATCTCTCTCTCTCTCTCTCTCTCTCTCTCTCTCTCTCTCTCTTTCTTGTACTTTTCACATTGTTATGTATGTATGCATGTATGTGCATTTATACAAGATGCAGCACGTGCTGCATAATTCCTTGTAGCGTGACATGCATACCAAGCATTATACTGTATATTTTAAAAACTTTTGCCACGTACGACATAATGCGTAGAAGAATGCATTAACACCATCTCTAACACGGTACGTAGCACGATGAGTCATAAAACATGTTGCTTCAACCGTGCTGCGATACAGTAAAATCTAACACCTTCCTATTTGCCATAACATTCTATGTCGCAAAAAGTTCCAGTAGGACAGATGGTCTGATGCGTCGGCAATGGTAATACGACACACTACTTTACCATACGTTATCTTCATACTCCTACAGCCCGTACCGGTTTACCAGACCATACATTACATAACTTGTCGTTGTCTACTAAAACACAATAGATTCCGGAATAGTACGACACCATAACACAGGGCATATACTATGCCAATATAGTAATTCGAAAGGCAATGTATAGCATATGCTTTGTATGACATATAGCAGATACTATACAGTATACGTCAGTATACTGTCCCTGATGCCGTAGATGCATGCAATGTAAATGAGCTGTATAGATCAGTATTCCAAATTGTTCCATGCAACAAACAAGTAAAGGTTAGTACATGCATGAATAATAAGTAAGTGACAGCCAGTTGTGCAGCAGGTGCCTTCCACTTGGGGCTAGAGCCTTTCAGCTGTTTGACCTTGACCTCTCCATTGTAGCGATTTGGCTCGTGCATGTGGTACCTCGAGGAAAGGCAAAGGATTGGCTTCTCACAAGGGTGGCAGTGCGCTATGCTGCGATTGTGGAAACCTACGCTCCGAAACGCTGTGGTCCTAAACAGCTGAGCGGCTCTTGCGATAGTGTACCTCTCACAGAGTCAGCAATTTTGGCCTGTCTCCTCTCAGCTTGACCAGTCAAGGGGCTGTCTGTGAAGTACGGATTCTCGGCGAAATGGAAAATGAGCCTAAATGAAGATCAAGGTCACGCCGGCCACACGAAACTGACTTTGCCGCAACGGAGTGGTCCAAACATCTTGGGCCACAACCGGAAACCCTTTTCTGCATCCTCCTTGTCCAGATCCTCTGCTTCAATTGTCCTGGGAATAATGAACGAGTCAAGCAGGGAGTCATACGACCACACTATGCTTCGGTAAAACACTCCAGCATCGATGGTAGCAGTCGCCTGAGGAACTCAAGCACAGGTATGTCGTAAGACTCGACCTCATCCTCGAACCTGGAAGCGCTCCAGCTGACTAGTGCAAGCCGTCGAGTGAACATCTCTGATGCTTTCTTTTGCGCCAAGTCGCGCGGGATGATTCAGCAGGGCCTGGCAACAAGTCTGCGGAACACAGACGACCAAGAAAGCATTCGTGAGTTCTATAGGCAACGCGCCTGGACCCAGAATCCTTTCAGTGCTGGCCTGGGCGATGCAAGACATTGGAGTTTTCTGATATTCACAGAGAGCCTGGAAGTCTCAGACGTTCCAGTGACTGGGTCCACGCTTCCCTCCTTCTCGGAAAGCACCTAGGCAGGTAGACGGGGACGGCATGGAGATCTCAAAGCTCGGGGGCTGTTGCAAGTGTTTCTGGGCCTTGGGAAGCTCAAGGAAACACAGTTTAGGCATCAACTAAGACCCTGCACCTTGTCCCGGGCTTCGATGAACGGGGCCTGCTGTGCCTGGAACTGCCGCTTTAGCTTTTGCACTTCCTTCTCGTACTCCTCAAGACAAATGACGGGAGATCTGTCTTCCCAGTCTGACATGGATGTGACGTTGCAACACGCAGTTCATTTTCGGCCTTCTGAACTGCCAGCATCTCGTCATCTAGCCTTTTCAGCCTCGCTTGCACAATTCAGCCAGCTCCATCCTACTGCCTGGAGGATGATATCAGGCGGCTGTTTTTTCCGCCAAGAATCTCGAGAACAATCGGCGGGCTGTCGGCTTCTGCAGGTGCGTTGGCATTCGCCTCTCGTGGGGAAGCAAAGAAAATCCCTTAGCTCCTACTTCCTTGAAAGCCTGCACCTCACTATCGACCTAGCACGTCTTTGTCGCCAGAAGATGGGGTCTAAGGCCTAAGGAGTAGCCCAAAGAATCGCAGGTTTGAGGGTTTGCCACTGCTTGCCACTGCCAACTCCTTCTGTCTTCCGCTCGCTGCAGTTGTGGGATTTAGGATGTGACATACTGCGCTGCTTGTCGGTATTTTGGACAGTTCCTGGAGAGGAACTGCTTGTGTCGAGGCGATGTTGATGATGACGACGATGTTGACGATCCTAGTGACGATGACGCTGCGAAGGCGGTGGTGACCATGACGGTCCTGATCAATTTAGGTAGCAAGTTGCCGAGGTGAGGATGACAAAGAAAGTACTGGCGATGGTAATACTGCTAATCATAGCCGTCAGGAAGATGATTATGATAATGATGACGACGATGACGACGACAGGTGAACCTGCTTGCCGGAGAGATGGGGACTTCTAAAGAGCATCAGCTATTGGCCACGGCATCAAACTTGCGGGCTGCTACAAAGCTTCAAACCAGGATGTTGCTTTGCTTTGGAAACATCGCAGCAAAGTGTGGTTCTTGGCGGCAGCGCCCTAAACCTGCATTTGACTCCTAACTCGCCATGTTTCCAGAGCAGCGCCAGCCACTGCCGCTAGTGACTGGTGACCGATTTGATTCAGTGGATGGGAACAACTTGGCCGTGCATTGGAGAAGCATAGCTCGTTCTTCGTTCTTTCCCTTCCAGTCCAAATCCAAAGCTCTTCGGCCAGATCTGAGGCTGCTGGGTGAGGATAGGCGGAGCCGCTGATTTTGGGCTTGCTTGCATCGGCCTGTCCAATCTCGCGACAAGTGGCGACCTGTAACTGTTCGCCGCGGTTCTACAGAATGGAGCGTGCACTTTCGAGCTCGTTCCAAGATCACTACGCTGGCTTTAACAGGAGGTTGCGGGTAGAGGCTGTTACCAGGCACCGAAACTAAACTCGTGAAGCCGGTGGCTGACTGAAAACGTTCAGCGGATTTTCCAGAGGCCCGTCAAGAAATTGTCCAGACTTTCCTGGCATAAGCCGATTTCTTTTCGGGAGGTATTCTGCTTGCCAAAGGGCGGAGATCTAATCACGTCTCAGCTACTCCTCGCTATTCTGATGCACCAGCAGCAGTTGCCTGACTTTCATGGCTGATGGTTAATAGCTCAGCGACCAATGTGCTGCTACCCACGGCCATGCCATGCCTCCGTAGTCGACATGGCGGGCAATGAGGCAGCACAAAGTTAATAAACAGCCAGGTTGCGTCAGGAGTGGGGCTGATGGTCCTCATGGCTGCTCATGCATCGTTTCTTCAGATAATTAACATCGAGCTCCCCAGCGTGTGTACAGCAAATAAGCTCTTGGACTGGACCAAAAATGGCTGCTTCATGAGGCCAAATGGATGCGATCTGCTCATGTTAAAGATCATTACGAGTAGTCAGAGAAGGTCATTGACTTATGACCAGCCGCCGAACGCAACCGCATTTTCAATTTGCCAAGCCATCAACTCAGTCCGTGATGAGCCAGCCAGTGGTCATGTGCCTGGCACCATAGCACGCTGGTTGGGAAGCGACACCGGCATTTTGCTCTAGTGCACCTGCACGAATTGAAAAACTCGCGTGGCGATGGAGGACTGATCAGGGTTCCTGGCGAGTGGTCAGCAGACTGATCACAATCAGAGGTGCATCTCCCCCGCTCCAAGCTGTGAACATCTATGTTACATGCGATGCAAAAGAGTCCGACACAATATGCCGAGGACTCTTGTCCGGATGCCACTGCAGCCGAATGGACTTGAGTACCTGGGACAAGCGGACAAGCGGTGGGAAAAGAAGCAGAATCAGCCCATCAGCGCCAGAGCCGCCTTCTTTTGTTTGGAGAATGGCTGCTCCAAGAGCGCTGCCATGGCTTTGGCCACCTCAGCATGTCTCAACAAAACGCAAAAGTCATACTGGCAGACGTGGCGGTCGTCTGGTCGATTTCGTGCCTCCGCCTCACCAGCCGCAACTTCTCTGTCCTCCTGCGAAGCGTCGGCACCTGGTGAATTTCTTTTGGAGTGCTCAAAGGCGCTGATCCCCGCCCAGACTAAGTTTTTGGCTGGCCGTCGACGGACTGGGTCTGTGGTAGGCGACAGTGTCAGCAAAAACTGTCTAAGTTCTCAAATCTGCTGCCTGGGCGGTTCTGGTGGTAGTTGCACAGGCGGTTGAATGGTGGGAGGCTGTGGGTCCTGCACTGGAACTGCTTGCACAAGCTGGTCAGCATTTCGCCAAAAAAGAACGGCAGGTCACCTCTCCTCGGCAGCCTCAACCTTTGGAGGCTCGTTTTTTGCTGCTTCATCGGCTTCGTCGACTTCAACCCGAGGCATGCGCGGTGGAGCCTCGTAGTCATGACAGGAGCAAAGCAGGTAAGCCCATCGTGACATGGGACTGGCTAAGAAGCAAAACTCATAAAAGCACCGTCTGCTAAGCAGTTTCGCGTTGTCAAGCAGTCAGCTACACACCCGCAGATCCACGCGCGACAAGAACCAGAGCCATGAGCTGCAGCTGCACGCAGGCACACATATGGCACACATATGACACCTATCCTCTTCGTGACCCTCGGCATCCAAACCCGCGCTGGCCAGTCGAGGCCCGCTCGAAGCGCTCGTTTGGACGAAGCTTCTTCTTCTTGGACTCGCCTGGAGTCGACGGCCGTGCCCTCTTTTTGTAGCAACATCTGCTTGGGACCTGCAGGATTTGGTCGTTGTCGAGCTGGTGGGAAGCTGCGCCAGACTGCCTTTCGGCAAGAAACACGAATTCTGAGGAAACGGACACGGGCTCAAAACGAGGCCTCTTTCGACAAAGGCTGGCACACCCGGACTTCGGACTCTCCCACGGCCAAGAAACCCTGTCGAAGTAACCAAAGCAGTGCAAAACTGACACATATCAGGAGAAACGCATGTACAGTAAATTTCGCATCGAAAGCCACTGGCCCCTTCACACAGTGCCTGCGACGCGGCAACCATGACAGCCTGCAAAAGTCTTGAAGAATGTCCATCTGCCTATACGATCTATACGACGCAGCTGCAAAACGTGGTCGTCACCTCCGCCGCTTTGGGATTTGCGAATCGTATGCTGACCTTGAGCCAGGACCATGCTGGCCATTTATCGCGTGAGAACACGTGAGAAAATAGACTCGCCAGCCAAGCGGCGATTGGTCTCTTTTCACCTGTTGGAACACCTTCAGGATTGTTTACGGCTTGGCGCTACTTCATTCACGCAGTTCTGCTTTGGCTGCGTTTCATGCTGAGACCACCACGGACATCTAACACCGGCCCGAATCGTCGCATGATCTGAGCAGGATGCTTGTCGACGATGTGTCGGTCTGAGATGGTCTGAGAGAATGACTGGTTGGATAGCGACCTTCACTTTGGAAGCCCAGGCGGAGTCGTTTGCCCCGGGCAGCACCTTCGTTTGCTTCAGCAACATGTTTACTGCCATCTCACTCGTACAAAGGAGAAGTGCCACAACCCAGGCTCACGACGCTTCTCCCGAATGGATTCGCTCCGGATTAGCATAGTTGTCAACGTACGAAGTCATCGCATCAATTCGTCTGCAATGCTGCCCTGCCTGTTCGGCATCTGCGATTTCGATGAGGCAGTCCGACCGAGCAGAGTCTCCACCTCTGGCAATCGCCGCCTGTGACATGGTACGTGTGGAAGCCACGATCGGCCTTTCAAGAAGCAAGCCTTGGCCACGACAGCTGCCGCGCGCGCTGCCGCCAGTGCGGCTGACCCTGACAGTAGTGCTTACTGCCGACAGCTCGCCCTCACTGAAGTTCGAGCTGTGCCTTTTCTTGCGCCTTTGCCGGACATTGCCCTCTTGGATCATTTGATCAGATGTCGCCTATGACTATGGCACTGCCACAATTCTCATCCTAAACCTAGACTCCTAGACACGCTGTCTAAGGCTCTTCCTGACTGGTTGGAGCAATCAGATGTGGTTCACTATTTTCAAGTTACTTGAGCTGAAGAGATCCGCGGGCTCGAGGTATTGACAAAGCCTTTCAGCTGTCGGATGCTGGGAGCATTGGCACTGGAAGCTGTTGGAGCCTTCAAGGGCTGAGCCATCTTTTCCTGAAGCGGAAAGCAACGGACCAGGCTCAAGCATCTCACAATCTCTTGCGCTATGAACATCTAAGAACGTCTTTGAGGCTCTAGACTCTTGTCAGCAAGACTGCTGGACTGATGCTCGGCCACTTAGTCCAAAGAGTTAAATGCCACACCTCGGGGGTCTGACAGCTCCTGCAGGCTCCAGCAGGAGTCTTGCCCCAAGTTTTAGCTATCCTGGCTTCCGGGCCGTCCGCCAGGGGCTAGGTGGCATGGCAGAAGATGTGTACTCCCGCCCAGTCTCTGTTCCGGAAAAGTAGGGGCAGGAAATCTAAACATATCAGCGCTAGGCTGCCAAATGCATGCTCTGAGCACGCTGTGTGAATCTACTAGAGCTGTTCCCCTCAGGAAGTGTTCAGCTCCACTCCACCCAGCACCTCAGCCCCAACAGTTACACAGTTTCCGAGATCGTTCGACTGAGCTCGGGTCGAGGTCGGGTTTATGCCTTCTTGTGGAAGACTTCCATTTCCTGCGCTCATAGAGGAAGTCAAGTAGAGGGCTGCATTCAGGACAAAATTAAAGTCCTTGGCAAGCTGAGTCATGGTGGTCAGCACGATGTCATCCTCTTTCGCGAAAGCCTTCGAGAGGAGTCCGAGAGCTCATTCGTGCGGCACAAAGCGGGCAAATGCAGGTCTGGCCTTCATTACTTTCACTGCCTGCAGTTTGAGATCTCTCAACTCGACGGCCCGAGCAACAGGCCAGAACCCAACTCTACTGCAGGTCTGATTCTGATGCCTTCTTCAAAGTTTGCACGAACTCATCAATCAGCTTCCATGCGCGTGTGGCATTGAGGCCGTTGTCCTGTGCCAGCACAGGCTGGCGATAACGTTGAAAGGGGAACTTCAAAGACTCTTCGTGGGGAAGTTGCAGAATCTCCTCCCAAAGATACTTCCGCTGTCCATGGATCATGTAGTCCAGGATCCAGCTATTCGTCGCCTGAACTATGCAATCCCCCCGCAGCAAAGGGCTTGTTGTGCCTGGTACTTGTGATCTTGCAAGAAGTCGGATTGCCTCTAGCTCCCGATTGGCATCCGCACCGGTCGGCGGGCAGGCCACTGTTGGGATGGCGTTCAAGTCCAAGTGCAGGACGTTCCTTCCGTTCCGTGTATCAGCACTTCACATAATGCGGCTGAACACAGCGCCTGCAGTTCTTGGACAGGTCCGAGGGTGTCAGGTAGAAGTCACCAGCGCCAGATAAAGCCGAGAAGGGTGAGCGTGACTTGTACCTTGGCGAAAGAGCACAGGCCGCGAACAGACCTAGTGCTGGGGAAAGCTCGGGACGCGGCTTCACGACCTGCTTGAAAAGTGCATTTCCTAGGCCGCTCTTCTTTTCCTTAGGACGATACAGTAACTGTCCTAAAGATCGAAGTACAACAACCTCTGAGGCTTGTGCAAACGGATCCCCCCTTTCGTCCAAGCCCACGGGAAAACACCTCTCATGTGCGAATTTGCAACAGCCACAGGTTCCGAGCGTGCTGCCGACCCGCCAGCCTTCCACTTGCAGGTAGTGTCAGGTCAATCTGCCCGTGCTTCCTTCGCTTGCGATGCGTGGTCGGTTTAGCGAAGTATGGAAACTCTAGAATCTAGAACATGAGTGACGCAGAATGTGTTTTCCGCGCTGCTTTTCCTGGTCATCGCCACTGTCCAGGCAAAATCCTGGAAGACTTCAAAGAGCTGGCTGTTGTATCTCTGAATCTCCTGCATGTGCGTTCTCGAAGCGGAAAACGCAGAAAGCGCAGAGCTGCGCGGCTGCACCGAGCTTTCAGTCCTTCTTTATCCTCGACGGCAGTGGAGGAAGGCGAGGACATCCCTGGCAACTTGATGCTGGAAGAACGGCACTCATGCATGCAGGGGGCTGCTGCCTCCGAAGGTAGGTTCTTCTTTCTTGGAATCCGCTCCTTCGGAATGCTGGGCGGCAGCCTCAAAACATCCGAAGACATCCGACAACCGCTTACGTTCCCCCACAAACTCGGAACCGAGCCTTCGTCGAAAAAAGATCCAGCCCAACCTGCTCGCGTAGAGTTGCGCTCCATGCATCTGCAGCGCACTTGGGCTCCGACACAGAGACGAGCTTCACGGTGAGGTGCGTCCGTCGGTCGCCCTTGAGCATCTTGGGAGCCTGAGACGTCAGATTTCTTGACCCGCGCCACAGTGGCACAATCGCAATGGCTCTCGCCTCCTCGGCCAGATACTCGTGCAGAACTCCACTGCAGAGGAGCCTGCGACTGCACCGTGCGGAGGAGCATCTCCAATCTGAAGAGTCCCGATTGTTGCTCATCTGCCTACATGTCCGGTACCGGTAACACCCAGAGAAGCACGTAGCCTGTTTCCGTCCCATCAGATTCATTTCCTGAAGACCTTATTCGCTCGCCGTTAGTTCTGTAATGCCATGCTTGTCGGTTCTCACCCTCTGCACGCGAGCGAGTGTCTGGCATAGTGGCATAGCCCTTAAACAGCCATGCGCAGCTGCATGTTCAGCTTGGGCAACCCGACTGGTTGGGAAAACATCTGTGTAGTGTTGCTTTGGAATTTGGCACCAGACTTTAAGACGCTGAGTTAGCACCGCCCTTCCAAGACATGAAACAGCATGGCGAATCTAGTCTGGATTCATCTCAGGCCGGTTTCCTGGAAAGCACGAGGTTGGCCGGCTCAGCCTGCTCCAGGCTGAGGGGAGCAACGTTTGCATCACTGACACTTGGCACTGTGTCAGCTTTCTTGCTGCCTCGAAGAGATGTGTACACAGATTCGCCAAGTTCCTCACCAGGCAGAGACGAGTCACACGACGGTCCCAGACATGGGGCTCCCTTCTGCCTTGTCGAGCCGTCCCGCGCAATGTGTCCTTCCTTGCGGCGGTTGCCCAGACTTCACAAGCTTCAGGAATTGACGCGATCAAAGCTGGGTTGCCAACTCTGTACAGAAGCTCTAAGGTGAACCGCGTGTGAAAGGCTACCTGCTTCTGTCATGAACAGCACTGCAAGCGGACAAAATGGACGGTCCGTCTAAGCACTTATCGCCGAGACGCTTGGGTCTTCAGCTCAGCGGTTTTGCTTTGAAAGAACGGCAGCTCGAACCTGCAGCCGAAGCTTACCCGACCGGACGCTTTCAGGCTGCTGCTGTTACCAGTAACATACTGAGACACGTGCACAGGCGCCAGACACCGAGTGATGTCTTCAAGAGTTCTGCCCAAGGTGCCTTCCTGGTGTTGCAACTCCACAACCCACTGTAACCCACTCTCACAGGAACAGATTTCTCTCTTGGCTCAGCTCCTCCTTGAGCTCCAGCATTCTCTCGTACTCGTGCAGTGCCTGTGGCCCGCAGGTGGGGACTTGCACGTTGGATCTCGTCACTGCTCGGCGTCCGGCCCTCAGAAGAATTGTTGGAGAAAGCGTGAATTCACCAGCCTGGTTCCATGAACAGAGCTGTTGTGAACTCAGACTTCTTCCGAGAGACTGAAGATATCTGAAGATCCCGAGGCTGCAGCCAAGCTCGACAGATCTGACGTGATGAGCCGTTGGATCTTGGTCCAAGACGGACGCACACAACGGCCCAAGCGCAGGCAAGCGCAGGCAGAGCGGCTACTGATGGCCTTCGTGAATGGCTTGTCCAGGAAAATCACTTGCCCGAGCAGGTCGAAGCCTCGCCTGGAAATCCGCCCCGGAAGCGCTCTGCACTGTTCCCTTGCAGGCTTCCTGCCTCCCTGCTCGACCACTCATTTGCCGGTACATCAGTCCAGTCAGCTCCTGCAGATCGGTACCCGTCCAAACGCGATCGAGCAACGGCCTCCCCTCATGACATGCTTGCCAAGCAGGCAGCAGTACATTGGGGAATCTCTTCACCCCGTCAAGAACCCCGGTGATGCTACGTCGCAGAGGCAGCGCACTGCATTTTCGTGTGCCATGCTAGCACTGCGTCAGCTGACTTCGATGAGCGCTCGTCCAGCGATCTTGCCCTCGTTGAGAAGCTTGTAGGCCTCTGATGCCTGGGCCGGGGCTTCCGTGGAAAAATGCCAAGAAGGCCGGGAAGACGGCATACGGGCCTGGTCCAGTGAGAAGCGCCGGGTGACCGCTGACTTCAAATTTACGCCACCTTTCGCTGCAATTTCCAGGAGCTCGGGCATGTCTTTGGAAGCTCGGGCACCTTGAAAAGCTGTCGGTCACGGAAGACATGCAGAAATGTTTAAAGCCTGGTTCTCAGCTTGGGGATGCACCGTATGAGCCCACCAAGCTGATCCGACGCCGAACCACATGCGTGATTGGGACTTCGGCTCGAGCTTTCGGCGATGCAATGCCCACATAACAGGCGCGGCCACCGTCTCGCACCGCCATGATGGCCTCTCGCAACATTGCAAGGTAAGCAAGCGCTGGAAAAGCACAGTTGTATCTGCACGAGCCTGCTCGAAGGTAGCTTTAGATCCAATCACTTCAATGCACACATCGGCTCTGTGTCCATCAGTGAGCTCACCAATTCGTTCAATCACGTTCTCCTTCAGCATGTGAGATTAACTTGCCGGTGCATGCAATGTGGGTGAATGTAAGGAGCGTTTTGAACATCTAGCCAGATTTGCCCAAGCAAATCGAGTCAACGGAGCACCTTTATTGCACAGAGAAGTGAGCCGGCTACATCCAAATCGCCCACCACCGTTACCAGTTGAGCTAAGCAAACTTAAATCATATCGAAATCAACAAACCAATTCAATGAACTGCAGAAATGAGCAACAAAGCTCGTAGCAGTCGTAGTCGTAGCAGTCGACACAAAACAAGTAGTAGTGTCAGCAGTAGCAGACATGACGTGCAAAAATATGCTCTTGCTACGCAGGAGCATGCTGCGCACCTAACAAGCTTTCATGGTCGCTTTGGTTGGACAAACCTAAAGCGAATTCATGTGGCATTTTCCTTCTTGTGTGTTAGAGAATTCGTCTGGCTCTTCTTCTTCTGTCGGAGAAGACGTTTCAAATTGTATCCTGTATTTCATTTTCTGAAGTGAATTCGCGCGGCTTCTTGTGTGTCAGAGAAGAGAATTTTTCATTAGATTTCATTTGAGTTACTGTGTTTTTTCTTTGGATTCTCTTCGATTCTTCACACCTCTAAAGTGAATTCGGCTGGCTTTCTCTTAAACCCCCTGAAGCAAATAAGCCTTCTAAGGACAGTGCAAGTCGATTTTCAAACATCACTTTGTGTCTCCGTGTCTCGCCAAGGACTCAGTAGCAGTAGCAGTAGCATCTGTGACTGTTGCTCCTGTTTTTGTTGTTGCTGTTGCTGCGCTTGTTGTTGTTATTGCTATTGTCGCTTGCTGCTGTTGCTGCCGTTGCTGCTGTTGTTGTTGCTGCTATTATTCTTAGTGTTGCTGATGCTGTGGTTGCGGCTGCGTCTGCGGCTGCTGTTGCTGTTGCTGCTGCTGTCAGCATTGTGGTTTTCGTGCGGCTTCACTTGTGTGGCTTCGTTGTCTGTGCTGCAAGGTGTCTGCATCTTCGAGGACCACGGAAAAAGGAACACACACGGCATAATGCAGAGTTGAGAGGCGAGACAGCCGGGAAGTCGATAGGACGAGACACCAGGCAGGACAACCACAGCCGAGTTGAGGCCAGCAAGCCGGGCAGATCCAGCGTCTTGTTGATGGTGACTCAACGTTTGATGGTAATTTAGCTTGTCAATTGATATGCTGTCCTGCAGATGTAGCAGCAGACCGTGACAAGATCAAGGAAAAAAAACAGCACAGCGCGGTGCACAGGAGGGAGAGTACAGTCGACAGGAAAGGTTCCAAGTGAGGCTTTCGTGCGATGACTCCTCCGAGGTCATGGTGTCTCAGCTTGCTGTTCTCATGCTGCGCAAACAATCGTACTGTCATGTACTGTCTGTCCGTGCGCACAGAAGAGAGGTCCTGGAGTGCATTGATGCAGTGATCTGCACCCAAGCTTCTTGCCAGGCTCAGCGCCTCTTCGCTGATGTCGACCTCGGTGGTACAACTCGGGGGAGGCTCTTGCAGCAGCTTGTTCGAGGTACCCATTCAAGACTTGGCTCTAAGTCATCCCAAGACTTTCCTCAATTCCTTTATCTTCAGGCAGGAACAGGTACGCATCTGCCCTCTGCAGGCCACAAAGTGGGAATTCGAAAAGACGCAAACAACAGGTACCAGGAAGACTTAGCAGGTAGGATGGACCAAGCACCATAAACGATCCGAAACGTCGACTTCGCTTGCCACGGCGCTGCGGCAGGCTTGAAGGGTCATCGATATCGCGGATATGTTGTACGTGTTGCATACAATTACCACATGGGTGGCACACCCGGAAACATGCGTGATCGACAAGTACTGTACCCCAAGAGGTCTTAATGCTGCAGAAGTGCCGCTATCACGGGTGACGCGCCGAGATGCTTCGCCAACTGCACGATGCCCTGCCCAACACCACCCGCACCAACGATGACAGTTGATTGGCCACTGCGTAGCTCGGCGGCATTGCGGATGGCACCGAGGGCCGTAAAAAAAGCGCAGCCCAGCAAAGCGGATTCGGAAAACGCTTTCTCTGCTAGGACAGGGGGTAGCAAGAATGCGGCAGTCTGTGGAACGACGGCATATTCAGCCAAGCCTGCAAAAGAATACATGGCCACAGGACTGCCTTCTTGGTACAGGCGGGTGCTTCCATCAAACAGCTGTCCCTTGAGCCTGTTCAAGGCAAAGAATGGTGCACAGGTATCCTCCTCCCCACGCTTGCAGTGATAGCAGGAGCCGCAGGGCATGATGAAAGTACAAGCGACTTGACCGCCAAGAGGCAGTCTTGTCTTGTCAACGCCACTGCCGTGTTGAAGGATTGTTCCACTGATCTCGTGTCCAAAAACTGCCGGAGCAGGGAAGGGCACCTCCCCTTTGATACAGTGGAGGTCTGTGTGGCAGACCCCACAGGCACGAACCTTAACCAACACCTCTCCGTCCTTCGGCGAAGGAGTGCCTAAGTTTTCCAGTCTCATTTTCCCAGGGTCTGGATCGCCCCTCCAGACCACGGCACGCATATGCGACGGGATGGAATGCGTCTGGCTGAATGCACGCACATGGCGCCGAACCACTGTTGAGTAACGGCGCATCCTGTTGTCGACGAGCGTGAAGTAATCCTGTTTTGCCCATTTTACTCCTCCCCCATAATCAAACCGTATACACTCACCCGAATGTACGCCCAGTTCAAGCATGCTTATCAATGGAACATGTCTGAGCCAAAGAGGTGCTGATGCTGAACCGGACAAGTCAACCTTAAGTGCCACTCCAAACCTTCACAGCAATTTGGCAAACCAGTCCAGAGAGTCTCCACAGAAGATCGTCGATCGGCACCTGCCGTAATATGCATAGTGGGATAACCCTAACCGTTCAAACGGGCCCAGGGAACGGCATGTTGATGCCGAGCGCCAAAGTGCCGGTGGCAAACACAACTCGCAAGTACCTGCCACAGTCCGGGCAAGGAGCTGTGCACGGTGTGCACGTCTCAGCGCTGAGGACAGAGCCCACGACGGAAAAGAATTTCCACAGCATCTCTATAGCCCTTCCTTAGCGGTTGGGCAGGGTCTCTCCTAACGCTTTCCAGGCGAAGGGCCCAGACTTCAGGCCCTCGTGATGGATACCGAGTCCTCTCCTGTTCAAAGCACGGCAAGGCGCCAGAAACTACAACAAAAACTCAGGACTTGCAAACCCTCAGAAACTCCAAGAGCACCAAGTTTCTGTGCAAGGAGTGCTGGTCACAGGTCGCGTGGTACAGCAACAGCACTACTTAAGACAACATTGGATTAAGAAAATGAGGCTCTGGATTTTGCGATTGATAGGGTTCTACATAAAATACCAAGCACTGTTAAAACAAGAAAGCCAGGGTACCCTCGTCCGCGAGTCTCATTTTCTTACTTCGCCCTGTCATACTAGTGCGCGTAAACTTGGCCTGTGCTGTATGAGGGGTTCCTTACATCAGGGGCCTTTGCTAACATCCTAGCCCTAGTACTTGGGGTGTCCTAGGCACTTCGTGCCTTGACCATGCTGAAGTTTCCCCTCCAAGGCTTCCAAGCACGGCTTTCAGGGATCGTAGGCATCCTCGTGGTCTTTAGTTGGGTTCTGGAACGAAGGAGAATAAGAAAATGCCAGAGTCTCGTTTTCTTATTTAGGTGGCTTCTGGAACGAAGGAGAATAAGAAAATGTCAGAGTCTCGTTTTCTTATTTAGGTGGGTTCTGGAACGGGCCCTGGACATAGCTAAGAAAACGGCCTTAAGAAAACCAGACTACCCTGACCCATCCCAGATTAAATATTCCCATAAAACCAGCCGCTGTCAAAATAAGAAAACCAGACCACCCTCGTCCCAGAAAGTATTTTCTTATACAGCGCTCCCGCTGTACACCTTCAACCTAAACTAGAGAACGAGAGTCCCGAAGCCGTTTAGAGCAGCGATGCAACACAGAACCTTACCTCTCTCATCTCATATCATCTCATCTCATCGTCTAAAAGCCCTCCATAAATCCTTCTACAAACCCTCGACGCCACATGTACTTCCGAGAATCAGGACAACGAACAACGGTTGACATGCTTCCCCCAAGACAAGTATTAGCGGGATTGAGGAGCACGGCCAACAGGGTTCCACGAAGTACTGAGAACCACCCCACCCCGGGCACCCCATGTAAAACACCGGCAGCACAGAGAGAGCCATCATTTTCCGGTCAACGTGAGACCAATCAAGTGGACCGGCAGAACAGAGAGGGCTCTCATTGCCCGCCCCATCTGAGATCTATAAAGTGGAATCTGCACTGGATCGCACGTACCGGAGGATGCGGACACACCGGCAGCACAGAGAGAGTTGTCATTTCTCAGCCAATATGAGACCAATACATGCCAGCAGCAGCGAGACGGCTGTCAATTCCGAACACGAATTGTCATGGCCCGACAAGTGCAGCACCATTTGACCGAATGCGGTGGCATCAGGAACGGGTTGCCAAATCCGAGGACGAACCACGGCGCAGCCGCTAGCCCTGCCCCATGCATTAAAAGATCTTACATTGCATCGAGATAAGAGGCAGAGGTAACTTCTCGGAAATCCAAGCACCTCACACAAACCTAAGGGCCATCCTCTCGAACACCTCAAGCCGTAACCCCAGATCATCGTCACCTCCAGCACCAGCGCCTTGGGGAACACGGGAAGTTGCAAACGCTGTAGACAACCTTTTAGGCCATGCATTGATCCGTGATGGTGATGGTGGTGAAGCAGTGATGGGTAGCAAACCCATCACACGAAAGAACAAGAGCACGGTGGCACCTAGGCCAGGGGCCTCCCAAGCACCCTTCTATTCGAATCTGACCCTGAAATACCCTACGCTAAAACCCCAAAACCTCCAAACCCCGAACTTCTATCCTCTATAATTCAAGCTCTATCACGGGAACTGAGGTCCTGAGACCCTCGACCATCCAATTCTCAGCGCCGCCCTTCTTCTTGGCGTCGTTGATTACTTCGTCGATGTCCTGTGTTGCAGGCTCTGTTGAAAGTGATGCTCACTCCCTGCACTGTTCAGCACTTAGAAACCCAGTACTTTGCAGCTTGCGCAATCCTCCTGCCAAACGCCGAGGGCTCGTGCCGAGTGAAAGGTGAACTGCAGGCGGTTGAGCACGGGGGCACAAACGTCGAAACGTGTCAGCACTGCTGCAAGCCGTCTGGTCTGGATGGCTATCTCTACAAGCAGGGCGCCTCTGGGTCGATTTCTTCAGAGATGTCCTTGATTGACACAATTCATGTGCCGTATTGCATCATGCCATGCACAAAGATGCTTGGGATCAGCGTCAAGACTGCACACACAACTGCCAGAGGAGTCCTTCGGCTCTTTTGGTTCTTGCAGCATGAGGTCCTGCAATTGTCTCAGTGAGCGTTCCAGCATCCGGGCCAGACAATCCCTTCGTCCTCTGATATGTCCACAGCTTCAGCCTTTCTTCCTCCGCGGCCTGCTTCGCTGACTTTGCTCGCGAGCCAGGAGCACTTGAGTGGTGTCGAACCTTCTATCTCGCCAGACTTTCGAGCAGCAGTTCCTTCTTGCTTCGCGCTAGCTCGCATCTTCTGAGCCTGGCATGCGGTCCGATGCGCTCCATCAGATCAGGTGTCTCGTCACAAAGCCTCATCGAATGCAGTTTTCTTCTGGTCATAATCTGCTTTTCGCCTCAGCCGCACTCCTAATGCCTGAGGCCTGGTTCCTTAATGTGTCAACTTCGCCATGTTGCTATGTTTTCCACCGGGTTATGCTGAACTTTAATTACATTCCTGTAGTCACCGTGGCTTCTGACAATTACCCATAGCGAATGAGTTTGACAGCAACCACGCTTGGAGTTGTGTGAAGCTGAAGACGCGCAGAGAAAGAGAGACAAAAAAAAAACATAAGAGAGAGAGAGAGAGAGAGAGTGAGAGAGAGAGAGAGAGAGACAGAGAGAGAAAGAGAGAGAGAGAGAGAGAGAGAGAGCCTGCTATGTAGGGTTGGTGGCTCTGCTGAGATTGTACCTTGGATCTTCATGCGTGGCATGGGTGCATGGTACATCCACAGATTTGATGTTGCATAAGCATGGAGACGTGGAACTAGATCAGGGCCACGCCACATGAAGCTACCCGATCTAGTGTGATTGGAACTTTGAAGCAGAACTTGGCCAGCGCCGCGTACCTGCACTGACATGGCAAGAAGCTAATCCCGGAGCCTCTGTCGAACAGATTGTCAGCTGATCATATTCGAAAGACATTCCGCTGTGGAGTGCCATCATGTTGCGCTTGGAATTGGCAAACTAGGCTTGGCTGTGCGGCAACGAACTATGATGCATCGGAAGCTGAATCAAAGAGTGGCTGCGGCGCCAAAACCCAGGAGATGCGGATGCAGGAGAGGCAGCCAAGAGACAAACAGCCTCTCCATTTTTCTTGCTGGACGATTGGTTGGGGCACTGCGCAACTGCCGCCGTGTGGTCTGAAAGGCGGAGCTGCCACGACCACCCAGCCCAGACGCAGTGAGTCAGTCATACTCGAAGGACACGTCCGTGTAAAACCTAACACACGCGCTGCAGGGTGTGAAGACATGTATGTCATGAGGCTTTGCCATGTGGACAGAGGTGCCCAGTCGGGAGTTGCCCACAAGCGCTTGCGAGGTTGAGGAAGGCTGGCCATCAATGCAAAAACCAAGTGAAGGCCCACCTGGGATACATCAGAATCCCTGACGAAGTCAAGAGATGAGTCATCTTGACCCGTAGAAAACATATTGCTGCAAACGAGCGAGTCGAATGCCTTCAGATGTTTCTTCACTTTGTGTTTGGTATCAGGGACCGTGCCACCATGGTGAGATCGGTGGCGGTCTTTCGCATGTCAGTGCTTGGTGGCACCGCGACCCTCGTTGAGAGTTGGTTGCCAAACCTCCTCCAAGCCCACCTCAGTACGGTGGGCCGAGTGGAAAATTGAAGGTCTAATCATTCTACTCGGTTGCACCAGCACCTCCGTCTTCTCCACTGCGGAGCTTCAAGGCTCGTTGTGGACAGATGGGAGATGGCACTTTACGTTGCGAAAAACATCCGGGTGCTCTGTTTTGGAAGGTACTGGCACTGGCCAGTGGCTGGGAAGTGTTTATCCTGATATCCCTCATGACTGCACTCGAGAGATGAGGCTGCTGTCGGAGTGGACAGGGACACTGTCGAAGGCATCAACCTCTGCTGTGCCGAGGAATCCACACAGCCCCGCGAATGTCATGGCAAGCAAGGAGTATACCGCCATCGATGCCGAGGCACTCATCGATTTGGGAGCGTATGGAGTTCAACATTTGGCGGATGCTGGTGCTGTGCTGGCATGGTCTACTCTCCCTTTGCCGAGGGTGTGCTCGTGCCCCTCCGAACCACCACGCCAGATTCGTGATCAAGGTGTTGTGAGGGTTCTGGACTCGCCTCTGATCCCTGTGAAGCCGTTTTGGTGAAAGCTCCAAAGGAAGCCCAGAGCCCTGGCGCGGAGGTTGCGATTGCCCGGCGGCCTCTGAACCTACACGGTTGCTTTCTGATGATCTTCAGCTTTCTGATCTTGGGGGCAGGGAGTGTGCCCGTCTCTGCAACCACGGTAGCAAGCTCTACATGCTCTCGTGCCAACGGAGGAAATTCTAAGATCCACCATGGAGCCCATCGCAGAACCCACTGCAGCCCCGCCCCCACCGTTTGGAGCTCATGTCCAAAACCCGAGGAGCCCCTCCTACGGTCTATTCGCAGAACCCAATCTGCCGATACACGGAAGGAGCTTGGATCCTGTCGGATGGTGTGCTTTGAAGGGCAAGTCCCACCAGCAACGGACCCGGTCGCCTCTGAATACGAATTCCCAGCCGAAGCAAAAAGGCTCTCGTCCAATTGCGATTCTGGGTAATATTGGCTGGGAGAACCACCCCAGACAGACGTAGCTAGGAAGGTATCCAAAAACATGGCTCCTCCATACACGGCCCACGGATTTGCAAGAACGCGCAAGTGGCCAAGCTGGCTGAGCCTCAGGCCTTGTGGGATTGGTTGAACGGATGGGACGGCAGAGGGGTAGGAGCTGTTGATAGTCTCCGGTTCAGCTTAAAGCCTGAGCAGATGAGGAAGTGGATCCTTAACCTGAAATGGTTCTCCTCCCCCACGACGAGGGCCGCATAGTCCTTGGGGCACCCGTCCGAATGGCTCGGAAGTCGGTACTGACCTTGCCCACCACCAGTCGCAACCGTCCTTTTGAAAGCCACCACTTGAGCTGGTGTTGAGTCCGAAGAAGGTGTCATGCCCTCTGCAGAGGCATGCTGTAGCCGCCGGCATAGGGAAGATGTGACCTGTCCAAGATGCCCCGGACTGACATGGACCCTGAAGCCAGTACAGGTTCCACCAGACCAGGGGCCTCCCGCCATAGCTCGTGTGGCCTGAAGTACGGCAGAAGCCGCCAAATGTCGCTTTGTCGTGTGATCTCTCGCACCGACAACCAGAGGGACTGCAAAGCCGTGTTCAAAATAAGCCCGAGCACAGCAAGCAAGAGAAATGTCCTGCAGGAAAAGCAGGTCCTCATGATTGACCCGGCGACGACGTCCAACTCACAAAGACAAGAGCTGGTGCGAGAACCCAGGGCTGTGCCTGCACCAGATCATACAGAGCTGCATTCATCGGCCACAGGAACAAACAGAAGCCAGCTGATGCAGCAGCAGTTCATATTTACAATATGGCCTTACTCAACCAACGGACAGTTTTTGCTGCATCCAAACTGAGAAAACACGAGCTCGGGTTCATTATGTCCCAGAACTTTGTCAGGTTTCGATGGCCTCGAGTCCGAGTTGGAGTGCAGCAAGCATTGCAGGTAAGGAAGCGAAGTGTGACGTGATTTGTGCCGCGGAGATGAAGAGCGTTACTGAGGAACGGGAGCCCATTTTATTGCGTGTAGCAGTGGTTTGCGTTAACCGACCTCGTACTGCAACCTAGAGTTAAGTAACAACCGGGTTGGCAGCACTGCAAGCGCACTGTGCACCAGCTCTGAAGAAGTGGAGATGCTCTGCACCACCTTAATTTAAAGCAGTCTGGAGAAGGAATGTGGAAAGTCTGTATAATTACACACGTGCTCGCACTCCACATTTCCACCTCTTCCCAGTTGGACCTGCAGGGTTTGCATTCCGCGCTTTTCTCTTGGATTCATATGTAATATTCTGATTGCTTGACTGTTTCTACGTTCTCCCAGTTGACCTGGCTTCCCAGGGTGTGACTTACATCTTCCATGCCTGCAGCCCTGCACTTCCTATGATGCTTCTTGTCCTCCCGAATCAGCATGCTGCGGGCTCCTGATAAGCACCAATGTGCAGACGTGCATCTAGACTCACATAGCGTGTTGAAGTCCCATCAGCTTGCACGGACATGCTGACACGCTTGCGTGGAATATCCAGACACGTCCACGTGCAAGCTTGTTGGTGGCTCTGCCTGTTTTCACGGGTTCAGACTTCAGAGGAAAGCTCGGGTTGCAGCATTGAAATTAGCAGGAATTGGCGGAATTGGCTAGTTCGGTGCTGTGGGCACGGTTCCACCTAAACAGGTGGCCACGTGCCAACATGGCGAAAGGAAGCCGGGCTCGATTCGAACACGCGAGCTTGCTTAGCTTCGGCCCAGACTTGTCATTGATCTTTCTGGTTCTGATCTTCGCCTCCTCATCACCCCAGTACCTCAAAAACATCGGCTTCACAGCAGTGGTGGCTGGGTGTAAACTAGCGCACTTGTTGTATTGGAGTTTCTCCAGCTCCTCAACGAGCTTCTTGAGCATTCGTTCGATCTCTTTCCTGGCTTTCCAGATGAAGCAGACTCCGATTCGCCCTCGTATGCATTCCGTCCTGGAGAAATTGAAGATGATCGCTGGCATGATATCTTTTTGGTCAAGATCCTTGCAGAGCTTGAAGAGGGTCGAAGCCTTTCAGAGCTTGCAGAGCAGCCACAGCTGTGTAAGAACCAAGAAAACAGCAGCACCGTAACACCCGTTCAATGTTCAATGCCTGCAGGTAGGAAGTTTCCTTCACCAACTTCGTGAGGTCCACCTAAACCCAGTGTCGCGGCAGCGAGCCGGCCGCCGTGGTGAAAGCCATGTGCCCGCTCGTGCCCGCTCGCCGCTCGCCTCGTCGGTCTCCGTCCGAGGTGGCGGCTTGAAGCCTGCACCCCACACGAGCAAGAGCGCTCAACGAGGAGCAAGGCTTCAAGCTCTGGCAGCTCTGGGCTCTCAGACTTTCAAGCCCTGCGGGCTGCTGCAGGGCCATGGTGAGCTTTGAGAAGCCCTGCAGCGCACCGTGCCAAATTGGAATGCTTCGATACACCAGTGCACCGGCCCCACCTCGGTGCCGAGTACCTGCCACAAGCTGTGCCGATGCTGACATTGTCTGACTGTTTCTGAGCGCATCTTGGTCGAGAACGTCTGTAAACACAGCATCCATTCTGAAACATACCGTTTTTCAGGCCAGATCATCGCCCACGAGCTAGAGCCCCACTGCATGCAAACCGCTGTGTTAGAAGTGTCTGTGTCTGTGTCATATCTGCTTGAAAGACGTGTGATAAGAGAAGAGCGGTTATGTTGTACCTTCACACTGTGCAGAAGTCATGCCAGGCCGACATCATCGTGAAGCAGCTGCAAGAACGCTTCCTGCGACTTCTAAGATTTGTGTCTATGTCGAAACGAACGTTCTGTGTTGCACTTGCTTGCATGTCAGGTGACCCGTCCTTCAACTCCCTTTCATACCCCCTCGCATCGATTTTCGTAGCAAACCTCAGAAGACATGCAGCTTTCCAACTTCATACGGCACTTACTTGCTGAGCATTCTGCGCTTGACCCGCAAAATATTTTGCCGGAGACAGCCTGCAAACCAAAAAACTTGCTGCTCCACAAGAGTTCGTTCTGTGCTGGCCTGTCCCACTTGTCGTTCACGCCGATAATTCTTTGGACCTCGGCTTTAAAAAAGAAAGTACCATTTGTACAACACATTGCCGAAGGTCTGCCACGGCGATACTACAGCAACGGCCTCTTGGTGTAGTTGCACCATCTCCTGTCGGAGTCCAGAATATGAAAGAGCGATGTGTTTTAGGTGGCAAAAAATGAGAGCCGAACCCTTGGTACGAGGCTCAGGTCGGACGAGATTCCGTTTCGGCGCAGCGAGCTCTCAACGAAGCAGCAGAAAGGATGCAGCGGCCTCTGTCAGGCAACGCGTTTTGAAGTCTGCAGCACCTCTCAGCGAGCCTCAGCTTTCCTCCGACCCAAACATATTTGTACAGATCCTCGGCTGTAAGACGACAGCAGGGAGTATCTCAGACTTGCGCACACATGTTGCTAATCGCTGCTGTGCTTCATTCCATCGCTCACGATGCTCCACAATGCTTACCTCGCACCGATAAATCTGTAGTCAAACGAGACAGGAGAGAGAGAGAGAGAGAGAGACAGAGAGACAGAGAGACAGAGAGACAGAGAGACAGAGAGACAGAGAGACAGAGAGACAGAGAGACAGAGAGACAGAGAGACAGAGAGACAGAGAGAGACAGAGAGAGACAGAGAGAGAGAGAGAGACAGAGAGAGAGAGAGACAGAGAGAGAGAGAGAGACAGAGAGAGAGAGAGAGAGAGAGAGAGAGAGAGTGAGAGAGGGAGAGGGAGCGAGAAACATTCAGAGAGAGACAGACAGAGAGAGAGAGAGAGACAGAGAGCGAGAAACAGACAGAGAGAGACAGGCAGAGAGAGACAGACACAGAGAGACAGAAGACAGAGAGAGACAGACGGACAGACATACAGACAGACAGAGAGCGAGAGAGGTGTGCGTGTGTGTGTGTGCGCGTGTGTTCCGGCAGTCTCGCAGTTGCTACTGCAGGCTGCGCGGTGCAGGTGTAGGGACGTCCTTGATGTCTGATCAAGAGAAGCCGAAGCGACGTAAATCGCACAATGCGATGCACGTTCTCAAGTCCCTGAAGCGAAACGGTCTCCTTGGAGGTCTTCTTCAGCTCATTTACCCGGCCTCAATTCGGACAATGACGGAAAACGGCTGCACACCACATCCAATAACTTCCGCCTTCATTCATATGATATACCTTCACTTGCAGCAGGTTAGGGGACAGGCTCAGCCAGTTGTGAAAGAAGCTCGGATCGGACACCGTTGCGCTGAGGGCGATGAAAGGGCATGGAATCAACTGCAGGGCATTCACGGCTCACCAGTGAACATTCGTGATGCTTGTTGTCCCAGACCGTGCATCGCGCACCTGCATGCAATGCTCCCACTGCTCTCCACCTTCTTGCTCCCCGATGCAGTGCACCTGCCAAGGATCCCGCTGTCATGCTGCTGCTGAAATATCTAGTGGTGCATCTTCGTCACCTCGTCGAAGACCACGTACCGCAGTCTAGCCACCCAGTCCTGGCCACCACCCAGCTTCGCTGAGCTTGCGTTGCTGCAATCCTGTCCTGGTTCTCCGCTGAAAGCAGCAGCATCTCGAGGATGTGCGGAATGGTGACGAGCACCTGCATGGGGATTGCGCACATCTCCCATTGTCAGCAGAATCTCGGTCCTGCAAGCAGGAAACCAGAAGTGCACCTGGCACTGCTTCCACTTGCCAGCCTCCGCGACACCTCCGGCCTACAGTTGAGAACGCTAAGATGATATCCAGTCAAGACTTGCAGCACTTCAGTTTCGGCCATAAGCCACGAGCTGTATTGAACTCCTTGAGAAAAACTCCCAACCTTGGCAGCAAGACGTCAGTAATCATGAGCTTGTGCAGGAGAAAGCTGACGCGCTCATTGACTAAGGCAAGTCACAGTTCATGCTTGGAGTGGGCCGGGAATATCTTACTTCCAAAGCGCGCGTAGATTTCTGCACTCACCTGCGAAAAGCTCCGGTTAGCCGCCGGTACTACTTGGCAGAAACTTCGCAGATAGTGTCCATGGCATCTCAAGCATACACACACCGGCACTTTCTGCCTGATTGACAAGCGCTTTCGATGGAGCCACATAAACAGCAACACCCTCGTGATCTTCTCTGAGGACCTGTGCTGGAGGTTCTCATTTCAGCGGTCCACCCCTGGCATCGCGTGATATCGGGCACCTGATCCATGACATAGTAGCCAATGAAGGTCTTGCCGCTGGCTGTGGGCGCAACGACCTCGTGGCTCCAGCGGTCGAAAGGCACCCACGGAGAACGATGAAACCATTCGTAACATATCGCGATGGCACCAGTTGCACCCGAGTAACCAAGGCTGACTCGTTGTCGTCCACGATGTCTAGCAAGTCCTGCGCAGAAACTTCCGGTGCTCGAAACGTCTGAGATGAACCCTTACTGGCACTTGCGCAGGTCCCTCTGCCACTTGTCCGGCTTGAAGTTGACACGCTCCTTTGGATCCTTCAGCGCAGGAACTTGCAGAAGCTTTGTCGGCTCCCTAGCACCGCATCCAAAACGGCCTTGGCTGTGCCAACGAGACGTGTCATCTGCGGGCCCATGTGCATCAACCTTTGACGAAGCGAAGTCAGGTTCTTGCATTCAGGCCACAAGCACTTAAGGTCCGACACTTCCCACGGACAACCCCTAGAACATAGCGGGGTAACTGAAATGCATACTCATCGCTGCCGACACCGGACCAGCAAAGCTCCACCTGTCAACGACCGACAGAATCATCGTTCTCGGCCCTGCAGTCTGTCAAAGCAAAAGTCGCGCACAGTTTGACCTGCCTCCTTCTTGACCTCGAAGGAATCGAAAGGATCCTCCTGCATGTACACAAGCTCATCAGCTCGGTGCGTTGAAGAGGTTGAGAACTAAGGGGGGTGCTGCAGGCAAAATCTTGAACCTCTGGTTTTCAGCGGCTCCACGGGCACAACTACGGATCGTCCTTGGTGTCCTTGGAATCCTTTTTTTCTTTTTTCTCCTTTGGCAATGTTCTGTCCAGGTGGAATCCGGCAATGCTGAGACACCCTCTCCTTTTCCTTCTTTTTATCCTGACACAGTAGCCGGCAACAGGAGGCTGACAAGAGCTAAGAGCTGAGCCGCCTTTTTGTCGTCTTTCTCCTTACCTTTCTTGTCCTGCCAGGATGCACTCGGAACGAGGTGTAAGTCTGATGCGACAGCGTCATGTAGCTCATGGAGAGAACCACACTGGCCACTGGCTACAGCCCGTCAAGGGCAAATGAAGTGTTCCTCGCAGCAGAACATTACGCCCACGTGTAGGGCGGAGCATGCACAATCGTTGAAAGGTTGTTCACTTGCGGGTTTCGGCGATTTGGCCCAAGCGAGCTAATCACTCTGCCTTCGGTGGGTCGAGGGTGGGGCCTGCAGCTGTGTTGCAAGGATAGCTTCATGTTCACGTTGGAAACAGGCTTCCCCGACCATTCGGCGAGTTCAGAGGTGACTTAGCGAAGGAACGTCGCATGGTCGCTGCCTCCATTTGCAATCATCCTCCAGATCATGCGCAATGTCTCTGTTCGAAATTTGTGGCACCGGCCGGAAGGGTAGATTTTGCGCAGTCTTCCCGCAGGCCCACAACCGAGAACTAACAGGGCATTGCTAACAGCAGATGTACGGCAAACCTTCAACTCTTGGCAAAAAAATCCTGGCAAAGCCGAGAACCCAAAGGAAATAAGTGGTTCGGAAAACTGGCTCCATAAAACCCACAACCCTGACAGGAGATGATGGGGCCAGCCCGATGTCCAACAGGAGTGCAAAGGTCGTAAAACAGAAATCTGCAAAGGGGTGCCACATCCAAAACTTTGGCGAAGGATGCTAAATGCCAAGTGCCAAAACCCAATTAATGTGCCCTTAGAACCAACAACTCCCTGCAAGCAAGTAAACACTATTGGGAGCTGTTGTGCTCTGCGCGCCGAAACCGGGCAGAGCGGGGACCGGGACCCTCAAACAATTACAAGGTTTCAAGCGGACTCAACATGTCACAAAAATATTTTCACATGATGGCTGGCAAAGGAAAACACGAAGTACTAAAAACGTAGCTGGTTCTAGGCAACGGCAAACGCCCCAACTTTAAAACGAATCATGGGCCAAGCCCTCACAAGGGTGACAAGCTCCCAACACCCAAACCCTAGCATGAGATAAAGGGAAACCAACCCAACCCTCCAACTGGATGCCCCATGTGCTGAAAGTGAAGAGCGGACATTTCCCGAAAGCATCGCGAAGGGTTCTTCCGTGTGGAACGCCGCAGCTGAGTACATAGATGACAGACATAGAATCAACTTACTTGACTCCATACTTTACTTCACTCTACACTTGATACTTGACTCTACACTTGATACTTACTTACTTACTTACTTGACCTCTATGACTGACTCTCTACACTTGACACTTGACTCTATGTGATACTTGACTCTACACTTGATACTTGACTCTATGTTATGCTTACGACTTACTTACTTACTTACTTCACTCTACTTACTTACTTCACTCTACTTACTTACTTACTTGACACTTGACACTGGACTCTATGTTATGCTATCTCTATACTTACTTATACTTACTTACTTACTTACTTACTTACTTACTTACTTGACTCTATGCCTCTATGACTTACTCTCTACATCTCGGTATCTAATTCTCTCGTTTAAAGCCAGGGGGTGGCACCGTTGTCGTCCATCGGGAATGCAACCCTTCCCAGGGATTCGCCTCCTCGGGCGTTCAAACGCGAGGTAAAGTTACACATTTTAGGGTTCCCGCGCAACCCTTCCCAGGGATTCGCTGCCTCGGGCGTTCAAACGCGAGGTAAAGTTACACATTTTAGGCGCCCGGGTGAACCCTTCACAGGGATTCGCCTCCTCGGGCGTTCAAACGCGCGGTAAAGTTACACATTTTGCGGTTCCCGTGCAACCCTTCACAGGGTTTGGAACTCTCGGGCGTTCAAACGCGAGGTAAAGTTACACATTTTAGGCGCGCGGGTGAACCTTTCACAGGGATTCGCCTCCTCGGGCGTTCAAACGCGAGGTAAAGTTACACATTTTTCGCGCGCCGCGCAACCCTTCACAGGGATTCGCCTCCTCGGGCGTTCAAACGCGTGGTAAAGTTACACATTTTTCGCGCGCCGCGCAACCCTTCACAGGGATTCGCCTCCTCGGGCGTTCAAACGCGAGGTAAAGTTACACATTTTTCGCGCGCCGCGCAACCCTTCACAGGGTTTGGGCGCAGCTCAACTGCATTTTGCAACCCCTCACAGGGATTGGCATGGTCGAATGCACGAACGCGAGGTAAAGTCGCATTTTTTTATGTGCATTGAAATGATTTTTGCAACCCTTCACAGGGATTGGCGTGGTCGAGTGTTCGAACGCGAGGTAAAGTTGCATTTTTTGATGTGCATTGAGCTGAATTGTGCAACCCTTCACAGGGATTGGCGTGGTGGAGTGTTAGAACGCGAAGTAAAGTTGCAATTTTTTGATGAGCATTGAGATGAATTTTGCAACCCCTCACAGGGATAGGCGTGGTCGAGTGTTCGAATGCGAGGTAAAGTTGCAATTTTTGATGAGCATTCAGATAAATTGGGCGAACCATCAACGGCAACTTCAAGTGCTCGCATTGGTACATTGGTGCGGCGGAAGCGTAGTGATTCCCAATGCCTCGGTTCATCTCCTGGCCGCGACATCCTGTGAGCAGATAAAGGTTCATCGAGACGCAGGAGCTCCTCGATTGCTTGGCGGGTTAAATACTTCGCGGCATCTGGCGGGTTTCCTAGTGAAGTGGGGTGTTTCACTTCGGAACGGTGTCTTCCCAAATCCCTAATGGCTGCACTGCCTTCCGCTGCTGGACTCCCGGCGGCACGAGTCGCGCAGCGGCTCAGCGAGGTGGACCCGTTTGTGGTATAGGATAGATCTTAAATCCCCAATCATCCTTTGAGAGACCCGTGTTGTGACTGCCGCTTGGGAATGTTTGCCAGATGCCGCCAGGTTTCTTCTTCTGAGATAGTATACCTTGGGTTGATACACAGGGTGTCACCGAAGCCTGGGGCTCTCGATGAATGTCTGCAGCTAGAATCAATCTTTCTAGAGGAGGCTCTGGACCACCGTGATCCCTGCATTAGTCCTACTAGGCCCTCGTGGATTATCCGGTGTGGATAAACACGAAATAAGGACCCCTAAGCCCGTGGCGTTCCCCTGGAGTCTGTTGGGTCGGCTAAGAAACATACGCTGGCCTCTTGTGGTTTGAGATGAAGAGCGAAACCCTAATTCCCTGCTACTTTCAGAGACCAGTGTTGCGACTTCCGTTTGGGGATGTTCGTCAGCTGCCGCTATGTTTCTTCTTCCATGATACTATACCTTGGGTTGGTATAATGCATGCTATGGAGGCTCGGGGCTCCCGATGAACCTTTGCAACTACAATCAGCAGTTTTCATGAGGCTCCGGACCGCCGTAATCCCTGGGATGACCTCTCCCGGCACCTCCTCAGGCCGCGCGGCCCTTGACTCCCCGGTGAGCCGTGCGGGCCGCGAATTCTTCGCTCTGGCTAGGTTGCACCGTTGCTTGCTTGCTTCGACGCTGTCTTGCGAAAGAGCGAGCAAGCAACGTGGCGGCCTACTCTCACTGTAACTCTATGACTTTATGACTTATGACTCATGGACTCCATGACTCTTGACTGTATGTGCCTCTCGAGGTCCAGGTCGTGCTATGAGCCCTCACGCTATGGGGATCTCGATTAAGCGTTCCCACACATAGAGCATAGAGTGAACTACATCGAGTCAAGTGCATGGTACATAGATGACTCCATGACTCTGCGAGTTGATCTCACTATGACTCTATGACGCTATCTCACTGTAACTCTATGACTTTATGACTCATGACTCATAGACTCCATGACTCTTGACTGTATCTGCATCTCGAGGTCCAGGTCGGGCTATGAGCCCCCACGCTACGGGGCTCTCGATTAAGCGTTCCCACACATAGAGCATAGAGTGAACTACATCGAGTCAAGTGCATGGTACATAGATGACTCCATGACTCGTGACTTGATCTCACTATGACTCTACGACGCTATCTCACTGTAACTCTATGACTTTATGACTCATGACTCATGGACTCCATGACTCTTGACTGTATGTGCCTCTCGAGGTCCAGGTCGGGCTATGAGCCCTCACGCTATGGGGATCTCGATTAAGCGTTCCCACACATAGAGCATAGAGTGAACTACATCGAGTCAAGTGCATGGTACATAGATGACTCCATGACTCGTGGCTTGATCTCACTATGACTCTATGACGCTATCTCACTGTAACTCTATGACTTTATGACTCATGACTCATGGACTCCATGACTCTTGACTGTATGTGCATCTCGAGGTCCAGGTCGGGCTATGAGCCCCCACGCTATGGGGATCTCGATTAAGCGTTCCCACACATAGAGCATAGAGTGAACTACATCGAGTCAAGTGCATGGTACATAGATGACTCCATGACTCGTGACTTGATCTCACTATGACTCTATGACGCTATCTCACTGTAACTCTATGACTTTATGACTCATGACTCATGGACTCCATGACTCTTGACTGTATGTGCCTCTCGAGGTCCAGGTCGGGCTATGAGCCCTCACGCTATGGGGATCTCGATTAAGCGTTCCCACACATAGAGCATAGAGTGAACTACATCGAGTCAAGTGCATGGTACATAGATGACTCCATGACTCGTGACTTGATCTCACTATGACTCTATGACGCTATCTCACTGTAACTCTATGACTTTATGACTCATGACTCATGGACTCCATGACTCTTGACTGTATCTGCATCTCGAGGTCCAGGTCGGGCTATGAGCCCCCACGCTACGGGGATCTCGATTAAGCGTTCCCACACATAGAGCATAGAGTGAACTACATCGAGTCAAGTGCATGCTACATAGATGACTCCATGACTCTGACTTGATCCACTATGACTCTATGACGCTATCTCACTGTAACTCTATGACTTTATGACTCATGACTCATGGACTCCATGACTCTTGACTGTATCTGCATCTCGAGGTCCAGGTCGGGCTATGAGCCACCACGCTACGGGGATCTCGATTAAGCGTTCCCACACATAGAGCATAGAGTGAACTACATCGAGTCAAGTGCATGCTACATAGATGACTCCATGACTCTGTGACTTGATCTCACTATGACTCTATGACGCTATCTCACTGTAACTCTATGACTTTATGACTCATGACTCATGGACTCCATGACTCTTGACTGTATCTGCATACGATCCTACACACTGGATCTATCACATAGCCCCACACTCTTCGCTGATGATGCTTTCGGGCCAATTGTCTTCTAGTTTTATCTTTTCGGATCATGCGCGACAATCCCTCTGAATGAACCGGCGTCTGCGAGAGGCAGACTCCACGAACTGGGGAGGGCGCGGGACGAAGTCGAAAAGGTGACCAGGGACCCCAGACTCTTTCGCAGCCTGTCAGAATGGGTTGCAGCCATCCAGGCCTAGTGCTCCATAAACCCTTAAACCCGAAACCCTAAAGCCTCACAAATGGGCTCTAAATGTTTCTAACTAAATGTTTCTAGGTAAGTGGTTTTAAACTCTACCCCGTTGAAAGGTCTATGGCCTATAGCAAAGCTGCGGTCGTTTTGCCTGCGTCAGCGAAGCGTCGGGTGTCCAATCCGAGATCAATTTCTGATCAGGATCGAAGAGGCCTGTTGCCTGAAGGGGTAGCACGTAGAGCTGGGCAACTCGAACAAGGTAGCAAGAAAGTCGGCAGGCCCAGGACTAACTAGCCTATCCACCTCTAACACCTCTTGGAAGAAGTGCGCAAAGCACACGAAGCCACATGCAGCAGGAGCGATCGCGACGCAGCTTGCAGCACAGCAATCCGTTGACGGGCGATGCTGGGCAGTCGCTGAAGCAAAAGTTGAGCAGCGACTTCTTGAAAATAAAATTCTACGGATTTCATCTTCGCCCACCTGCCTCTCCAGGCAACAAGAGCAAGGTCCTCAGTCTCCAAGTAGAGAAACGTGGCTCCGCTTCCTCGGAGCACCACCAGGCGTCGCCCCCTTTTCCTTCAAAGTGTGGGGACCTGCAACCTGCACATGACAGAGTTCCACTGCGATCTGTAAACATGCGGAGAGCCTCGAAACAAACGGGCGTCCCAGGGCAACTGCAGGTAGAGGCTTTCAAGAAACGTTAAAAAGCAACGGGATCTTCAAGTCTGCAGTGTTGCCGGCGCGCAAAGCGCGCTGTCTTGGGTCGCTTGATATGGACGTAAGCAACCCGATCGTTAGACAGAGCATCGCTAGGGAACACCAAGTCACCTCTCGTGAGGCACACAAGCTCAGCTGGATGCAGCATGCAAAGAAAGCCGATGATAGTAACAGCGGCCCAATCGTGCCATTCCCAAAGCAAGGCTGTGGAAACGGCTGCGCAGACGATGGGCTGAGAAATCACCGGCCTACACTCGCCAGGCTCAACGGCCTGCCACTTCTTGTCCACCTGCCATGCTGGTGTAAGATGGGATCGGTAAGCAGGATGCATGTCCTGCACAGCGGTGATGGCGTACACGAGAATGTATGCACAGATCACGTAACCAAACAGGTTGCTCCTTCGTTGGCCCTGGAACAGGCTTCCACCTAGACGGACCGTCGCTTCTGTTCTTTTCAGAGTACACGTGCAAGCCGCCTGGGTACAGCTGGGCCCTTAAGGTGTAAGGAAGGGCACTGCGAAGGATTCTGGTGATGGCTGGGCTGCTTGAGCGCCCCTTAGCAGAGGCACCGAAAAGAACCCGACTATCAAACAATCCCACAAACCTGCTCTTCTGATGTCTCCTCGCACACGACTTCAAGAGAGTTTTGTACGCTCGAACTTCAAGAACGTTGATGTGACCCGGCCTTTCGAATCGGTACCTGAGAAGTCTCAGGGAGTCGGCGAGTTCGCCAATCCACTCAGGGTCGTCAAAGAAAGACCTCAGAGTCCCGCGTCATCGTCGTCCTACAGTCGGGCTTCCTCTCCAAACTCTTTTTCACTCAGGGAAGCAAAACGTAGTCTAAGCGGTAACAAGTTGACCCAACCCTGAGAAACCTTGGCAGACCCCGAAGCAACCCTTCTAAGCAGAGGCAGTGGCAAATGCTCACTAAAGCGAGCGCAGGAAGCTCCCGGCTCGGGTTTGGCTCCGAAAACCTCAAAAGCTCCACGCCTGCACCTGTTCTCAAAGTCGGTGATGCTGCTCCGTGTGAAGCGTCCTTCGGCAACGAAGTGGTCACCTCGGTTGGGGCAACTGCAGCTTCCACAAAGTTCAGCGACCCAAACTTTGCTGTGCAACCAAAGAAGAGGCTTGTTGAAGGCAGAGCCAAAGTTACAGCAGGCTGTTCGAGTTAAAACCGCACCCGCACAAACAGAAGCCTTGAAGCAGTGTAGGCTGAAAAGCAAACTTCGTCCTGGCTGCACGACAGAGTAGAAGCACCCGCTCGTGAGCACTAAGTTTACCAAACAGCCCAGCATTAGGGTCGTAACCGAAAGGGCACCTAAGAGACCTAACCCGGGGGCGTCGGAGTGGGAGGAAACTAACTAAGCGCAGGCGGTGCAAAGTGCCAGCCACGCACGGCCCGACCTTCAGCAAGCTTGACAAGGTTGCGAAAAACTTCGTCGTTGGCCGGGTCCTCGAAGCGCAGCCTCCGGCCTTCGTGAAAAAGACCCGGGTGCACTGTTAACCCGGCTTCCCGGTGGCACTCTTCCCAAGCAGAGTCGCCGCCAAACAAAGCCACACAGTCCCACTGAAAACCCCGCTGCAACACGGGAGGGGCAGGCACTGCAGTGTCCAAGTTGAACGCGCCAGCCGCGCAAAGTGGCAGTTGCGGGTTCTTCAAGCTTGGTGTAAAACCCTCTTTGCTCGGAGTGTCTCCAAAGTTCCTTGTGACAGCTTCGCGCTGAAGCGGCGCAGCGCACACACCGGCAGCTGAATGGCGAAGCATCGGTGCAAAACACCTTCTCGACGTAGTCAGCCCGCAAGTTGGTGACAAAGAGTGGCGCTAGCCACACCAAAGACTGCAGTTCACACACCGTCTGGCGGGCGAGACCGATCACCTTGTCAGCTGGGCTGCGCCTCGCGTCGACAAACGAAACGCTGAGCAGGGCCAAAGCGGGCCGTCTGAACATCAAGATGTGTATCCAAAGCCCCAACAGGGAAGAGAGCAGTCCGGGAGAGGCCGTTCCCCTGATGCACACAATTGAAGTCAAGGGCATAAGCGCGCCTATGCGATGCCTGGCGGGCTGTGCATTGCAGGCGCTGGGTTCCAAACTCAGCCGGATAAACTTATTCAAGCCATTTCGGGCAGCTAAGGAGACCCCCAAAAAACTAGAAACCCAATCACCGAACTCAAGAGGAACCTCAGGAAGCTCAACATCGTGAAGCTCGGGACTCGAGATAAAAGTCTGGTTGTCATGTTTTGCAGAGCATTCTAGGGATGGTTCCCAGTCTCCGCCATCAGCCGCGGGATCAGCACGAACCGAAAAGGGCCGATCATCAGAAAATGAATTCAGCGGGCCGCAAGGGCCTGAAGGGCCGGAGAGCTCCACTCTCGACCCACATCGTGCATGCTTCAGGCTGTGGTGTCGCCCGGCTGGCCTCTTCGGCTTGTCCTCTGCGCCTCCGTCTCCCGTCCGCCTGATGATCTGCAGCGGTGGTGGAGCTGGCTGCCCCGCATTCTTGAGACGGCCTTCGAGATAATCGATAAGCGCAGACGGCGGCGCTGCAGTTGGGACCACAAGGGGTCCGGAAGTGCAGCCAGAAGCCATCCCATGGTGGTCCGCCCTACTCCACTCCGAACTGGTCCGTCATGAGGAGGCCCCGGCCCATCCAATACTCCATCTCCGCGTTCCCGCTCTGCCTCGCGGCCTCCCAGCCGTGAGCCAAAAAGTGAGCGAAGAGAGCCAGTTGCTGGTGGTCGCCGATCGCCATCTTGCGCTCCACATACGATCTCATGAGGGAATCCGGGGGCGAAGCAACATCCTCCCCCGTCTCGGCTGCCGCGGAGGCCTCCCGAGCCGTGATGCCCCGGTCTCGCCCGAGCCGCTTGTTCCGGACAAGGCGGCGGTGATGGGATCCTGGTTGCGGCAGGCCAATCGCTCCAGCAGCTTGGTCTGAGTGCTCAAAAGCTGTTGCAAAAGGGGAGCCCTCCCCACCAACGCTCTCGGGACGAGCGCCTGCCTCGACTTCTGCCAGAGCGACCTCCTCGATCTCGGCGGCGGCTGTCCGGGGCTGCCTCTCGTGCCGCGCCATCCTTCCAGGAGCCCCCACTGAGTCTCGGTGAGCTCCCCCGTTGTCCCCGGCGCCGTCTCCGGAAAAAAAGGTGCGAGCTCCCCTCCCTGAGTCTGCTGTTTACCTAATTTTACACTTTGGCTTGATTTACTGTAAACGAAGGATTTAGTGTAAAATGACCAAATTTACGTAAATTTTCTGGTGAGCTAAAAACATGACAAAACACATAAAAACATTATGCAAACACAAACATGGAACTCATATTTGCGGCTGCAAACTTAGACACCACATGTAAAGGATTTAAAAAAATCACCGGCATGAGTTTGTTTTGCTCTGCAATCGCAGACACCACATGTAAAGGATCCACAGCAGAAGTAAGGACTTTTCCGAAAATTCGCAGGCCCAAAGCCATAAACTAACCAAAGAGAATCCATGCAGATTGCTTATAAGATCCACACCAGTATATACGACAACTGTGATTCAAAAGCCCAAACAAAAGACCAGGAGCACCACATATAGCAGAGAGACACTCTTTTTTTTCGCGACAGAAAAGAAAGAAGCTCTCACGATCGCCCAACTTTGCCCCGCAGAAACAAAAGGTGCCTCTCTTTGAGGGCAGCCTTTTTGGAAGCATGCCAGTGCTTCACCCCTGCCAAACAACTCTTCCATAGAATCTGCAGGCGATGCATCGTCGTCTCTCCCTTGTAGCACCAGACCATCGACGGATGAATAAAACTGCTGAGTAGGAGACTATGCAAAACGAAGTGGGTCTTACTTGTGAGATTGAAGAGCTTCTCCCCCGTCCCTTTGTAGTGGGCTTGCAGGCTGCTGTGGAGCTGTGCCATTTGGCAACCGAGCTTGAAAGCCAGGTTTGCTTGCTCCTCAGGTAAAGCCAAGAAGCCGTACCGTGGCCCATAAGCTTCCAATATTTCAGCCAGCTGCAGGTTCAACCGCAAAAAGAGCCGGATTTGCTTGTGTTGATAGATACCCTCGTCCATTTGCTCTTCGAATAGAGCAAGAATTGCACTGTCCAAAGATTGAATATCGGAAGCTCTTCCTCTCATCTTGGGGAATCCTTTTTTTGGTTGTATCATTGTAAGTTTCAGAAGTCGCTGGCGGAATGTGTATCTGGTTTCGTTGTCTCGCTGGTACTTCTTGATGAAGGAGTCGCAGTATTTCAAATTCGCCAAGATACTCCCACCCAAACAATCGTGGACCACGATGCTGAGCACGGAGCCATAAAAAAACTGTATCCACCCCAAAAACATACAATGCATATAGTCCATCGTGATACAAAGTCCCGAAAAGCCAGGTAAAGAATACAGCTGGCATGATGGATTCCAGTGGGATCTCCAGTTGGTGGTGGTGAGGCACGAGGCTTGCCACGGCGAATTTGCACGATTGTCCATCCATGTTAGTGGTCCTTTGAAGGCGGCCCGACAAAGAGCACAAGGTTTGCTGTGATTGCTCCATCGTGGAACCTCCAGCCATTTCGCATAATAATCCAAGTCGCCAGCCATTTGAACCAGGACACCATAATATCCTCCGCATAGGTCGGTTCCCGCTCGTTCGCCCTCCTTTGTACTGGCCCCATACCTCTGTGCCGTGTAACAAACATTTTCTTACTTGTGAGACAGGTTCATATATATCTACATATATATATCTACATGTGGTGAGAGGGTTTTTTACGTATACTGTGTGGTGATTTTTCTCACATCCGGTTCGTGCTGCTTTGGGATTCCACGGGTCCGTGGTTTTGTGGCTTATATATGTTTATACGATATTATATACTGTGTATATATATATATATATATCATCACCATCAAGGAAGCTGTTGGGTTAGGGTTGGATTTGAGAACAGGGCTCTCATACATAGGGTGTGTATGTATATAGTCACATATCTAAAACAGGACCCACATCATAAAAAATCAAGAAAGACAAAAAGGCTTACAGCTTATAGGGTTCCCACAGGGTCCTAAAATGTAAGGGTTTCCAGATTTCTGGCACATGTGTACATATACAACAACACACCAGGCTGCTTCTTGCCTTGCCAATCCCGAGCAGGCCATTTACCGGTGTAAAGAATGTTGAAAGACCAATACATCACTTGCCAAAAAGTTTCCATTGTCCCAGCCCCCTCGCCGCCAGCCGGAATAATGAACTTCTCAAAAACGCCCCAAATGTAGAGGTTGCAATCGGCAGCAGATCGGCCGGCCGCTGTGGCCATCAGCGATACCCATGAAAAAGCCAAAACACTGCGAGCCCATATCTTGCCCACTCCAAAAACAGGAACTTCGTCGCCGTGTATGCAAAGGGGAATAGCCCTTTGCATCCAATTAGCTCGCGATTTTACCGCATGATTTGACATGCAAGGGTGTCCATTGAACGATCTCCAAAACCGAGGCAAAGCCTCCGCATCAGGCAACACAGAAGTAATCCATCCAGTCGTCGTCTTCCAAAGGTGGTGCATAATCTCGTGCGGAAGCAATATCATGGAAGTCGCCGTGCCTTCGACTTGTCCTGCTAAGGGGATATTAAATTCTGTCGGCATCGGAAGATTGGACTGCTGGGCCAAGTGGTTGTCAATAGAAGATTGCAAATTTTTTCCATGCTTCACCTTGCTGAGCCTGTCCAAATCAGGAAGAATTTTCCCGTCCCTTGCATTTCTAATATCGGCAGCCGCTGCAACTGCAATTGCATGAATCATAGAGGCCGACAGGAGGCCTTGTGCCAAATACGTCATCAGCAAATCGTGCAAAGAACTTGAGGTGGACTTCTCACTCACCGCCTGGCCCAATCTCTGTTGGACCCCACCCTTTCGTCGCTTTCGCTCGGGCCCTGCATCCTCCATGGTACCTTCTCTCCATATATAAATAAACAGAACAGCACCTTTATGCAAAGTTGGTGTTTGTTGCCAGCTGAACTTTTGTGCCTTATTTCATACAGTGGTTTGTTCGCTATAGCCATAAAACATTTTATAAGGACGGGACACACATGGTCAGACACACCGAGCATTGAGGCTGAGGCTTGTGAGCAAGTTATACATATATGTGTGGGCACCAAATATACTATACAAACAACAACAGAAAGCTTTTGCCCCAACCCCGCAAAACCCAAACCCCCTAAACCACACGGTCCACTGCCCCTCAATCTGGACGAAACAAATCTTGTGAGGGTTTATATATAAGGTTCAGGATTTAAGGGTTTATAGAGGGTTCAGGGTTTGGGGTTACGAAGGTTGTGTTGTGAGCTTCACAGGGTTTTGGAGGTATGGACTTTCATGGTTGATTCAATGCTTGAGGTTCGGAGGTATAGCTTTACACATGTGTGCACTCACACATGCAAAGCAGGCTACAACAACACCATCGGTGTTATATATACTCTAAAATTGAAGCTGAAAGTCACGAAGACCAACACCCCAACATGATTCAAAAGGTTATAGTTATACACGTCGTTGCTCACATGTAAAAATCACCAGAAAAGCGCCAAATCTCAAGCTCTCATCATCGCCGTTGCTTTTTTCTCTCATCGCCAAAACTCAGAATCGCCGTTTGCACCACATAGAGGCGACAGCTCCGGAACTGCACACATTCAAAATCTGTCTAGCATCCTTTTTTGGCTCGGACAGTCAACTTGGCTTTCACGGCTGCCATTTGTTCTTCGAGATGAGTTGCTACTCGCCCGGACTCTCTCATGGTCTTGGAATATGATGAGATCGTGATCGGCCCGTCCTCATTCTCATCCTCGTACTCGTGCCACGAGAGAAGGTGCTCAAGTCCCTGCTTCGATTTTGTTGCTTGTTGGACGATGCTCTTCCTTACAGCTGTGGGGTCTCACACAGGTTTCGGTGTTCGGGCACTGGGTTTACTTGCGAGAGAAAGCACAACACTTTGGTTACATGCGACTGTTGTTGAAGAGACTACTTTTACGAGTTAAAGTTTGTGCTTTACTTGCGAAGACAAAGGTTGAAGCCTCCATGTATTTACTTACGAGTTAAATTGGTGACTTTACTTGCGAGGATAAAAAAGTTGAAGCTTTTGGCAAGGTTGTTTCAGGAATACAAAACCAGTCCAAGTCGCACACTCTGGTACATGTCCTTGTCCTGCTTCTCATCCACGGAAGCAACCAACTTTCTGCCCTCGACAAGGATCTTATTGTAGGCCGCGATCGCCTTTGTAAGCTGCCCATCTGCTGCCTTCCACAGCTTCTCCGTCATGTTCCTGCTGGCGGCCACGGTACCATCGCAGATTGCGAGCTGCTCTGAGTCATTTGTCAGAGCTCTCTGGGGCTTTGCTTTGCCCTCGCTCTTCTCCTCAAACAAACCAATCCTCCAATCCTTGGACTGCTTCTCGAAGAACTTGGCCTCGCCATCCTTCGCTTTGGCATCGGAGCCCATGGAAAACTTCTTCTCCTTCCCTGAAGTGGAGTTGTGCACATCCTCGGACCACATGTAACGATCGGGTCCGTTCTTGGAACGGACAGCGATGATCTCGCCACTCTCGAGTGCGGCTTCGAACTGCTCATTGCTAAGATTGAATTTCCCCTGAAGCAAGATTTTGCCCAGGGTTTTCTTCTTGTTGGTCGCCTCGGACTTCGTGTAGTTCTCCTCGCTCCACCCACAGAAGAAAAGACAAGCCGAAGGGGTTTAGGGTTCAAGCTTAAGGGTTTGAGGCTTGAAGGTTTTAGGGTTCAGGGCTTCGTCGTTTGAGGCTTTGGGGTTTGGGGTTATATATATAATATATATATATATATATATATATATATATAGGTGCACAGGTTCAGGGTTTAAGGTTTGGGGTGCACGAAGGGTTGTGGTCATCATTATTATACGTATAGTATAGCAATTATATATAATATATATTGTATGGGAATGCATTTATAGAGTGTTTTTAGATATGCATATATGGTATAATAAAAATAAATGTAGTAGAGCCCTCTATAAACAGTTAGAACTACAAAACAAAAGCCGGTGGGGTCCAGAGTTCAAGGTGTATGGGGTTGAAGGTTTTAAATTTTCTAAAGGTGTAAGGCTTATGCAGGCTTTAGGGTTCATGGCTTCGTAGTTTACATATAAGGTTTAAGGGTTGTGGTGTATTAGGGTTTCAAGGTTTTGCTCATTGTAAAACTATAGCTATAAGCTGGACCTATATATACTATAGATACTTTATACACTCCCCGACTTCGCCTTCGGCTTCGAAGTGCCTCTCCACTTAAGGAAGCGAGCACACCTTGAAATCACCCCCGATACCCATCTTTTCGTCGTCACCTGCATGGAGTGGAACATTGGTTTGGCAAAGTTGAGAACCAGGCTGGTGTCAACACCGGATCGTCGGTCGATAGCATTGTTGATAAGCTCCCGCTGTCTCTGCCGCTTGCCCGTTTTCATCTTCTGGGACTTCTCCCATGCATCTTCGAGCCATTCTGGCAATGACCCGTCCTTTAGCAGGCTCATGAACTTGTGCTGCTTGCTGCGGTCCATCTTCCCCGAGTCCTTCGCCGGGTCTTCCATGGCCAGCACCTCGTCGTCTGTGGGTGTCTCCTCCTCTGGCTGCTCTTCGGCGGCATCCTCCACCTCCTCGAATCCATCAGCCCAGTTGTCCTCCAGCTTCCGCTTCTTGTTGTTGTCATTCTGCTTGGGAGTGTTTTTGCTGCTGCTGCTGCTACTGGGCTTGCTTCCTTTCTCTTGCTCCTTGCCCTTGTTCTCCTTCTTGTTCTCGTTCTTGTTCTTCTTCTCCTTGGCTGGGGCCTTTGCTTCGGCCTTTGCTTTGCCCTTTGCTTTGGCCTTTGGGGTGCTCTTTGGGTTGGCCTTCGGAGTGGGCTTTTGATTGGGCTTGCTCTTTGCTGCTGTTGCTTTCGTTGTTCCTTCTGCTGCAGGCTTTTTCAAAATCCCGGTCCCGGGCTCTTTCTTTATCGTGATCTTCGCCGCCGGCTTCTTCATGGGCACCTCCTGCTCTTCTTCTTCTGCCTGCTCGTCCTGGGGCTCTTCCTCGGCCTTCGTATACATATATATATAACACTCTGGTTTTACAAAACACAAAAACCAAAAAGCGCCTCCGGAGCTTGGCTGTCTTCAGCCATCGCAGGGAAAACACGAACAGTAAAGATGATATACTGTCCTCACAAAAAAGGCACCCCTCGCTGAAGTGCTCACAGCTGCAGATAGAAGTAAACATAATTGTCATCGCAGTGTAAGTTCTCTCTGACATGCAGACAACACCGAATGTGTTTCGTCACAGTCATAGTATAGCTTGAATCACACAAGTATATATAATTTTCTCGCCAGCTCTGGTGTAAAGACACATGCAAGCTTCTGTGTGGGGTCTGGCACACAGGTTTGAGGTTGAAGGGTTTCGGGGTTCTGTATATAAGGTATATAGTTTAGGGTTCAGGGTTTATATGACATCAGTTGTTGGGTTCTCGGGCTTTTATAGGCAGTCTCCTGGAGTCGGCCCGGCTCATTGTTTTGCTTCACACTTGCAGGCACGATAAAGTATAGAAGTTACTGCTGTGCAGAAAAACAGCTGCTCTTATATCTAGCTCCGTCTGCAAAAGCAACGAGACAATTTAATTATGTACATGCACTTCTGTACAACGTGCTGGCAAGTCGTAGCTCACTGGTCTTGCTGCTCAGCTGCTGCTTCGCTCCACCAGACCCAGTACCAGACCCTTGGGGATTATGTATAATATTCAAAAGCCAAATTACTCTCCTAAACAAAACCTATACAATAGATCTAATGCAACCAAGTTGCTGTCGTCCATGATGGACACAGGTCCGCCAAGCCCATTTCCACACTCGTCTGGGCGACCGGCTCCGGCTTCGGCTTCGGCTCCTGTCTTCCTGGAACACGAGAATATAGCTATTCCCTTTCTGCATTCAGAAAAGTGACTATGTGGTTCGTCGGAAAAACAAAAGAACAACACAGGTCTCCTGTCGTGGCATCTTCGAAGAGAGGCTTTGTTCTGTCTAGTCAGGGAGGGAGAAGGACAGACTTTTTTGGAGCCGAAAAGCTATACAATATACGATTGATCCTCGCAGAGCACCGTATATAGTGTTGGATGTGGGGCGGTGGGTTGGGGGGGGTGGGGGTGGGGGGTGTGGGGGTGGGGGGTGGGGGGTGGGGGTGGGGGTGGGGGGTGGGGGGTGTGGGGGTGGGGGGTGGGAGATGGGGGGTGGGGGGTGTGAGTGTGGGGGGTGGGGGGTGTGGGGAGTGTGGTGGGGGGTGGGGGGTGGGTGGGTGGTTGGGTGGGGGGTGGGGGGTGGGTGGGTGGTTGGGGGGTGGGGGGTGGGGGATGGGGGTGGGGGGTGGGGTGGTGGGTGGGTGGGGGGGAGGTGGGGGCTGGTGGGGTGGGCTGGGGAGTTTGTCAATGGATTTTAAGCAGATTTTACAAAAAAATCAACAGGTTTTCCAAAAAATCTCGATGCAGTTTCGATGCAGTTTGTATGCAGTTTCGATGCTGTTTCGATGCGGTTTTAAAACTACATACAAACTGCATCGCGAAATGCTGTAAAAGCTATGCAGTTTGTATGTAGTTTTAAAACCGCATCGAAACAGCATCGAAACTGCATATAAACTGCATCGAAACTGCATCGAGATTTTTTGGAAAACCTCTTGATTTTTTTGTAAAATCTGCTGAAATTTTTGTAAAATCTATGGAAAATTTGGGGGAGATTGTTGCAAAACCTGCCCACCGGTGCCTTTCCGGTGTGTTGTTCGAGTCTCGCATGTAAGGTCTAAGCCGCATCTCATCGGATCCCCACAAGTGGTTTCCCAGCTTCAAGCGCTACGCTTCGTGTGTGGGGACCGGCACACTGTGTGTCTAAACCCGAAACCCTAAACCCCTAAACCCCGAGACCCCTGAGCCCCTAAGCCCTCTCTCTATATATAGATGCATGAATACAGGTTCTGCAATCTACATGTTCGGTTTGGGGATTCAGGGCTTCATGTGTGGTGTATGCAGTATCTTCATAAATGGTTTAGGGTTCGGGCCGGGCTGTTTTTTGTCCTATCGTGTGACTTGATAGGCCCTTCAAGCAACCCAGGCATGTTCACATGTGTTCTCTATACACTCTATAGACATGTGCACGTGTGTATGTAGCCACCACCACAATCTCTGCGACTACAACTCTTTCCAATCGCCCGCTTCACTTGCTTGTCGGAGTCTCGCACAGCTTCGCAATTATCCGGATGTGCAGACGACCTTCTGAGGATCCTCGAGGTTTTGTTGCCTGGGCACATATAATGTAGTGTGGTGTAAGTTCGACTATGTATATACATATATGTATATATAGATATATGTATAAAGAAACATATACATATACATATGCACACATACGTGCTTATTTGTAGACTATGCATCTACAATTTTATACTACATCCATGGGGTCGCTGCACATTGTGCTTAATTGTGAGAAAAATGAGTGGCTCGGCCTGTCTCATCGTCTCTCGTGCAGCACTGTGCTGTTGCCATCGCCGTTACTGTTGTGTAAAGCTTTATCCCTCTAGACTATATGCTATAGACACACAAACAGCACAGGGGTTTAAGGGTTTAGGGTTTTAAGGGTTTATAGGGCACTGCATTATATTCAACGGCGGTAGTAACGACGATGGTATCGGCCGCGACTGTCGCCTCTGTACCTGCGGTAGCTACGGCTGTCACTCCTGTGCCGACGACCGTAGCTACGGCTGCGACCATGGTAGCTCCTTCGCCTTTGGCTCCGGTAGCTACGAGCACGACTCCTACTGGCCCGCCTAGAGTAGCTACGAGCCCGCCTAGAGTAGCTACGAGCCCGCCCCGAGCTACGAGCCCGCCCCGAGCTACGAGCCCGCCCCGAGCTCCGAGCCCTGTTCTCTTCAACATCTTCACCTTCACCCTCGGAAGTCGGGCTGGGCTCCTTTGGGGGTGGGGTCGGCTCCTTTTTTGCCTTCTTGGCTTTGGGCTCTTTTTTCTTTTTTTTCTTCTTCTTCTTCTCTTTCTCTTCTTCATCTACACTGCTGGGCGGCTCATTGGCTTGCTCAGCTTCGATCTGCCGCTTCAGCCGCGGGTCCACGGGCGGCTCCACGGCCGGGGCCACGGCCGGGGCCACTTTCCTCGCAGACGGCTTCGGCTTGGCGATCGGCGGCTCCGGTGGGAAGCCAGTGCCAAACTCTTCCTCGGTTTTGTGTTGTCTATATATCGAAGAAACACACACTCTTCTTCTTCGCAAGTAAAAATACACACAGACTCGGGCAGAAATTAGGGTTGACAAAAAAGTCTACACTCCTAAACATAAGGCTGTGGGCTCATAGAACACTTTATTTTTGAGAGAAACCCTAAAAACCCTAAACCCTAAACCGGCTCTATTGGTTTGGTGCCGGTTTATAAAGCGGCTTTTTTGAGGTTGCTGCTATCGCAGAAAAAGGCTCTGGAATTGGTCCCGTGTAAGCGTCGCCAGAGTGAAGAAGAGCCCAGTCATATTGCTCTTGGGCCTGTGGGGATAGAGCTTGGAGTTGGGAGGATTCACTGGATATAGCTTTTGGTTTCAAAAACCACAAAGTTTGGGTGGGAATCGTTGTCTGGGTTTAGGGTTAGGGTTTAGGTTTTAGGGGTTTAGGGTTCAAGGTTTAGGGTTGAAGGTTCTGGAAAAGTAAGGTTTTTATAGGGCCACAGCCAACCGAGCAGCCGTCATCTCATTCCAGGGCTTAACGTCGACGACGGGGGCTTTCTCGGCCACAGCTTCCTTTCACTATATATATAGTATATATAAGCAACCGAAGCAACCGTTTGCTGTGTATAGGTTTGTGGAGTTCCGATTTAGGGCCTTCTTTTACTTGCAGGGTGATGGCTTAAATGATTCGGCCCGGGTACTGCACCGTCATCCACCACCGAGTTTGGTCCAGCCGGCTCCAGCGGCAGCTGCTTGTTGTCCTTTTTTGTGGGAGCTCTACTTCATTGTGTGGCTCTGGAGTTTGTTCTTCTTCTCACAAGTAAGGGTACACACACCCACAGGCCTCGGTCTTGGTGTTCGAATCGAAGGCTCCTTCTGCAAGCGGGGCAGCAGCATCCTCCTGGGGCTGGTGTTGTCGTCGGAATATGAAACTATGAATCTTTTAGGGCGGGTCGTTTGGGGTTCTCACATGATGCCATATAGCATTCTTAGATTTGGCCCCCCTAGCTGCCCTATAGCTCTTTGTACACATGTTGATTATATATACATATATATAAAAACACATGCAGATATGTGTAACAAAACATGTTGTTGAACTATGCAATGCAAGATTCTTTGGGTCGTGGACCACCATGTACCCAGAGCTCCCAGGCTTGCGGCTTCACCGTCTCCAAACCGTAAAGTTGCTCAGGTGGAACCTTTGGGTGTGGTGGTGCAAGGTGTTGCGGCGGTGGGTACGGGGGCTGGGTCGGCATTGCTTTGGCTTTTGGTGGGAGTGCTGGTTCTGGGACATTGGGCTCTGGTGGGCTTTGGGATGGCGGTGGTGCCTGGCCCAGTGGAGGGGGGGTGGGCGGAGGGCCTTTCCAAGGCGGCTGTTCTGGTGGTGGTGCCCACTTGCCCCACGACTCGTCTTCCTTCGAAGCTTTCGAAGGGGGCGGCTTCGCCAGCTCTGCCACCAGGTACTTGTTCGTCGCCATTTTCCCATGCCATTGCCCGTCGAGCGAAGCCCGGGCAAGCTGAGCGGCATCTGGCGAGTCCTTTGGTTTAGGGTTTGGGGGTTAGGGGTTTGGGGTTGATAGGGTTTAGGGTTTAGGGTTTATATAGGGGTCGCAAGTAATATAAAAAAACCAAGTTGCGAACTCCAAGAAGATGCTGCAGTGATCTGGCCGCTGCAGCTTCTTCTCCCAGTACCGTTCCCTCACCACCTGGATGTTCCGGCAATCCAGCACCCCAAGCTCTTCGATCGCCGCCCGGATCGCCTCGGCTCTCTCTCATGTAACTACATATATGTATGCCTGTCTATATGTGTACCAACCTCACCCTTTGTATATATGTGTAGATATAAGCATATATAATTAGACACAAAAGAAAAGTAATGAGTGTCAGATTGTGGCCAATAGACGTGTATTGAGTTTATCTATATCTACATCTTGTGTACATATAAAGTATATATGTTAAACCCTAAACCCTAAACCCAAAGCTACTTTTCTTTCGAGTGGCCCACTTCGTCGCACTGTACGTGACATTCTTCACGTAGACACGGTAGCAGTCGACAGTTGCCATGGCCGCGAAGCAAAACTTGCTATATATGTTAGAACACCCAAAGTGAACAGCCTTTATTCTTTGTGGATAAAAATGTGCCTAGAGCCTAGCCCCGGCGCCGAAAGCCTGACACCCGAAACTCGGTAATGGCTTTGGGTTGTATGCTTTAAAAGTCCAGAGCATCTATGCGAAGCTATCTACAATCCAAACCTTCTACAAATACTGTGAGAATAAGCCGCATCGGCACATGGTGGTGACATCGTGTCGAACACATCGTGTGTAGGAGATACTACGTCGCAAAACTAGAGTCTCTCCTGCTGTAAAGGAAACAGCGACCACGGCCACAAGTTTCGGCTCCAACATCATCTCGCAAAAAAGCCTCGATAAACCTCTTCAGCCGGCATTCTCTGCACTCAAGCAATTCCAACTCGAAAGTGTTAGACATTGGAGAATGTTTTTTTGGGGGCTCACAAGGAATCCGGGCTGTCGGTTTGCGGTTTAAGTTTGGGGAGTCGGGTTTGGGGTTTCGGGTTTTGGGGTTTATATAGGGTTTATGGGTTTAAAATTAGTTTTGGGTTTTAGGGCTTAGTGAGGGTTGAGGGTTTTTGTGAAATACTGCTTTAAAGGCAAGACACACTCGCAGGTAGATCTCGCAAGTAACACAAAGCTCCCCATCGCATGTAAAGCTGCACAAGGAAAATCTCGCAAGTAACACAAAGCTCCCCATCGCATGTAAAGGTGCACACAAGGAAAATCTCGCAAGTAATATACAAAGCTCCCCATCGCATGTAAAGGTGCACACAAGGAAAATCTCGCAAGTAATATACAAAGCTCCTCACATCGCATGTAAAAGGAAACACTCGCACAGGTAAAAAGCAGAACTCATCGCAAGTACATATACAAAAATCACCGTCGCAAGTAAACCTGCTTTGAGGCTTTAGGCTATTGGTGGTTTCGGGGTTACAAAGGCTTATATATACAGTATATGATAGGGATCAAATACATATATCACACAGAACAGGAAGCACTCAACCTCACACACACACACAAATGCAAGAAACATTTTTTCTCGCAGTCATTGCCCCTCTGCTGCCGGAAGGTTCACCCTTTTTGTGCTTCTCACTAAAAGGGCCAAAGATGCATTATGCTAGATGGCATTGTGGCAGATGTAGTGCTCTACATGTAAACGAAAGACATATAGAAACACACCGTGACTAGCACCCATGGGTTTTCTCAGAGTTGTGGGAAAACAAACCACGTTTATATACAACATATATATGCTTGAAACTCAGATTGTTATATAGTCTACAAAGTTCAGAAAACCCAGGGTGCACATCATCCCGCACTGAACACATTTTGGTTTTCAAACCCCCAGCGACTTCATGACGTCCTTTCGCAGCTTGTAGAGCTCCAAGAGCGGGATGCCCTGCTCGACGTAGGGAATCATCTTCTCGATCACCTCATGATGCTTCGGACAGCAACTGGAAATGATGCTCCTCAGCTTGCCGCCGTTATCGTAGTTGCGGATGTAGGATTTCTCAGAGTAGAACTCTACCTTGCAAGATCCGTACTTTTCGGCGGACAGCCATTTGTTAGACGGCGAAGTCGCCGCCGCCGGCTTCGGCTTCGCCGCCAGCTTCGCCACCTTCGTCTTCGCCGCCGACTTCGCCTTCGCTGTGGCTTTGGGCTTGGGGCTCTTCTCTTTCGGCTTGCCGGTGGCTTTGGGCTTCGAAGCACCCTTCTTTTTGGCCACAGCCACAGACACCGGCGGCATGAAAGCCATGGCATTTTTGAGGATGTCCAAGTCGCACTCATCCGTGGAAGAGATCACTTCCACATCCTTGGCCGGCTCAGCCCCGGCACCAGTCTTGATCTTTGCCTTTCCTGCCTTTTTGTTCTTTGCCTTTGTGGCCTTCTTCTTCAGGGTGCCCTTCTTCATAACGATCTTCTTCGGCTTGCTGGATGTGCACAAACTTCTCCGCAAACTTCTTCGGCTCGCTGCTCTTCAAGGTGTCCGGAAACTTGGTCGGGCTGCTGTTCTTAAAGATTTCCGGCAACTCCGGGAACTCAACATCCTGCAAAGGAGTACCAGCCCGGGCTGTTCGACATCATAGCAAGCATCACTTAACAAAAGAACCATCGATTAGCTTATTCGATGGTTAAATCTTGGTTTTTCACTTCTCGATATTGGATCGATGAAAAATATCGCAGAACATGCACGTCCTGGAACTTTGCCGTCACGTATACAACATGCTCCGGAAATTGCGATGGAGCTGCTGATCTGGCGCAGAATTTTGTTGAGTGGAGTGAAAATTCACAGTTTTCGGTGTAAACGTGGATCAAAAGTTGTCGTGCCTACAGCAACCTTGTTGTAGTTCTGTGTTGCCCTATATGTTTCCTGCTAAAAAATGTTGTTGTGGTCGTCGTGGTCGTAGTCGAAGTTCGCAGTCGTGGTCGTCGTTGTCGTCGTCATTGTCGTCATCGTTTGTGCTCTGGTGTGTGGTCGCGGCTTGGTCTGTAGATTTTGTATCATGTGTTTGTTATATGTGTGTGTTTGTATGTATATGCATGTGTATATATATATATATATAGATATATATGTATATGTACATATATATATATTTATATGTTCACACACCACCACCACCACCACCACCACACACACACACACACACACACACACCAGAGGGCAAGAGCAAGAGAGAGAGGCAGAGAGTGAGAGAGAGGCAGAGAGAGAGAGCGGGAGACTGCGACAGCGGCACAAAGCTCTCCGGTGCAATCGCTCCGAGGGATTTTTTATCGCCACCGAAGGCAAGCCTGCAATGCATACTTCATGCATGCGTGTTTCGCAAGATTTGCCGGTTGGCACTTGGAGGCGATGCCTTTGCACCGCCTCACAAAATCTTCGTTGAGATAGTTGTGCATATGTCGCAAGTTAAGAGGAAGCGTATCGAAGATAGCGTGCTCGACCATGTGATTTTTCGGTCGCACCGGCCACCGGCACAATCCTGCCTGTAATGCTTCTCCGTTGAGGCGGGCATAGCCCGCTCGAAAAACCATATAGGCCGTTCTCATAGTCTGAACTGCATCACCGGAAAGCTTTCTCCCACTTTTCAGCATGATTGTCTCAAGAGTGGCGAGGGACATACATACACCTGCCCGAATCCTTGGGAGCGAGATTTAAACTCGGGTTTGGTATCTAGGGTTTGGGGTTAGGGTTTAGGGTATAGGGTTTAGGGTTCAGGGGTTAAGTTTAAGGTTTGGGGCTTGGGTTTAAAATTTGGCCAAGGATCTCGTAGAAGGGATCACCGGGGTGCTGTTCCAACAAGTATGCCATAAGCTGACCCAACCAAAATATGGCATAGCGTGCTGCTGCTGCCGAGAGATGCTTTTGCGATATGTTCAAGTACTCCTTGGAAGTAGGATGAAGGGTGGCACTGGTGAAAAGCTTCCTGGAAGCTCTGTCCACCACACCTGTCGACTTAAGCTCCATACAGTTCGATATAGGGTTTAGGGCACAGGGTACCTTATTTAAGGTACTAGACTCCAGCTCGAGCCTGCGTCTTCGCACCAGCTTCGGTAGGACTCGAAGAGTGATGATAGCTCAGATTCTCGCTGCGGCCCATCGCTAAGATCGCAGAGCAAGCTTCCCAAAATGTCGGGGTACATTGCCAGGTGCAGCAAGTGCATAATGTCCGGCCAAATTCCTTAATCTAGAATCTAGAACAAAAACATCCTGAACATCGGGCTTATAAGCCTCAAGGTGTATAGTCTCAAGGTTCCGGGCTCCAAAGAGTCATAACTCTAGCTGGAAAACCCAAGACCCTAAACCCCAAACCAAAAAACAAATATTGAACAAAATCTGATAACAGATTTGTGAGCTTCGCCATGGGCAGAAGCCCGTGATCTGCGTCAGCGGGCTCGCCCCGTGGATTCGGCGAAACTCGTCGGCGTCCTTCAGCAGCGTCTGTCGGTGTGCAGCCTGCCCTCCGAAGTTAACGAACAGCAAGTTTGGATCATTTGCAGCCCCATGGTCGTCGTTGACGTAAGTCCATTGAAGTGCCTCTCGGGATCTCGGGTTCGCACAGATATTGCTACTTCAACTTCATACAAGTGTGCATGCAATCCGCCTCGCATAAAAAGCAGCATTGTTGTCGGGAATAATCGCCTCAAATCGGCGGCAAGTTATTGGGTCGGTTTAGGGTTCGGTATAGATTTATAGGGCTATATATCTAGGGTTTAGCGAAAATATAATGAAGCTGAGGTTCGCTTCAAGAAAACAATTTTCTTGATGAATTCAAGGTCGGCCTGGAAGCCGTCAAGGATTCCGCACTTTCCGCCTGCTAATGGGCGCCCTGCGACCTTCCACCGGAGGGGTTCGTACTCGTTGCTGAACAATCGTCCCCAAGCATCGGTTGAGGGATACCGGCCGCTTGCTAGCGATTCCATAGACCAGGACAAAACTTCTAGAATAGCCCATCTTGATTCATCGCTGTGATACATCATGTTCAAGCATGATAACCTCGGATGCAGGATCATGGTTATAAACTTCGCCTCGACACCGATTGGAATTATATGCAGTCCAGTCGCAAGAATCTGCCATCCATCGTGGACGATCTACTAAGCGGTGAGATCAAGCAGAACATCTCGAATTTCTGCTTTTCTTGGTTTGGACAGAATGAAGGCAAAGCTGTTGGATATCACAGCATGTCGCAAAACTTGTTTGCAAATGGGCTGCTGGTGAACTCTGCCCCATCGCCATAGAGGCGTAGCGGAACACAGTCTCCCCAGTCGGATGCCTGAACTTCGCCATGTCTTTAACAATAGCACCAAGACACGGCACGTATACCTCGATGCAGCTGAGGAACATTACTCAGGATCGGATGATCCCGGCACCACTGCTGATCTTGATCTGCCCAGTAATCCCGAACCTTGGATTGCACGGAATGCCAAGCGTTTGAAATCGAGACACAGTGGGCTTAGGGTTTCAGGCTTGAGTTGGTGTGTTAGGATTTGGGGCGTAGCTTGTATTTCTGCGATCCAGGCTAGCAGCATGCTGAGTGCTCTCGTAGAGCAAATCCGCATGACCAGCATCATGCAGCGAAGCGAAAATCTCGTGAGGAAGAAACATGTGGTGGGTGACCTCCCGGGTAGTTCTAGCCCCACGAGCATCCTGGTAGCAGGCTGTGAGGGGGAACCTTGGTTCGTGTGTTCGGAGGATTTCTGGCTTTGTACGATTTGGACGGAGCAGTGCAGCTTGGGCTCGTAAATGTCATCGGCAATGCCTTCCTCCAAGGCTGCTTGTGTATCCATCGTTCCAAGAGTCGCATCTGCCCCCAGGAATTAATTTCCCCACGAAATGAAGTGGCCAGCTCCAGCAAGTCTGGCCTCGGCGGGTGAATCGAGGCCCAAGTACATTCATAACATTAATGGACGAGGTGCGGCACCAGGGCATGAGGGAGCCGGTACACACTTTGCAACGATGTCGCCACATCCGCCAACGGAACCTTCAGGGTTTGGAGGGATCTTATTGTTTCTGTCATGTAGTCGTGACATTGATCGTGCACAAACCATGCACCTGTCCATTGGAAAGATGTTTCAAGACTTGGTCGCAGGTCTCTTGCACATAGTTTCGCATGTAATCGCCAGCATCATTCGAAGAAGCGGACATCACCAAAGTCTCTATATGTTTAGGGTCTGAAACAGCTAGGGTCTGGGTGTGGGGTTCAGGGTTTATGTTGGTTTAAGAACCCACACTCGGGACTGGGCTCGTGCTTATGATGAGGCTTCGGGGCTCGGGTTCATGGGTTTCGGCGCTCACGGGGTTCAATTTAGGGTTTACAGCTTATAATAGGGTTTGGGCTTCTACGGTTGTCCATGATGACACAACAGCTGGGCCAGCTGAGTTGCAAGCTGAGGCGGCACAGCACTGATGCACTGGGACGACTTCATACACATGGTCACATGGGTCTGCAGGCAGCGACTGCTCACGACTCCAATCTTTTCTTGCGGACTCATCACGAGTATTCGCAGCAGGAACACAGAAGCCATGCGTGTATGCATGGGGCAGGGTCTCGAGTGCTCAGTGTCCCCGGAAGTCTGGAGTGGTTTTATGCATCGGGCTAAGCTATGCGTGCAGCCGACTAGCAGAGTCTAAGATGCCTGCTGCATGCACACCGGCCACACACACTCCGATCCTGCAGACCCCAGGAAAATTAAAGCCATGAGCTCACTTCACCCGCTTTGCAGGTGGCTCCTCGTCTTCTGGCCACTCCTCTTGCGGCTGCGTGCCATCTCCAGGCTCGTCATCGTCGAATGCATCATCATCGTGCTCGTCTCCTTCTCCCAATTTCTTTTTTTCTTCCTTCTCTCGCTTGCGTTTCTCTGCAGCAAGGCCTGCAGAGGGAGAGATGAACCATGTGCACATCGATCATGTACATGCCAACCATATACATTTGAGGCCAAAGTGCGTCGCTTGTGGGAGTCGACGATGTCTTCTGCATCTGTGATGATTTTGCCCTTTGCCTGCAGGGATGTGGAAACATGATGGTCTTGGGCTTAGGGTTACTATTCTAGGGCTTATAGGGGCTTAGGGTTTAGGTGTCGTTGTGGTTTTTTATATGAGACATGCACACGGAAGCCTCCAGTGCCGGCTTGTGCTCATCCAGGGCAGCAACACATTCCTCCGTAGGCGTGCAGGCGAAAACCATTTTCTGAAGCCTCGGGTTGATGCATATACTCGAACATGACTCGGTCGATGATGCATGCATGCAGCAGCGACTGGTCGCAGATTAAAGTAGATAATGCCACTCCGAGCATCTCGTTGAAGATGCCGATGCAATCCGTCGAGATCTCACCGAGGTTCTGCACCATTTTCTGTCGATCAGGCAAGCACACGTTGGATTGGGACATCAGAGGGTTAACTTTTGGGTTTAGGTGGAATGAATGTGAGGCCTGCAGACATGACCCAACAAGATCTGATCCCTGCCTCCTGGTTTTTGATGCCATAAGACGTAATCGAGGTGGCCAGCAGAACAGCTTTATCCGAAAGGGCCCGTACCCTGAGTTGGGTTTGCATGCTGCGTGGCAACAAGCAAGCGAATATATGTAGCTTCGGAACCCCATATGATCACGTTGAAAGTCTTTGTTCATCTTCTCGTCGGCCGTCAGCTCCTCAACAGGCACCGTTTTGGTAGGGAGAGTTTAGGGTATATGGGGTTCTAAGTGGTTAGAAGCGTTTCAGGGCCAGGGCTTTGGTGTGTGTAGGCTTGGCTACATGCAGGCCACAGTCTGGATTGGGGTTTAGGTTGTAGGGTTATACGGTGCGGCGTGGGTTTGGGGTTTAGGGTTCGTGGTTTAGAGTTTATATATAGGGTTTAAACTGTGATGTAGAGATATGTAGAGTCGCACTAAGATCATGGTCACACACACACACACTAGCTTTATCTCTCGTTCTCTCCCCTCCCTGGCCTTCTTCGGCTTTGGTTTCACCTTGGGCTTGGGCCCGTCGCCGCCGGTTACGGCGGGCTTGGACATAGCATTCACCTTCATTTCAAGTGTCTCCGCCAGGGCCTGGCGTTCTTTGCCGTTCTGCGACGGCGTGATACTCGCACTGGTGCGGCTGCCGCTGCGGTTGATCTGGGAATCTCGGCGGCATTCTTTTATAGGTGCAGACGTATCAGATCGATGTGCACAGGCAAGCAAACAGCACTAGAATGCAGTCTGGCGTCTCAGGTTGTCGATGCACTTAAAGATCTTGTAGATTCTCCAATTGGGGTCCGTAGTCTGGGGGTGCTCCTTGCCCTTCTGGCCTGCATGGGATCTATTTAGAAAACCCTAACCCTAAAGCCCTAAACCCCAAACCGAAAAGGAACAAGTCAGCTCCGGAATCTCGGGCGAGCACTTTTTTGCAGGTCCTCCACAAACTTCTCCCCTCCTGGGAGGTGAAGGTACTTCTCCTTGATCTCGCATAGTGGGAGTTCGATAAACCTTTCTGTGTTCTTTTGCTCCGAGAGCCTTGGATGAGCTGCAGCGAGGGTTAGGGGTTTCGGGTTTAAGGGTGTTTGGACCAGCGGCTCTTCGAAGTACGGCTGGATCTCGATGGCCGTCATATCGCGATCTAACAGATATGCCTTGAGGAAGGCAAACCTGGGTTCAGGATTGGGTTTTAAGGTTTTAAGATTTTTTGAGGCTTTAAGGGGTTTAGGGTTTAGTGTGATGCCTGGGCACTTGTCCTGCGGGGACACCGCCGACTGCCACTGCTCAACCAATCCTTTGCGTAGTCCTCGTATATATAGCAGATCGAAGTAGAAGTATTCCTAAACCCTAAACCCCTATAACCCCCTAAGCATGAAAGCGAACCTTGTGCATTCTTCATGCGGCGTCGGAGGCCCTCGTTGAGCCGCTTCCGTTCAACCAGATCGATATCCTCGGGTCGTTCCAAAGCCTTAGAGTCACCAAGTCGTGCGAGGAGCCTTCAATTAAACTGCGAGGTTACTATAATAATATGGATGGAAGCAAGCCACCTCGATCTCCTTGATCTCCTGCTCCGACAGACTCCGAGCCTCCAGCGGTTCGTGGGGCCTAGGGTCTGGGGATTATAAGCAAAGGTGCAAATAAGGCCAGGAATGGAATTCAATTGAGCCAAATAACATCATTCGGGTTGCCCTTGAAGACGAAACCCTTCTTTCTGGGAGTGCTCGAATCGGCCGGTGATGGCTCCAAGTCCGATGCTTCAGTCCCCCATGAGTCAGCGGTGTCGGTGCGGCGTGGCCTTAAGTGCATGTGTTGCGGGCAGCAGCAACGACTTTTGAAGATTTCAGCCAAGCGACCTCTTGGACTCCGCCTCCTGCTGGGGATCCACTGTTTTGCCTGATGGACACAGAAACAGACAGGTCTTGAGAAAGACCAAGATCGGAAGTTGAAAAAACGACCCAGCATGAGAATGGTCTGAGTCTAGGGCTTATAAATTATAGGGGTTTAAGGTTTCCGAAACCAAGGACCCAGACCCTCGAGAGGGGCCTTTGGATTCGCTCTTTC